>JAJJWW010000218.1:0-166521 GCA_023531295.1 Papaver armeniacum
TTAGTTCATTGAAAGATGCATAATTGTGAATGTTTATTGATTGATTTCATGAGTTATCTACATAGGGAAAATGGAATTACACTTAGCAAGTAAAACACTCTTAAACTTTCTCTCCTAATGACTTGCGCAACAATTCCAAAAAGATCTCTCCTACAAACGGACTCACTCGACCCTTTATATAGGGTAATACATAGTGGATGACAGCTAAGCTATCCTTTATTTTCGGGAATGTCTCGCGAAGTGTCGCAGTGTACAACTTATTCAATCTCGCGACACTTCTTAACCCTCGCCAGTTCCATGTCTCTCGGTTGTTTTGTGTGTCGTTTCTCATTGCGCGTCTCATTTTAGTTCCTGCGACTCCCTCGCTGGGTACCGTCATTTATTGATCTCGCGAGCCCTATGCATTGCGATATTATGATCCTACATCTTGCCTCTTTTCCTTGAATATTGCTTGAAGAGCGATCTTTAAGGAAAAATCGCTGTTGTAGTGATCTTTGGTTTTTGTTGATGAGGGAATGAGTGTAAGAATATCAGTACTTGAAAAGTACGACTTGCCTCTATTCTTTTGCGAAGTTCCAAGCTCCTATATTCAAGTGTCATTTCTTGCCTCATGTGTTACGTAGAGAATAATCGAGTTCGCAATCCCTTCTCGCCTATTAGGAAATATCTTCAGTATATTTGAATTTCGCTAAAGTTCTTTTCGCCAAGCTTCCTTGGATTCGGTAGTGACCGTTTACACGTGTCTATCTTTACCTCTTTTACCGGTGCATTTAATGTTATCCGGTCATAATATTTTTCTCATCTATTTATAGGAGCTCTCCGTGAAGAATTTTTCTTTTCCTTTTCATCTTCTTCATCGTCTGCAAGTGTTCTTCTTCTTCATCACTCTGCAAGTGTTCTTCTTCTTCATCACTTTAGCTATTTTCTACCAGTTGTTATGACGTCCAGGTTTGTTAATTTTGCCATATCTCGGCTGATTTTGTTGTTGATCGATTCAAATTAGCTTTCTTTGTTGAAATCATACCGGTATGATTAACTTTGTAGTTCTTTCTCGCCATTGTTGTTTAGCAAGAACCAACCCTGTAACTAGATTTATCGTGAAGGACCTCTTCGTTCTTTGGGCTCGCCATCGAAATCTTCCTCGCAACAAGAACCCGTCGCACAACCAAAGTCCACTTCGCGACCAAAATCTATGGCTTCAAAAAGACAGTCCGCGAGCGACAAGGTATTTAAGAAACGTTTATTTTTTATCAACAATACATTATTGCCTCTGCTTTTTATTTAATTTGTCATTCACAGGATGATAAAACTACTGGTCATGCTCCCAAAAAGCCTCGCTATTCCAAACCTATTACTCCCGACGTTCCATTTCCTTCATTCACACCTTCATCTCCCGGGCCGCGAAAACTTCGCAAGATAACTTTGTGCCCCCTTCCTCTGGTACTACTACCAATGACAATATTCCTATGCCTCAACTCCTCATAGATCAAATTCCTTATAACTGTCCTCCTACCAACGATGTTATACCACCCTCTGCTATCAATGTCCCTACTATTTCTCCAATCACTTCTCTCCCTGAAACTTCCTCTCCTCAGGAGGTTCCTTTGACAAAGGATGATTCATCTTTTTGGTAGAGCAAATTCCTCTAACGGCGGAAAATTTGGAGGGTATAGATGTGGCCTTTAAGGTTCTTTCAGGTCTCGTGAATGATGCCAAGAGGAATTCCGCTGATCCTATCAAATCCAACGTCTGCGAGATTTTAAGTAAGCACCTTGGTTCTGATAAGGTCTCGCAAGCATCTTTGGTTCAAGAAATTAGTAAGTCAAGGATGATCTCCTGTGTTATGACCGCGAAGTGCAATAGTCTCCACCTTGATCATGATAACCTTCGCAAGAAGAATGAAGAATTAAAAGGTATGCTCTCGCCGTCCCAATTTTTTTTTTTTTTTTTTTTTTTTTTTTTTTTTTTTTTTTTGCAACGCAAATCCTTGCTCGTCTTCAAAGTATTAAACGAAACGAATAATGGAGATATATCGAGATTTGAGTCTATCGTGGAAGAAGTTCGAGTTGAAAGAGATTCTTGGATGGAGCAAGATAATCTCTTAGATAATCTTCATACCTATGCAATCGATCAAATAAATAACTTATCGAAAGAGAATTTTGATTTATCGCAAAAGCAAGACTCATTAAGTAATGACTTATCTCGCCTCTCTTATGCTTTGACTAAAACTAATTTGGAGTTGGAAACTTTATCGATGAGAATCGAACTCTTTCTCAAGAGAAACGTTCTTTGTTGAATAAGGTGGCGAGCTACTCGCAGAAGATGATGTTTGCCAAAAATTATTTGAAGAACAAGAGCAAGCCAACCATTCTTTGAAAAACCAACTTGAAGAAATTATCTACGAGAGAGATAAACTTATTCAAGGTAGAATATCGTTGAGTGTAAAAGCGAAGCAATTCCAAGAACAATGTATCAATTTAGAAAAATCCAACTCTATTCTGGCGAACGAAAACTCCATACTTGTTTCCAATGAAAAGAATTTGCGATCTCGATTTGAAAGGTTTAGTGGGAGATTCATTTGATGATGTCATGGACCTTTGGGGAATAATTTCGCAGCATTAATTCAACATCTTTCTTCTCAAAAGGAAGGTAGTCAAATTATTTGACTATCTTAATTTATGTGTTTATTCCATGAATGCTTTACTATCCTGAAAATGCCAATAATGTTCGATAAGAATTTTCTCGATCTTGTGTATTTGTTATGCAGACTCCGAGAGAAAGCTTCGCTCCACTATTTCCATCCTCAAGTGTCCGATTATTCTAAAATTCGCAAGGAAAATGGATACTCTCCGCGCATCTTGCTCGTTCTCGCGACCGTGCAGAGCGAAGATTTGATTATATGTCTTATTGTAAAGACATAGATAGTAAGAATCGCTAAAAGGCGTTGCGTCATTAATTCCATCTAAAGGTCAAGTCCTTGTGAATGACATTTTGTTGTCTAAATCCTATTCATGTTGATCCTTTGGAAGTAAGTGATGATGAAGTCCCCGATTCTCCCGATAGTGATTATGACTATGAAAGTGGCGAAGACGTCGCTAATATTGAAGTTATCAACAAAGATCTAAATAAAAAATCTTCTGATGAAAATCCATCAATCAAGCGAGAATAAAGATGCTGAAAATACTTCGATGAACATCCATTGAGGGGGCGAAGGTGAAGGCGAGAAAGTAATTGGTGAAGATGATAAAATTGATGTAGAGAATTAACTTGTTTGATAACTCTTGCTACAATCGTTTGTTTGTTTTGAAAGATTAAATCCCTTGTTGGATAATCCTCTTATTTTCTTCTTCTTAATTATGACTATAATCTCGCAAGCTTGTTCGCTTACATTTTTATGAAATGATCTTTATTCAGTCATCATCATCTTTGCATTGTACTCTTCATTGATGTCGAATTTTGTACTGCGGCGAGGTCGCAGGTATCTTCATGAGTGAAGAAACCTACTTTTCTCGCCTTATCATTTCGGTAGTCTTTATTTTATCTCTTCTTGTGGCGACAAGGTCGCTGACCACCTTTACATTTTCATGCAATGGCTCATTGACCTTGCCTTATCAATTTTGTGTGGTCTTCCAAGTTAGACCTCCTAATTAGAGGTCCTCCCCGCCACCTTTTATGGCGACAAAATCGCAGGACGTCATTACACTTGCATGTAAAGACCCATTGATCTTGTCTTATCATTTTCCAAGTATTTTTGCCTCTCAGGATGTTTTAGTTGCGACAATATGACAGGCCTAGATATCCTTGCGAATATAAAGTCCCATGACATTACTGTCGTGCGATTTAAATCGCAGACGTCCGTACACTTTCGTGTAAAGACCCATTGATCTCGCCTTACCCTCGCGTTAGTATTATTGCCTCTCGCAGGATCATTGCA
Organism: Papaver armeniacum; assembly: GCA_023531295.1. Lineage (NCBI taxonomy): Eukaryota > Viridiplantae > Streptophyta > Magnoliopsida > Ranunculales > Papaveraceae > Papaver > Papaver armeniacum. The sequence goes on from JAJJWW010000218.1 coordinate 3,935, forward strand.
CAAATATGACAAGCCTAAGTCTCCTTGCGAAAACAAAGCCTCATGACATTTGCGTCTGTTTTGACACCCCTAATGGAGAGCACGCCCTTATCATCTCCCGGTTGTCTCCCTTCAAGGAGGCGAAACATCGCCATACAAGACTAGCTCCTCCCATCCGGTCTTAACAACAACCAAGCTTGTTTTCGCAGCCTCTTATCCCTTATACCTATAGGGTTTATGGTTACGAGACTGCACCCTAAGTGGAGTTTTCTTCGGGCGAGTGCAACGCATGCCAAGACTTGCCAAGAATGGCTGGGTAGGTTCATCCATCCCGGCACTCGCTCAACCGTGTACCTCGGCGCCTTGTGCATACACTGACTCCTAAGAAGAGACCCACCTCGCCCAACCAGGGTATAACCTACATATATAGTTGGGAATCCAAGGTACCTCTTCCGGGTAGGCTGTCATGGGCCCCAAATTTTCATGGTTCAGGCTTCGGGAGCGGTGTAACCTTCCACCCGAACCACGAGAGATACCCCTTATATGACGCACTTTAGGTCTTACATTTGCCTCTTACGAAATGTTATTCGCGAACTAGGTGTACGCCATAAAGGTTCGTCCCATTCATTTGCGCATTTATATTTGTTAAATCATTCAATCATTCATGTTTCATTATTTGTCGATATTTGTTTGCGAAGTATTCGCACGATTCTGTTTTCACTTGTTGTATTTCACTTTTTCTTTCTTAGTCGAATTCTCATTTTTACTCTTCGCGAGATTCTCGCATATCATTACTTCAACTGCTATTTTTTCTCCTGTTTTTGTTGCTTATTCATTTCTTATGCCTTTTGCTCCTCATATCCTTTGCTTCTTTATTACCATAATATTCGCCTGTCTCTAGGCATTCACCTCGCGAGGTATGTTCGAGTCCTTACTTCTATGGCATCCACCATCGCTTTTTCCTTTCTCTCGCTCATCTCTCACATGTCAAGTTTCCACCCTTTTCTTTTGGCATTCCTTTCTTCGCAGCTTTCTACATCTACTTCATGACATTGTTGCGACTCCTTCCAATCTCCCTGTATAATACCAATGCCATTTGGATGTGGGAATTTAATACATTGATGATACGTTGACGCGACTCCCAAGATTTCATGAAGCCACGGCCTCCCAATCAGCGCATTGTATGGAGATTCCACGTCAACCACACGTAATAAAATACTGTTGATAATCCTTGTAGAGGTATTCTCATGTGAACCTCTCCCTTTGGTTTGTTTGTAAAGTGCCATTAAAGCCATATATCTTGTATGTAGAGGGGATCAAATCCTCATCTTTTCCTCCCATCGTCTTGTAAGTATGGTAGAAGAGGATATTCACCGAACTTCCGGTGTCGATTAAGATTCGGTTGATCGCCCAGCAAGCTTCTCGCCTCATCATCTTCTCCATCGATCGGTTTCTGGTTAATCTCTAGTTTCACAACCAACGGGCTATCATGTGTTTCTCTTCCTTTTGGCACTTCATCCGCAGAGAAAGAAATAGTCTTCAATCGCCACTGTTCTAATCTGCGTTGATCTCGCCGTGACTCATAATTTCTTTATCATTAGCATCTCTCGCAAAGACTCTACTGAGCACGTTGTCATGAAAATCTTCGATGGTGCGATAGGAGTGGACAATGGAGTTGCAGTTCAAATTCTTGGCTTTTGTTCCTACTTCTATCACAAATGTTTCCTTTTCCTTCGCCGACACGTTCTGTGCATCTCTCGGTGGTGGTGGTAATGTCCGACTGTTTCTTCTCCCCTTAGAAAGTGATTCACTTTCCCCGATCAATCATCCGAGAATAATTCTCTTTATGTTTCTACAATCGTTTGTTTGATGCCCATGGAAGCGATGGTAAGAACAAAACTCATGGCTTCTATCGCCCAAGCGGTGGTTCCATTCCAACATTCCAAGGTGCTGGTACATTTTCCATCACAAGTATAGCTTCCGAGGATCTTTTCAACGCTAGCATTCGGTGGAGGCATCTTAATTTGTTCCCATACTGTTCTATGACTTCTCTCGCCCTCCACGGTTATTTTGCCTTCGTCCACCATAAGTTTCTTGCACATGATCTAGCCTTTGAATCTTATTATTGTCACGATTGTAGTAGTTCCTTTTCACGTTCAAACTCTTTCTTGATCGTGGCTTCCCATGGCTACTATCTTCTCATTGTCCCTCATCGCCCTCCTTGCTCGCTGTCCTTGCGAAGTGCTCGCCACAGTATTGATGAATTGAGGTAACAAACTTGCGTTCGCAGATTGGAGTTTGTGTTCGCGACGGGATAAGAATTCATTTCATTTTGTCTTTCTTCTAAGGCAATATATTCTTCCCGTAATTCTCGCAGCTTCGCCATCGTGATTGTATTTTTGATTCTAAAAATTTGAATGTATAACAAGTTAGTCGCAAAGAGAGCATTCACAAATGAGAGTATGAGATATCTCTCTCAACCCGTCCCCGCCATTTCGCTGCACATGGTTCTCCATCTTATCTGTCAACTCGTCTTAAGCTCTCGCCAATCCTTTGTTTCAACCCGAATACATCTTCAATACTCGGTCGTGAAGAGTTGTTACTTATGTATGCTCCCGTGAATGTGGCTTGTAAATGATTGAATGATGTGATTGTATTCCTTGGTAGACTTTCAAACCATTTTAGTGCTTCTCCTATTAAGCTTGACGCGAAATATTTGCACAATATGGCATCATGGTTCTCCCATTGTAACATACATCTCATATAAGCCTTAATATGTTGTATCGCACAAGTTGTTCCATCAAAGATGTTGGTTAATGCAGGTAGATTGCATTTAGGAGGTATTCCTCCCATTTGTACTTCTAGCGTGAAGGGATTCTTCGCGGCTTCGTAATAGCTTCTGTCTAGTTGTCTCCTTCCTCCTTCCCTTCTATTGTTCAAGAATCCTCTCATTTCGCCTAGTTCTCTTAAGATTTGTTCATTTGCCTCTTAATTTGATTCTACCGGTCTTTTTAGCTCGCTTCTCTCCTTCTTCGCTCGTGTCTATTTTGACCTTCTTGTTCATTATCTTCTCCTCTTCTTTCCTCGCGACGCTCTTCTTCGCCTCTTTCGATAATTCGCACGCCATTATATCGGTTGTTTCTCTTCTTGGCTGCCTCTCACCTCTCATCATTTGCACCTCTCATATTCTTCATTAATATTTCTATTGGTACGATTTTGTTCCCTCCTTCTCTCATGGTTGATGGTTTTCCGGATTGCTTCCTCCATCTCTTGATTTTCCATTTCTTTCTTTTTTTCTCTCGGCGAGCTAGTCGCGCTTGTTCAATGTAGTGTCTCTCAATGTCATCCTCGATCTCTGTTTCTTCTCAATTCTTCTCTCCCATGCAAGATTATTCTTCCTTCAAAGCACTGGGTCATTTGCTTTGGAGTTGCATGTTTTCTTGATTTTCCCTATTCCGCTCATTTTGAAGATTTTCGGGCCGAGGAATATAACGATCTTCTATTTCTCCTCTTCTCTCGCCGTGCTCTATATTCGGATTTTGTGTTTCTTCATTGGTGCGTCTCGTTGGTACAACTCTCCTTCTTTCTTCTCCATTCGATCTTGAACTTGATCTCACGCTACTTCTAGATCTCCTATTTTGCAACCTTATATTTTCCATCCTCAATTCATGATTCTCTTGTCAAGTTTGCTCGTTCCTCCGCCTCTAGCCGTCTCTCCTCATGTATTGTTTGTCTCAATCTTTCTAGGGCTGCGATTTCTTCGTTACCTCCGGATTCATTTCTCCATTCATTTCTTGCTCTCCTCCTCCTTGTCCATTGTTCACCAACCGCCGCTCCTCTTCTCTCTCGTCTTCGTAATCGGATCTCCAAGTATGCACGCTTACTCTATCATAATCCACAGCCGCGTTTGCTACCGGGAGATTGGTGGCTGGTTTTGACCTTCTCCATCATTTCTCATATTCATCCTTGATGATTCTCCCCTGTTTCATTCCTCCTTTCTCCAGCAAGTCTCCCACTTCTTCTTACAATCGTTGGTTGCCCTTGTACATTTCTTCTTCTAGCCATCTTTCTTTTCAATGAATTCTTGAGTATCTTTTCCAAATCTCTTCTCTCGTTAATCCAAATTCTTTCCAATTTCTTCACAATCATCGCTCATCCCCTCGTTTCTAGCGCATATGTAGTAGCAGGTTTTCCCACACTACACCCTCACTATATTTTGGTTAATTAGTTCATTGAAAGATGCATAATTGAGAATGTTTATTGATTGATTTCATGAGTTATCTACACAGGGAAAATGGAATTACACTTAGCAAGTAAAACACTCTTAAACTTTTCTCTCCTAATGACTTGCGCAACAATTCCAAAAAGATCTCTCCTACAAAGACTCACTCGACCCTTTATATAGGGTAATACATAGTGGATGACAATTTAAGCTATCCTTTATTTTCTGGGAATGTCTCGCGAAGTGTCGCCTGTACAACTTATTCAATCTCGCGACACTTCTTAACCTCGCCAGTTCCATGTCTCTCGCTTGTTTTGTGTGTCGTTTCTCATTGCGTCGTTCATTTTAGTTCCCTGCGACTCCCTCGCGGTACCGTCATTTATTGATCCCGCGAGCCCTATGCATTGCGATATTATGATCCTACAATCCCAGAATTTCTACACGGGTTTTTCTCTCTCGTGGGCCGGGTGAATTTCCAACTAATGGACTTGAAGACAAAACCTAATTTTGGAAGGAGTATCCTTTATGGAAATTGAGAAACATATAAAAGAGAGGACTTCTATCTTTTTGATTTTTTGGATTATCTCTACTTTGTTCTAGGGTTTTACAACCATGAAGTCTTTTCTCTTTCTTCTTGTTATGAACTCCTTGAATATGAGTACCTAAATTTATTATTGGTTATGGAATAGTTGGATTTCACAAAGCATGATTCTTTGATTCAATATATTAGTTTCCTCTCATATTATCGTTTATGATTCACCATGAATATTGTTACATGATTTGAATGCTTGTTAGTCGAGTCGCTGAAGTCGATTGAGTTTGCTTTCATCTCTATTGCTAGATTAGGGTTATTATACGCAAAAAGTTATAATTCCGGATTGCAAGTAGCATAAATATGATTATAGTTTGTAGTGATATATTCTTATGATCATATGTGAACCATAACCTTTGTTAAATCGGATTAGTGCGCTTTCCACGTTCGATTGCTTTGATTGGCCCGATTTCATAGAACTTAATGCATCTAGGGAATTAAACTTGATTAGTGCTTTTACACGTTAGGTTGTTCCTTTAGGTAGAATTCATATTCGCATCTTTTAATGTGTTTGTTGATGACATGAGGAGATTTATGGATATTCTTGCGATCAAGGTATTCTAGGGCCTTTGATAAAAGTTGAGATTAAAATATCAATTCTAGTTATTGTGTTGAAAACATGTTTGTGATTGAAGACGAAATCCATGACCAATATCTTCTTATCCTTGATTCAATTTGTTTGCTTATTTCTTTATTTGCTTTTATTTAGTTTATTATAATCACAAAACTACCAGGTGTTATTTATAGGGAACCGAAACAATTTGACAACCTAGACCTCTCTCGGGATCGATCCTTTCTTGCCCTTGCTATATTTATATTTTGAGTAGTAAGAAAGTGTAAATTATTTTTGACGCTTACGACCGCGCATCAATCAGCAACACATTTAAAGCCTCCTAGTCTAAGACATAGACAACTTAGAATCGCAGATGCATCATACTACTTATACAAAACTATAAGGAAAGGGTGAGCATTTCAAACAGACCTCATCAACATTTTCAGGTTCAAGAACAGTACGAAACCGTTATTCGTATTTAATTGAAATCCAAAATCTGCTAGAATCGTGGGTGTGTAATCAAGCACGCGTAATTTAGTTTAGTTTCAAGTGAACATAAGAAACCGCTAAGCTATCTTGAGTCTCCAAATGACTATCAAATTTTGTTTTCCCTGTAAAAGGTTTGCTTAACAAAATGTGATATATGAGATAATAGAGATAAAGCTTTAGAAGAATCTGGCAAATATTTTTTAACTACAAGGAAAAGAGTGAACATTTCAGGCAGACATTATTCAATCACACCATCACTATCGATGTACATGGTTTTAACTTAAAATTAAGTTCAAAAACTTTGGCGATTATGTAAAGTATGTCTATCAGATGAACATAGCTAAATAATACAAGCACAAGCAATATGCATGATTTTCCATAGAGACAGATAGACAATGAATGTTGAATATCTTCAACAACATCTTGTCTACGACTATTGAGAAGATTCAAATATAGGCATGAAGGAGTTGTTGTTGTTGTTCGGGTCTTAGTCAAGACAATTCATCCTCTTGTTTAATGAGATTTTGGTGGTGAAGAAGGATGGAAGTAGTGAAGTTCTTAGACGGGGTTTTGTTGTTGCAGTAGGTTTAAGCTTTGAATCGACTATGCCATGTTTACTCAAGATTTTGGTGGAGAAGAGATTTAGTGAGGGTTTAAGACTAAGATTTATTTCGATAAAGAATCAGTACTAACAATAAATGGATTCGATCATTGAAAACCCTTATAACCAAATAAAAAACACCCAGTATATTTGTAAGTCTTTGTGGATCGTGAGAAAGTCTTCTCACTTATCGCTTAGGATAACCCGATTCAAATTGGTTAGTGAATTACATAATGCAAAGCAAGGTAGTCTATTTGACATACATAAAGCGAAATAAACAAAAATAACTCATGATGTCCACCGATAGATCCGCACAACCCACACTAACATATATTTAAAAATAAATAAGAAGGCAACCAAACATGCACGACTAAAAATAATCTATGCATGCCATAAAAACACTCAATCATACCAGAAAATGAACAAGAAGGCAACACGAATGGATATAAAATGATCAATGCAAGACATAAATACAAAGGCAACTCTCTCAACTCATAAACAACAAATCAGACTCAAAATTTTTAATGTTTGCATCAAAATCAGATACTAAAATACTTTAGATACAAGACATGCATATTGAAGATCAAACACCTCTATCATACTCATAACCCTTATTCTCTAAATTAAATATCAAACATGTTATAACAACAAGCGATACTCACAGCACTCCACAAGCTGAGAAATCAAACACAAACTCCTCAAATGGAAATAAGTTCATAAAAACAAAAATCAAACACAGAAACCTTGCAAAATATAGAGAGGAAAAATCAAACAAATAGGGTTAGAGCTTATACCTGAATCTTCAAGGATTCGTAGTTGAATCTTCTACAATTTTCGCTTCAATCTTCTTCTGCGAAATTCAAACACAAAAATTAGAAATCAAATTTCTAGGGTTTAGAAATAGAAAAAAATTGAATCAGAAAAGGGGTGTTTCATACCCGAGGTTAGAGATCTTCTAGGTCTGTAGAATACAATCTTCTTCCCGAGAGTTTCATGGTAAAACTAAAAATCAACTTAATCAAAGATTTCGATTTCTAAAATAGGTTCTCATTCCAATTTTTAGGTTTACAAATCACATATTAGTTAAGTACTTTTGGCTTGATCTTTGGGTTTTGGTTTGATCTCTGATTTCTCTCACTCAATTTCTCTTTGTTGTTTTGAGATGAAGAGGAAGGGAAGAAGAAGTCTCTGTTGGTTTTGACTTTCAGCTGGAGAGAAAGGGAAGAAGAAAGAGATAAGAAAGAAAGGGAGAAGAGAGGAGAGAAGGAAATAAAAGAGTGGGATAAAAAAATGTTGACCGAATTATTAAAAAAAAAGTAGATTTTGTCAAAATTTAAGAGAACCCATGAAAATTGGGGGAACCCAAAATAAATGGTGGGAACTATGTTAATTTTATGAGTTAAATTTTAAAATGATCTGGTGTGAGATAAAGTTATGGAGGGATATTTGAGAGGGAAACAAATGAGAAAGATTTAGAAAATTGGAGTGAGAGGGAAATTTTTGGGAAAATTTGGGGTGTGGATGGAATTAAATTTGAAATTAAAATGAAAAAGAAATTGTAAATTAGATATATATTAAAGTTACTAAATGGTTTTTTAAAGTTTATAAAGACATTTGTAGAAAATTTAAGACACTTGTAAGGGTAGTTCAAAAATCAGAATTAAAGCAACTCATATTTTTGATTTGAGACTCTTATATGAGTGGAAACACTAAAGACATGTATATGTGTCTCGAACCCAAAATCAATATGTCTCAAATCGGGCCATATGGTGTAGTGATATTGTAGTTTTATCTACCGATTGTGGAGGGTATATTTGCCATTTCAAAAATCAAGATAAGGGATGGCTTCAATTTAGGTTGGGTGACCCTATTTTGTCTTATTAGTCGCCCTAATGACCCAAAGCTTCTTTAGGCCCAAATATTATCTAGAGCAAAGTGCTATCAGTTCATATTTAGAGCAAAATGCTATCACTTTTTGATTAAGAAATCTATTGATCTAATAATAAGTTTTTGAGTATCATCACTAGGAATAGGATCATTTTGATTGTGAGGTTAATCTACTCTAAATTCTAATTGCTGGGCAGGTCGCCGCCGCAAAGCTGTAACTTCGTGCAAGTAAAAAACTTTCTTTTTGTGCGTCGGGCAGGTTTCCAAAACTGTGATGTAAAACTGTTGGTACAAATGGAATGATATTCTGTGAGATGGTGTGAGGTAAGGTCGATCCACTCCAGTGCTGTTGCGGCTCTTCAAAAACAGTTACCGAACTTCTTGGTTTGTACATGTTACAAAAACGAATGGCATGTTACAGATGCACTAGGCCTAACATCTGGGCCTAGTTTTGTGATCCTTCTTGAGACAAACCTTGAGAATGAGATGATGATGCTTGATTAACGTTATAAAAGCTATTATACTTAGGGGTGAGCATTTGGCCCGTAATCCACGGATTTAACCGGGACCAACCGTTCATTTGCGGATGGGTGTCCGGACCGTTCGTTAATGGGTTGGATGCGGATGGAATTTTTGAAATCCAACGGATAACGGATCGGGCCCGGATGCAACCTTGAAAATCCGTTGGACATCCATATCCGTTAAATTAGAGGGCATTTATATAGTTCTAGAAAATACTATGGATCATTTAGGAATTTTTAAGATATTTGCTTGGGGTGTTGTACATGACATTTTTATATTTGTATACATATATAGGATATGTAGGTTTTATAAGGAGTCATTTGTGTTAGCTTTATTTTTTTTACTATAAATTTTAACTAAAACAAATCCGTTGGATTATCCGCATCCAATCCGTCCATCCGTGTATCCATTGGATGCAAATCCGTTGGATATGGATTGGATGCGGATGCCAAATTTGAAATCCGTAGTGCAGTGGATTGGATGCGGATGGGGTGAAAACCGGTCCATACCGGCCCATGCTCACCCCTAATTATACTTGTTGTTGTACTCCATCCATTTCAAAAAAATTAATTTTGTTCGGTATTGCACAAAGATTAAGAAAACTAATCATTATAGTCACTTATGTACTCCCTCCGTCCAAATCAATTGAGCCAATTGGTTTTAAATTTTGTCTCACAAATAATTCATCCGGATGTAAATTAAAAATAAGAAAAAGTATTTGAAAATGGGTAGGATGAAACTGTTTACATCCTGCCTATTTTTACATTCTCGTTCATTTAAATAATATCAAATTTTACATGTCTTTTCACCCAGGAATTGTTGATTTTGGTCTTTTTAACCAATTTTGTGCAAATAATTGAGCTATCTCATAATTAAGAGGGTATTTCTAAAATTACCCTTTTAATTGATTATTCTTACTATAAGAAATATGTATAATTTGATAGCCATGTTTATATTCGTTACGTAGCTGTTTTAAAATGTTTTTTAACGGTATAAAGTTTACGAAAAACCGTGGTATAGTTTAAGAGATAAATCATTTATAAGTTTACTAGTTATTATCCATTAGGGTATAATTATAAAAATTACTTAAACATACTCCCATTTTCTCCTTGCCTTAATAATTTTGTAGACTACAAATAGCTCAATTAATTTGGTACGGAAGGAGTATATTTTTTTCCTAGTTTATCCTTGGTCTCATTCATTTAATATTAGAAAAAAAAAGGGAGAGTGAAATGGTCTTTTTTTTGTGTTAAGAGATAAAAAGAAGAGAGAATATGGTCCCTCCATGAGTATATTAATTAGTAAACTCCTAATATTTGACTTTCCATTTATGGAAACCAACCAATTTTTTGACATACCCAAATAAAGAAATCAAGCCTATTTTTTAAAAACGATGGGAGTATTGATTGATAGGTGTTTCCGTTCCCCAATCTGCTTCTAACTTGGGTACTGTTGCATTATACCCGAACATAAGTTGTTGTTTTAAAATCTTGTGAAGCTAGAAAATCCCTTATTGGCCCCAGTTCTGGACACTCACTCAAATCCAGCATGGTCGATGTTAGTGGGTTTACTATTCCACGCGTCCCTCCCTACTGTGTGTTGGAATTTTGAGATAAAATTTATTTATGTGAGAGAATATATATATATTTTTCAAAGTTCAAAATCCAAAGGAGCGTTCAGGGTCAGGTCTTTTCACCTATAAGACACTTAGTGCATAAGCGTTATTGAGAGTCACCACTAGAAATGGAGAGTCGCATACGGATGAAGAGACACCTTGTAGAGTCACGATTGACTCTATAGATTAACACACATATCTTGTTTAGATTTGTATACGTTTGCAAGTTTTGAGAAGAAAGAAAACAAGTCTTTATGTCAATAGTCAGACTGGTATTTAAGAACCCGGTAATTGTTAACATTCATCGGCCGAGTAGTATTGTAGTGCTACGTACTACAATGCGTGGTCGTTGTATCTTGGGAAACGACATATGTGAACTATGAGCACCTTATGCGGGATGAATTTTCTTTAAGGAAAGAGGAATACCTCGCCTCGATCAACCAAGTTCGACAAGAATTCTAACTTTCTTCTTTGTTAGTATTTTGTTTATTGCATGAGAATGATTTCCGAGATACCGAAACACATATTTTCTAATACTATGAAAAATCATACAAGTTATCAACCGATCTGGTCGGATTCACTACTTCTTCAGCATCACTAACCAGTATCTCCTGATACACAACAGATTTATTGTTGGATGTTTTCTTTTTACGTAACTGTTGTGTTTTTTATTCTGCCTCTCGCTATCGATGATCAATCTCATAATTGTCATTTCACTTGATAAATTATCTTTGTACTTGGATGTATCATCCTTAGGGACAAAACGCATGACTGTTACCGTCACGTTATGTTGATTAACCATCTTCCAAAGAACAATACGACTACATTATGTGAATTATAATCATCTTTTTCAAAATGTTTAGCGATATAATGTGCCGCCAAAGCTAAGATTAACTGATTCTAACATTAAAAGGTGCATTGTTTAAGATGTTATTATTGATGTCACGAAAGAATGGATTATGTTCACCCATTCCCACTATCTATAGTTTGTTGTTTATGGAAAGGAATGACAATGAAAGCAATTCTTTTTTCTTCCGCAACTTGACATATTCCTTTGTGCATGTTGGAATAAGACGAGACAGTTGTATGGTTTTCAATGTTTACTGTTCCATTTGGTGAGCTTTTTATGTTGTTGCCAAAGGCACGTATTATCTGATAGAATTTAGTATGAGATCGATTTGAAGTGCTCGTAGAGCGGCTAGGCCCTTGACCTTATTTTACCTCAATTAGGTAGACAATAGATACAGAGAAGAACTCAGTAGATGAAAGGTTGAATTAATCTTGCGATTATTCATGCGACGTTGACTAAGTCAATCCAAAAATTCTCGTCTTCACTGTCATCAATCTTGTTTATCTTATACAAAATCAAACAATTTTTCATGTTCTACTGCTAGATTTGATACATTTACATACTTTTATGTTATATTTTTGAGTAAGTTTTGATTACAATCGTTTTAATTAGGGATATGACCTAGGTTTAGGTATTTCTCTTCTATCTCTGATTTCCAAATCCTGTTAATCTTGTCTTGATGTTTAACTTATATTCTTAGATTTGTTATTCAGTTAACTATTTTCATTTTAAGTCTTAATTGTTGCTTTGAAGGGTTTCTCTCTGTTTGTTTTTATTTTAGGTCATGAGATGAAGAAGGCGCGGAAGTAGGGTTTCAGTCTATCATCATGAGATTAATGAAGAAAGAAGGCTTCGGTGAGGGTTTGGTTCTTAATGAAGATAGACTTGCCATTCAAAGGGTATGAACTGATTCCTTTAAAGGTTTAATTTACTGCTACGCATCGAGAATGGAGAACAATTTGGGATATTTTTTATTGAAGGATTTTAAACTATTATATGAAGGAGATTAATCTATTATGGAGATCCTACTTATTCTGTAGGGATTTGATTTAGCATGTCTGATGCTATTACTGGTATAAGGAATTTTTTGAAAATTGAATTTCAAAGTGTTGCTTTTTAGGTCTATTCTGTAAGAAGAGGTTAAGATGTTTAAGTGTAGGGTGATTTAACTACTGCTTAAGAATGATGATTTAAGTTAATCTCTCCTTCAATGCCTCTTTTAATACATCAAAAGTTGTGTATATATTTTTAATTTCAATTATAGAAGTGTTTTAATCCACATTGAGTGTGAATAATGAAGTATAAATATAGTTCTTATCTGCTGAAGACGGCTATCTCAGAATTCTTAGTACATGTGGCATTAAAGAGTAAGTCCTGTTCTCCATTGCTATGATTCACTAAGGAACTGATAGAGTAGGACTTTATGAAATGTTGCTTCTAGTTTAATAATTGATACTTCTAAGAATCAGTGTTGTCAAAGTCTCTAATGCAAGCATGCTAGTTACTTAACTTCAATCCTCATTCTGCTTTTGTGTTGTGAAGATACATCAGAAAGAATCCTACATTTGGCATTTAGTTATTAAGGAACACAAGCTTTAATCAGATGATTCTCTGTGCAACAAGATTAATCAAAATGGTCTGAACAAATTCTGCAATTAAGTGTCAATTCTGATTGCATATTTTTTCTGCCATTAATTGTCACTTCTCAATATTGGTGTTGTCAAATAAAGGCGTATAAGCTTGCTACTCAATTACTCTACTAAGTCTACTTAATTCTGAGTCTGTTGGTTTGAAGTAAAGTGCATTAAGTATAGATGAATAGAATTATCTCTCCAGATTCAATGTCTTGTCTTTTCATCTGCCTGCTTCAATCCTTTGGTCCTCCCTTATCTGGTATAAATATGAAGCATTGTTTGTTAAAGTTTTTCATCCAACACACTTTCTTTTCTATCAGTTTCATTTACTTGTACCTTCTATTGATCTGCTTCCTAAGAAAGAATTTAAGACAGTCAATTGTAATGGGTCAGTTTAGTAAGTTGGCATGGCCTGCTGATCAAGTGAGAGTACTTGATTTAGATGAAGATGTTGAAGAGTTCCATTTAGGTTTGCTGCACTCCTCTGTGATGACAGTAAGAACTACCATAAGACTTCTGTAAAGCACCAACTCAATAAGGCATGGGCAGTCAATTCTCCAGATTTCAAGTTAGCTAAGCCTTTTATTAGGGGAAATGCGATTCAAAATTTATTTGTGGTGATGTTTAAGAGGAAGCAAGATAAGGAAATAACATATGCTGCAAGGCCTACTTTACTATTTGGTCAACTTTTTGTAGTTCAATAGCTTAGTAATGTAGAATCCATCTTTGATTTGGTATGGGAAATCACTCTAATGCCTGTGCAGATCAACATTCACTCAGACCTAGTTAATAAAGGCTTGGTTAGAGAAGTTTTGGACCAGATAGGCAACTTTGTCACTGCTGACTCTCCTGCAGGTAGTCTATATGAGGCAAAACTCATGGTACCTCTAAGAAGTCCTCTCACTAGGAAGGTTGTTTTTAACACAAATAAAAGAACATATATCATGTATGCTTTTTATCCAAAATTGCCATTTAGGGCATGTAAGAGATGCTTTGTGTTGTATCACAATGAAGCTCAGTGCAGGGAGATTCAGATGAGGATTCTTGTGAGGGCTCTTCCATCTCCAACTAGGCGTGCTTCACATGTTGTTGTTACCTAGAGGCAATCAATCTCAGAAGTTGGGGAGAGATCGAATTCAGATAGCCGTAAAGATGTTTCGTCTCCAGATGTTATTGGAATTACTGTTGAACATTTGAAGCCCTCTGCTTTCTCGGTCAGTTTTCAGCCAGCTGCTCCAATCAGGATTTCTGGTTCTTCTCTCTTTGCCCCTGTTGTTTCATCAGCATCACCTAGGTTTTCTCCTCTCACTATTAGGGAACCATCAAGCACTAGCACTCATAATGTTAATGGAAATATTGGTATGAACTTCACTGGTTTCGCACAATCTTATGAAACATTACCTTTGGAACTGATGGACTGGTACATGATAGGAAGGGCAAAAGATCTCGAACTTCTTTCGAATCTTTTGCTCAGGGTAATAGCTCAGGGTTATCTTCTTTTACCATGATCCCCACTCCACATTGGCCTCCTGTCACTTCATTACCAGCTTTCAACCCTCCTGCTGAAATTGCTTTTAATTCAGGTGGTTCTTCTTTTCAACTAATCTTGGTAATACACCTTCAAAAAAAAAAAAAAACTAATCTTGGTAATGTAGATGCAAATATTTTTTGATCCACCACAACTTCTGCTTTTGCTCAGACTATCTTCTCAGCACCAGGATATGTCTATAGTGCTGCTTCAGAGATGAATTGTAACTCTGAAATGATGATGCCCTCAAACTCTGAAATGGATTTCTCATCTCTTGCGGAACAAAAGGAGGAACCTTTGGAAGCTAGAATTCTCGAACCTATGCCTCTGTCAATGCTACATTCGGAGCCGGATATTACAGATGAGGAATTCGAGAAGGAAGTTGATCTCATGATGATGGACTCTGACCCTATGGAAGCAGAGCCTTTGGATGCTCATGACCTAGTAAGTACATTATCTTTAATCCGAATTTTCCCTTATTGTTTTACTCTTTCTCGCATATTTTTAATTGTGTGGTTCATTGTTTCATTAAGAATTGGAGGTTTTTCTTTTAATTACATCATGAAGTTTATTTCTTGGAATATGAATGGATGTTGCTCAGATAAAAAATGGTTGCATCTTAGAAATCTTTATACAAAGCATAGACCTGCAGTAATATGTCTTATTGAAATAATGGTAGATAGTGAAGCTGTAAACAAATTTACTCATTTTTTGCCTTATGATTCTTGGTATGTTGTTCCTGCTGTGGGTAAATCGGATGGTTTGGCATTAGGATACTTTAAAAATTCAAATATTGAAGTTTTAGGAAGTGCTCATAATATGATACATTTGGTATGTGACATCACTCCTGTCATCAAAAATTGTCTTGTTACCTTCATATATGGTTCTTTAAGTACTTTAGGCATTAGAAATCAATGGAATTATTTGAAACAGCTTAAATGATTCTGCATAAATGAGACCATGGCTTTTACTTGGTGATTTCAATTTTATTCTGAATACCTTTGAGAAACAAGGTGGTAATCCAGAGAATTCTTTGGCTTCTGATTTTGTTAGAAATGCTCTATCTCTGTTAAACATGCATGATGTTTTCTCTTTTGGTAATCCATATACTTTGTGTAATAGAAGATTCAAGAATCCTTCTGAGTTAATCTTTGAAAAGCTTGATAGGGGTTTTATAAATGATAAAAGGGTATCGCTTCTTCCTCAGACTAGGGTGACAAATTTGGGTAGATTATTCTCAGACCATTGCCCTATACTTCTGCAATGTTTTCATCAAGTAACCAGTCTAGCTATTCCTTTTAAATACTTCAAATGCTGGCAGTCTAGTCCAGATTTTAAAGAAGTCTTTTACGTTCAGTGTTGGTGCAGTGGTTCTCTGGTCAATCTGGAAGCTTAGATGTGATGTTATTTTTAGAAAGATTAAAATTAATCTGGACAGTGTTATTATGGATATTAGAAGATACCTTAATACTTATATTGCAGTTCCCTTTAAGCATAAGGATGCATCTTTGATGAAAGTGAATATCCCTAAGCAGGGCATAGATCACATTATATTCATTGATGGTTCTTTTAAAGACTTTAACATGGGTATTGGTATCATTATGTGTGATATTGCAGGAAACATAAAGAGTTGTCGTGCGGATTTTGGATTGGTTCACAGTGCTGTTGCTGCCGAGACAATGGCGCTAATTTTGGCTTTCTCTTGGGTGAGAGAGTTGAATCTTTCCAATGTCCTCTTTGTTAGCGACTGTCTTCAGTTGGTTCATATGGTGAATGAAGGAAAGGGGGAAATTGACTGGAGGAGTTTGCAGTTTTTAGAAGATTGTCGGAGTTCCTTTTCTTGCTATATGAATTCTAGGCTAGTTTATGTTAAGCGTGTTAGAAATAAAATAGTTGATCGACTTGCACGTCGAGCTAGGAAATTCAGCTTAAAGAACATATGGAATCCTTCTCCTCTTTTCCTACAAACTTTTATAGGAGAAGTTCTATTGACTGGTATTTGTAACATCTTGTTTTCGTAATGTTATTGTGTGTTTTCTCAGCAAAAAAAAAGTTACAGAGAAGAAATACATTACTTAATTACCTAGAAAGAATATGACAGACACGGTTTTTATGTACTGCAACAAGATCAGTGTTTACGGAACTACCAAAACAATAGATGAACAACATATGTTACAATTGTGAGAGGCACAAATACGCTGCTAACAAACACACTTGAAGAATAACTGTAATAACAGATTGGCACATTTTTATAGTGCGATAAAGTTACACTAACAAAAAGAGTGTAAGAAACAGAAATAGCTAAAGAGAAAAGAGGTAGTGTAGTGTAATGTACTACTGTTTATGGGTGAAAACTACTCCTGCAGAATTTGGTAATTTGGGGTGTGGATGAGGAATGAATTTAAACCTTTAAACAAATGCACTGCGCGGTGAGTGCTTGTAGATTCGAGAGATCAATGCGTGCAAGTCCGGCCTAAACCAAGAAATGGCCGTTCCAGACTTGTTTTGGTCACAAAGTGAAGGAGATGGGGTTGATCTTAGGAAGGGAAGCGAAGAAGGTGTTGAGATTGTGAAGGTGTTGGCTTGCTTATGACTTGTAATGTAAAGATGAGCAAAGCTTGCGGTTGATGCAAGCAGCTCGGGGTGTTTGAAAACGATTTGTATTAAACACTTGGTTTTTCTCTGCCTCGTCCGAACTTGTGTTGTCCTTTGAAATAGGGGCGGAGAACCTATTTATACAAGTCATTGAGCCTCATTCACGTCTCTCGTGGGAAGTGGAGGAAGTGGAGTGATGGAGTAGTGGAGTTGTGCGTCGACCGGCCTTGCCCACTTTTCCCTGTTCATCTCTAACCGCCCATGACTTCCCGACACGTTCTTATGATGGCGCGTTGCACGCCGCACGCCGTAAACCGCTGCACCAATACCCCAAGATGTATCCCCGATTTGTGACATGATTGATGTCTGAATGTGTGGATCGTGGATCCACGAAAGATAGCATGTAATGCTGAATTGAATAACCGTGTTATTCGTAAAGTCGATACTTGTGAAGTATCATGTGTATTTTATGCATGTGTATCGCGTTATGGTGTGGTAAAGTGATGGGTAATGACGCCTCACTAACCAAATAACTCCCGACTGTGGTTGTATAACCAAGTTGGTGAAGTTGGACGGATGAGATGATCTTTGAGACACTCATCTGCGACCGTTAATGAATATTAGGTTTTTGAAGAGGAGCGCAAACATGACTCTTCACTTGGTCGAAACCAAGTAATGGAAGAATTTGGAGAGGACCGACCGGACGTGTATGTAGATGGCATGCCGGTGTATACGTCCATGTCTTACCATCCCATGAAGGTGCGATCTAGGCCACTCAATTTGACCGGCAAAGAGGAGTGGTTGAGATCGGTTTGGCGCAGAAATCCTTGCCGCAAATGAGTTGGAAACCGGCGCGAGATCCCTAGTTAGGGCACGCGTTTCAAGACGACACATCTTGGTCGATGGGTTTGACGGGAAGATGGCAGGCTGGTGATCATGCCTATACCTGACTATCTCATGAAAACGTGATCTAAGCCATTCAAATCATCCGGTGAAGTTGAGTGGTTGAGATCAGTTTGCAATTTGGGAAGTGTAACCACGCATGTTTGGGCGGGCGTTTTGGATTAGACGGGCATGGGATGCCTTGGCCGTTCGCATGAGGAGGTAGATGAGCCCACGGTGGTCATGCTGGTATGACCGGCCCTTGCTTAATCTAATCTGTGACCCTCCATTCATGCCGGAGAAGATGGACGCGCGTGATGATTTGAAACCCTAATTTTGGCTTTCAAAAGCCGTGCGCCACTCCTTGTTTGGGTGATGTTTTTGTCACGGCCAAACATTGTTGGTCTTGACCGATTGGTCAAGTGTGTAGGCGGTCCCACGGTGATCGTGTTGACATGTTCTGGGCCCTTTAAGTCTACATCTACACCCTCCATCTATACCTGCGAAGATGGATGGTTGAGATTGTTTTGCGACACATGTAATATGCCGCAAACCCTTATTTAGGGTTTTCCTCCCATAATGCTTGGTATGAACGTCTTTTTGGCAAGCAAGCCAATGGCCGACCATGCGGGGTCGGCCGTGGGTATTCCATACCGCTTGGGGGTGATGGAATTGATCTGGGGGTCATCCAATCATGCTTATGGAGTTGGATGACTGCGATCGATCATATCCGGATCGATACAATCAGTCCGGATGCTCAATCGGGCTAGTATAACACACCGAGAGGGGCTCAATCGGGCTAGTATAACACACCGAGAGGGCTCGGTCTAGTATAACACACCGAGAATCACTGTGCACGCAGGTATTTCAGACATGGTTTCATTATAGTGCTTGGAGGTTCGTGTTATTCGTAAGAGTAACACTCGGTCGTCATGCCACACCGATAATGAGTACTGGAAATACAAGGTCGATATGAAATTCACGGGGAAGGGATTGTTGCCACATGCTCCAACCGGAGGAATTTCATGTATTCAGAATGGGATTGTTGCTACATGCTCCACTCTTGGTGAATTAAGTGAGGGAGTATCCAACACTTATAAATGGCTTTATCTTTTACAAGATGTCAGCGCATGATTTTTTCGGTTTTTTTTTTACAAATTTAACCTTAAACAAAAATCCACCATCAACATTAAGTCCCCTGCCTAGCACATAATGGTTACACTATTGTGTGGTAGGCATGAGATGGTGACATACATAAACGTAAGAAGACAAGATAAAGAAAGTCTACCTGGAGGGGTTCCGGCCGTGGGTAATCCTCCATACCGTGTGGTCACAGTCTTGACAGACCGGCTTCCTCCTTAGGTGCTTGAGCTAGGGTAGGATTCTTCTTCACTGGAACTCTAGGTGTGGGTGCTTTACACACTTCGCCGGTTGAATCGCTAGAATCCGGATGACCTTCGATTCTCGATTAGGGTTCACAAGAAAACCTGACTTGGTCGGTGTTGAATCCTCATTCATCGGGCGCCGCAATCATTTTAGGGTTTCCTCAGCACATGTGTAGGTGTAGAGAATTTTGAACCATTTTTACGTTTTTTGCAGTAGAGCTTCCTTGCTAAAATTTTGTTTCCCCATCATGTCTAACAACAGTGGATCGTCTTCTTCATACCATCCAGGATCTTCCGTTAAACGTGCACGACCTGCGTCTGAGCTTCATGATCAGTCCCCTGTTCGTGTTCTCCGAGTCAAGAAGATCATACCGGTTTGTCTTTTCTTCCTTTTCTGAACCATTGTTTGTTCTTCATAACGGTCAGGCAAATAATCCTTTCATTCTTGCAGAGATATCCTACCGGAACATGTGTGACGATCGTTGATGACGATGACTTAACCACTCCTCTTCCTTCAAACTCAAATACTCTTACCCCTGTGAACCTTGAAGACGCCGACTTGGGTATCTCATCTTATGAATATCCAAATGCAGGTCTTTCATTCGATGTCCGCATGAAATGTTTATCCTCCAGCCTACCGAGATGTCGGTGGATTCAAAGTGCGGAAGGAGTTTGTGCCTTTGTACACAAAGTTATGGAGGAAGTACGCCATATCGCAACCGTAAACGTGGTCCGACACTCGTTCCTCTGCTTTGGTCACCGCGGTAAACTGCCTTCTTCCCATGATTGTTGAGATGGAGAGTATTTCTATCCGCAACGTTGCTGAATCAAGCCTCGAAAAGTGGGAGAATATGGTATCTACCTGTGAATCCATGGAGTTCAACGTGGGCTGGTTGCGGCAGCGTCTTGATATCATCAAGGTTGATCGAGCTGGTATCCTTGTAAATGTTGTTCCTGCTGCGAAGGCTATTTTGGAAGAGGAGAAGGCTCTGGCTGCAGAATCGGAGAAGGTAGAGCAGGATGTGCAGGACTTGAAGAAAAGAACGGAAAGATATCACGCTAGACTGGAGATGATGCTCTCAAGGAACTATAATCTTCTAGACGGCCTCTTCTAAAGTTTATTCCTTTATTGTTAATGACGTTTGTGTCAAAAGTTTTTAAACCTCTTTGCGGAATAAACTTCATTGGTTTTTGATTGGTGAAACAGGTTTTTTCATTGACACATCTCTCGAATATAATTGATGATTCAAACATGTAATGAAAATAAATGCCCGTATTGTTGACACGGTGAGAGGTGGTCAAGCATGATATGCCTTGAGCCACTTTCCATTGATAATCGCTTCGCTCGCCCCGTCTACCTTAATGATCTTGTAGTAGCCGGTATTGTAAGCCTTGGTGATCTGCGTAGGGACCTTCCCATTTTGGTGAGAATTTTGGTGCAGACATGTCTTGTTGGATGTGTTTGGCCGTTTTCGTAACCAAATCTCCCACTTTGAAAACGCGTGGTTTCACAATTTTGTTGTATGCCCTGAAATCCGATTCATGTACACCGAGCGTGTTCTTCTCGCTTTACTCCTTCTAAAATCCAGTGTCTAACTCGCTATTCTAGAGTCGAGACTTCAGCCTCGTTCAAGGGATCCCGGTTCCGCCGCAATCCTTGCCGATGGGACTCGATCTCGCTTTGGGAGAATTGCATCCGCTCCGTAGACAAGTGAGTACGGTGAAACCCCAATGGAGCTTTTGGGTGACGTACGGTACGCCCATAGTGCCATTGGCAACTGATCATGCCATTCCCTAGGATTGTCGTGTACCGTTCGGCTGATGATCCGGATCAGTGTCTTGTTGGTACTCTCGGCTTGCCCGTTACCTTGAGGATAGTAGACGGTGGAGAAGACCCGTTTAATGCCATACTCCTCAAGTAATTCCTGCACCGCTTGTTGGCGAAGGGAGTGCCATTATCACGTGATGATGTGCTTGGGCACGCCAAAACGACAAATGATGTATTCTTTAATGAAAGCCGCAATTGTTGCTCCTGTGGTTCCTCGTAGGGGAATGGCCTCTACCCATTTGGTGAAGTATTCCGTCGCGGTTATGATGTACTCGTCTTCGCTTCGATGACGGTGGATTGATTTTCCCGATAATGTCCAGTCCCACTGTCAAAACGGCCATGGGCCGCTTATAGAGTGCGAGAGGGGTAGAAGGCGCATGAACAAGGTTCCCATGGATTTGGAACTTGTGACAGACTTTGAACAAAAACGGCTGCATCGTCCTCCATGGTCGGCCAATAGTATTTCTCATGTATTTGGAGAAACAGTTTCCTCTTCCCTTGATGTTCTCCTTCGTGTGTCTGTTTTCAAAGATGACTGGGATTTCTTCTCCGGCCGGGCATCGCAAATAGATAACCCCGTAAACTCTTGCGATACAGATCCCTTCATGGAATATGAACCGCTTGGCTCTTTGCTTCATCTTGATGGCGTCCTTTTGACCGGAAGGAATTATGCCATCACGGAGATAGCTAATGTAGGGTTCTCTCCGGTCCCAGTCACGGTTCACATTAAAATCTCCAATTGGTGTGGTGGTGCTGGCAATTTGGGCAGGACTTCAAGTAGTCTGGATTGAGCCTCCATCTCGCCGCATAACCCAAAGGCGTTGAAGTCGCTTGCAGAAAGCGTTACCACGGTGATTGTCCACAAATTTCATTGTGAATACGATCCAACCGTAGTTGTGCTTCGTCACCTCAGGACATCTTGACAGGGAGCCATCGGATTCCGATAATACAAAGATACCATGAAGCATGAAGAAGTTTTTGCGGGGTTTTGAGACTGACCTTTCCTTGGGAGAGTGAGTGTTGAGCTCTCGAATGATCGGAGTTCGCCAATCGTCTGGTCTTGATGTCTTTGTGTTGCGGCAACCAAGTTGATTCTATGGTTCTCCTCTTCACCGTCGGGGTTTCTTCCGCTCCTTCAAACTTCGGTTTGGAAGCCAATGTTGCTAGGCAATCAACGTGTTTGTTGTTGTTTGCGACCAACATGGGTTATGGTTGCATCGGAAAAGTAGTTTAGTAACCTCTGTGCTTCCGATCAGACGGGGCTAGTGTTACTTCTTTCAAAGTGCATATACTCTATTCATTTGATTCACCAAGAACTTGGAATCACCTCTTATCTCCGGACGTGTGACTCCCGCTTGTTTAGCTATTGAAAGCCCTATGAGGAAAGCTTCATATTCTGCGGAGTTGTTGGTGCATTCAAGTCTAACTTGAAGGAATGTGAAAATACTTCTCCAATTGGAGAGACTAACACCACGCTCGCTCCTCCAGTGTTATCGCTAGGGGTAGCGGAGCCGTCAAAATACAAGAGCCACACTTCTTCTTCCGAATAGAGACGTCAGGAAATTCTCCAGGGAGTTCTTCATGTAGTCCTGTAGTGTCTTCTCCGGGAAATGCTGCCAGTAAGTCTGCAACTTCTTGGCCCTTGATAGCTCTAGGCGATGCACACGTTATGTCTAGTTCTGACATTTGGAGAAGCCATTTGCCTGTCCTCCCAGTCAGGACCGGTTTTGAAAGTAAAAACTTTGCCGGATCGGATTTAGACACGAGTATCACCCTATTAGACAACAGGTAATGCCTAAACTTCTGAATGGAATGGATTAAGGATAAACACGCTTTTTCCGCTCTGGGGTATCTGAGTTCGACGTCTCTCAATATTCGGCTGAAATAGTATATGGGACGTTCGATTCCCTCATCGTCTTCCTGAGCGAGTAAAGCCCCTACGGCGGTGTCGCTGAAGGCGGTGTAGAGGACCAGTGGCTTCCCTTGTACCGGAGACTTCATGACGGTTGGAGATGATAGTATTCGTTGAATTTTCCGAAAAGCCTCTTGTTGGGTTGCGGTCCAAACAAAACTGGATCCTTTCTTCAGCAAAGTGGTGAATGAGGCGGTAAGTTGGGCTAGACCAGGTATAAAACGTCGAATGTAATTCACCTTGCCCATGAAACTCTGGAGTTCTTTCACGGTTCGGGAGGCGGCATTGTGAGGATAGCCCGAGTTTTGGACGGGTCTACCTTTATTCCTTCTGCAGGTCACCTGGAATCCTTAAATTTACTCGAAGAGACACCGAAAGTACATTTCAAAGGATTCATCTTCAACTTGTATTCTCGACACCTCTCAAACACTTGCCTCAAGACATTTGTGTGGTCTGCTCGAGCTTTTGATTTGACCACAATATCATCCACATAGTCTTCTACTTGTTTATGCATCATGTCGTGGAAGATTGCCGTCATAGCACGTTGATATGTTGCGCCGGTATTCTTTAAACCGAATGGCATAACGGTATAATAAAAATTTCCAAGAGGGGTTCGGAAAGCCGTCTTACTCGCATCGTGCTCATACATCCTTATCTGATTGTATCCGCTATAACCATCCATGAAGGAGAACATGCCGTGTCCGCTGGTGGCGTCCACTAACATGTCGATGTTAGATAGAGGAAAGTCGTCCTTGGGGCAGCACTTGTTCAAGTCTCTCGAAATCTACGCAAGACCGGATCTGTCCATTTTTCTTCTTTACTGGAACCATCATTGGCTAACAGAGGTTGGATGATGAATAGGTTCGATGAAGCCAAAGAACTAGCAGCCTTCCGAATTTCGTTCTTGATTTGGTCCTCCACTTCATGTCCGAATTGCCTCGGAGATTGCTTGATTGGCTTGGATCCGGTATGACATGTAAGTGATGGGTGACCAATTTTTCATCCAGACCTGCATTTCCTCGTATGTCCGTGCAAATACATCTTGGTACTCCTTGAGTAGTTGAACAAGACTCGTACGTTCGTCTGTGGATAGAGTCGAACCGATAGAGACCGGCACGGGAGTTTCTTCATTCCCGATGTTACGGTCTCGAGCTCGCTCGGTTGTGGAATTGGTTCCATCTTGTAGTTGCTTTGGGCGTCCGGTACTTCGTCTTGCGTTTCATCATTCTTGCAAGCATTCAATTGGGCGGAGAGGCCGGGTTCCGATCTCTCTCCGCTAATTGCTAACAATGCGCCGGTATATTGTTCTCCCCTTCTGATCACGTTTCACCTCGAAAGTGCGTCCCCTTTTGGTGTGAGCATGAGTTGGAGTCTCACCGGATAGAGATGGACGCCTCATTACAGAACGTGTGCTGTAGTGTTTGGCCTCCAGTGGTGTAAGTCGGTCTCCTTCCTTGATTGAAGCCCACGTGGGTAGTGGAGTGCACAGGACTTTGTCTGATCCTCCCCGTGTGGTACCTTTTGGCTCGAACAGCTCCACTCCGCATATTGGCGCATACGGAGACAATGATGCGGGAATGCGGATGACTTTCTCGTCTAGCATGGTCTTCAGGCACTGGTGATACGTCGAGGGAATGACCTTGTTGTCATGAAGCCATGGTCTCCCTAGTATCATATGGTAGTCCGGCTCCCTTTGTATGACTTCAAACCTTGCTTTTGACCGGACAGGTCCTACTGATAAATTCAGATTGACATACCCGTATGTGCTGGTTTGGTTTCCTTCGAAGTCCGTCATCGTGGTAGGCTGCCGTACAATCTTGCATGGGTTAACCTTGGCTGTCCTGAGAGTCTTGAGAGTGATTACGTTCGAAGATGCTCCTGTGTCGACGAGGGCTCTCCCGAACTCTAACCCTTGATGTGCGCGGTAACATGTAGGGCCTTGCCAGACCTCCGCCTCCGCCATCATGTTGTCTTCCGTAAATGTGACATTGTTTACGAGATATTTCCGACGCAGCCTAGGACTTCCGGACGAGGGAGGAGTCGGTGTGCATCCGAGCTATTTTATTAATTCAACAAACGTCTCGCCCGTTGATTCCTCGAGAGGTGCAAGAGTTCACACAAGCTTTCTACTAGAGATGCCGCCTCCGATCCACCGATCTCTCGGTTTGTAGTAAAATTGTTGATCCGACGGGAATTAGTCCCCGGTGCAGAAATCCCCGAATGCTCATTTTCGACGTCATCTTGATGAGGAGATCAAGTATGCCGTTTACGCTTCTTTGATCACTCCATGTTCATCGTGTGAATCTCCGCACTCGTGCTAGTTCGCTTAATGTTGGAAGTCTTCCGAGTATGCCGTCGGATACACCGTTAGGAGGGGGTATCTCCGTTGGAGGAGCCACCAGGATTTGAGACTGTCGAATTGGTCATAAGACCAACCATCTCAGAATTGATTGAACGGTATTGAAGAGATTGACTTTACAACCGAGAGATCAACCTCCCACTGTGGTCGCCAATTGTTTATAGGTGAAAACTACTCCTGCAGAATTTGGTAATTTGGGGTGTGGATGAGGAATGAATTTAAACCTTTAAACAAATGCACTGCGCGGTGAGTGCTTGTAGATTCGAGAGATCAATCTGTGCAAGTCCGGCCTAAACCAAGAAATGGCCGTTCCAGACTTGTTTCGGTCACAAAGTGAAGGAGATGGGGTTGATCTTAGGGAGGGAAGCGAAGAAGGTGTTGAGATTGTGAAGGTGTTGGCTTGCTTATGACTTGTAAGAAAGATGAGCAGGCTTGCGGTTGATGCAAGCAGGCTGGGGGTGTTTGAATACGATTTGTATTAACGCTTGGTTTTTCATAAATGCGAACTTGTGTTGTCTTTGAAATAGGGCGGAGAACCTATTTATACAAGTCATTGAGCCTCATTCACGTCTCTCGTGGGAAGTGGAGGAAGTGGAGTGATGGAGTAGTGGAGTTGTGCGTCGACCAGTCTTGCCCACTTTTCCTGTTCATCTCTAACCGTCCATGACTTCCTGACACGTTCTTATGATGGCGCGTTGCACGCCGACGCTGTAAACCGCCGTGACCAATACCCCCAGATGTATCCCCAGTTTGTGACATGATTGATGTCTGGAATGTGTGGATCGTGGATCCACGAAAGATAGCATGTAATGCTGAATTGAATAACTGTGTTATTCAGAAAGTCGATACTTGTGAAGTATCATGTGTATTTTATGCAGTACTGCGTTATGGTGTGGTAAAGTGATGGGTAATGACGCCTCACTAACCAAATAACTCCCGACGAGGTTGTATAACCAAGTCGGTGAAGTTGGACAGATGAGATGATCTTTGAGACACTCATCCGCGACCGTTAATGAATATTAGGTTTTTGAAGAGGAGCGCAAGCATGACTCTTCAGCTTGGTCGAAACCAAGTAATGGAAGAATTTGGAGAGGACCGACCGGACGTGTATGTAGATGGCATGCTGGTGTACACGTCCATGTCTTACCATCCCATGAAGGTGCGATCTAGGCCACTCAATTTGACCGGCAAAGAGGAGTGGTTGAGATCGGTTTGCGGCAGAAATCCTTGCCGCAAATGAGTTGGAAACCGGCGCGAGATCCCTAGTTAGGGCACGCATTTCAAGACGACACATCTTGGTCGGTCTTGGTCGATGGGTTTGACGGGAAGATGGCAGGCTGGTGATCATGCCTATACCTGACTATCTCATGAAAACGTGATCTAAGCCATTCAAATCATCCGGTGAAGTTGAGTGGTTGAGATCAGTTTGCAATTTGGGAAGTGTAACCACGCATGTTTGGGCGGGCGTTTTGGATTAGCCGGGCATGGGATGCCTTGGCCGTTCGCATGAGGAGGTAGATGAGCCCACGGTGGTCATGCTGGTATGACCGGCCCTTGCTTAATCTAATCTGTGACCCTCCATTCGTGTTAGGAGAAGATGGACGCGCGTGATGATTTGAAACCTAATTTTGGCTTTCAAAAGCCGTGCGCCACTCCTTGTTTGGGTGATGTTTTTGTCACGACCAAACATTGTTGGTCTTGACCGATTGGTCAAGTGTGTAGGCGGTCCCACGGTGATCGTGTTGACATGCTCTGGGCCCTTTAAGTCTACATCTACACCCTCCATCTATACCTGCGAAGATGGATGGTTGAGATTGTTTTGCGACACATGTAATATGACGCAAACCCTTATTTAGGGTTTTCCGCCCATAATGCTTGGTATGAACGTCTTTTGGCAAGCAAAGGCCAATGGCCGACCATGCGGGTCGCAAAGTGGGTATTCCATACCGCTTGGGGGTGATGGAATTGATCTGGGGTCATCCAATCATGCTTATGGAGTTGGATGACTGCGATCAGATCATATCCGGACCGATACAATCAGTCTGGATGCTCAATCGGGCTAGTATAACACACCGAGAGGGGCTCAATCGGGCTAGTATAACACACCGAGAGGGCTCGGGCTAGTATAACACACCGAGAATCAGCCTGTACGGGTATTTCGTACGTGGTTTCATTATAGTGCTTGGAGGTTCGTGTTACTCTGTAAGAGTAACACTCAGTCGTCATGCCACATGCTCCAACCTGGAGGAATTTCATGTATTCACAGAATGGGATTGTTGCTACATGCTCCACTCTTGGTGAATTAAGTGAGGGAGTATCCAACACTTATAAATGGCTTTATCTTTTACAAGATGTCAGCGCATGATTTTTTCGGTTTTTTTTTTACAAATTTAACCTTAAACAAAAATCCACCATCAACAGCTACCCTTCCTCAAATTGAAGAGGAGAAATAATCTTCAATTTGTTCATAAGAAACTCAAATCTAGGAGAAGCTAATCCTTTAGTAAATATGTTGGCAACTTGTTCTAAAGTAGAGAGATATATAACATGTAAAGATTTTGACTGAACTAGCTCCCTGATAAAATGGGAATCCAGTGCAAGTTGTTTCATTCTGCTATGGAACACTTGATTTGATGCTAGAGCAATGGAGATTTTGTTATCACAGGTAATAGTATGAGAAGTAGGTAAGAAAATATCTAAATCTTTGAGAAAGTGGCATAACCAAATAACCTCATCTGCAATGGATGTTAGTGATATGTGATTTGCCTCGGTACTTGTTCTAGAAATAGTAGCTTGATTCTTATGGACCAACTAATAGGATTTGTGAGGGTAAAATACCCGATCGCCACGTGTCAACATCTGAAGAGGTGATCTCATGATAAGATAATAAGGTGGAAGTATCGGATTATACTCCAAAAGGTGATTTCTTCTGAATCGAGAAGCCTGCCGCAAGGATACATGCCTGACGCGTGTAAGGAGTGGTCTAATCAACTCAGACGATCAAGTTTAAAAAGAAGGAATGCATTTAATGAAGGATTAGAAGAGGCGTGATACAGCTGTGGACGAAGGTACATCGTATCAGAAGGCTCAGACGATCTATAATACAACCCGAAGATGGTGCAGTACGATGCCCTTCAAGGAGGAGCAATACGATAATAAACAAGGCGAGATAACTCGAAAGGAGAACCGAGAAAGACAACACGAGGGGAAGTAAAGAGTTCGTCCGAAGTAAAGATAAGATGTACAAAAGCGTCATCAACTTGTCGAGATGAGGTCACACCTTCACGTGTCTAGTCTGTCTATAAATACCAGTCCATGTAGAAGGAAATAGACATGTAATCTTAGATGGTCTTTCTGGAGAGAATTCTAGAGAGAGATTAAGAGAAGGAGAGAGTTAGAAACTAAAGTGATATTTCTAATTCTTTCAAGGGTAAGACCTTAATCAATAAAAGAGATAGTTTCTTTCCCATGGATGTAGGTCTCAAAGGATGAACCACGGTATATGGTTGTGTTCATCTTTACTTTCATGCTATTTACATCTTGTTTATCTTTGAATCTTGAATGTTAGTAGCTTATTAGTCGTTAGATCTACTTGGGTGTAGTCATCAGAAAAGATGCAACTATATTTTGGCGCTAGAAACAGGGATGTATGAAGATTTATTCTACCTCCCTTGCTAAGCTCTCAAAGATCTTTTCATAATCTTTTAAAAAGAAATAATTTTCTATGTTACTGTGTAGATCTTTGTGAGACTTACGAGTTTATGTCGGACGCAACACGATCTATATGATCGATGAGTCCTGTAGAGCCTCAAAAGCGGTAGATCTACAGCTTTTTCATAAACTTGTTTAAAATTTGCTTTTTTTCTAAAGTTTTTACTATCTTTCTAAAGAGCCTCAAGAGAGTAGATGGTTGGAACGAAAATGGAGTCATAAAACTTCTAGTAAAAGTTTAAACAACCTCCTCCATGAACGAGTCGGAAAGAAATTTAAGCAAGTAGGATTCATAGAAATGATTCTATGACAGTTGAAAAGAAAAAACTTGAAAAGGAGGAGCCATTAGAAATATCTTTTGCTCCCTAAAACTCAAAGTGACCTAAAATCTTCTTCTTAGAAACCCAAATATAAGCAAAGTGGAAAGGTTAATGAGTACATAATCATTCATCAAACTTGAATTTGTTCAAATCAAGAACTTAATACATTGAGAAATATTTCATAATATGGGAAGGCGTACTCAATCGTCATAACTTGGTTTTTACCCATTAAAGGTATGACGTGTAGAAGGAGGTAGTTTACTCGAAAAAGAGAAAAGCAAAACACCTTTTTCTGTCACCAAAACTTTATCCAAATGGGGAATGTTTTAACATCATCGCATATCTCCAAAACCTACTGAAAAGTCTTCTTGTACTGAAACTGTACAATCTGAACTATGACTTAGTAATTTGCACATGACCTGCAAGCTTAGGGTCCCACTTTTCTGAAAGAAAAGACAAATTAAGCATTATTGCTTATATAGCAGGTAAGGCGATGGTGACGAAACGATCCGCTCGCACGAGCCAAGGAGAAACTGGCGGAGCCCAACCCTAAGGACTTGACGAGATGGAGCCAGGAGATATAT
This sequence comes from Papaver armeniacum, assembly GCA_023531295.1. Lineage (NCBI taxonomy): Eukaryota > Viridiplantae > Streptophyta > Magnoliopsida > Ranunculales > Papaveraceae > Papaver > Papaver armeniacum. The sequence continues at coordinate 33,983 of JAJJWW010000218.1, forward strand.
TTTCCCTTCACACATCTTTTTTGCAGAGCATATATTTCTTTTTTGCAATGGAGAGAGGAGGAATGTTAAAAAAACTAATGAATTCATTGAAGCTTTAACAAGCAGCATCTGGACAAATGGTTAGCTTAGAGAAGAGCAAATGTTTTATAGGAGGCACAAGTGAAAGAAGAAAAACACAAATATCAGAAGAAGTGTGCATTCCATTGGCTGAATTCCCAGATAAGTATTTGGGGGTTATGTTAACTCCAGGTTGTGTTAAATCTCATCATGTGTGGAGTAGTGTTGAAATGATGCAATAAAGATTGGCTGGTTAGAAAGGAAAGTTATTGTCATTTCAAGAGAGGTTAGTGCTGGTTAAATTTGTACTTTGCAGTCTACCAATTTATAATATGTCTGTATATAAGTGGCCAAAAAGAGTATTGAAGGAGTGTGAAAGAATAATCAGGAATTTCCTATGGTCTAGAGATTCTACAACTAGAAAATGTGTTACACTGAAGTGGAATAAGGTGTGTTCACCAATTACAGAGGGAGGTATGGGACTGAGGATATTGGAGGTGATTATTAAAGCTATTTTAATGAAGCTATTTTGGAAGATGCAGAATGGGACAGATGAATGGTCAAAAAAATTCAAGCCAAATTTCAAAATAACAATGGGGAATGGATATCTTATTATAAGAAATCTTCAATTTGGCCTGGAATAAAATGGATATTAGAAGAGATGCAAGAAAATACTAGGTGGCTAGTTGGTGATGGTACTGACATCTCAGTATGGAATGACAGATGGGTGTTGGACAAGCCATTAAAAAAATATATCCAGATAATTTTTATATTCTGCAATTCCCACAAATGAAAGTATCTAACATAATTCTTGATGGTGAATGGGTTATTCCAGGTGAAATGTTAGCTATGATTGCAATAAATGATTTTCCAGTTATAAGTGGAGGGGAAGACAGAAGAATATGGACAGGGACAAATTCTGGAGATTTCACTGTTGCTTCTGGTGTTGAACAAATTAGAGAAAAAGTTCCTAAACTGCAATAGACAAAACAGGTATAGCATCCCTTAGTGCACCCAAATATTTCAAGTAATGTTTGGAAACTTGCAAGAAACATATGTGCAACTGATGATAACTCGGAAAAAAAAAGGAAAATACAATTAGCATCCAGATGTATATTTTGTAATAAGGTGGAAGAGACTATAGAGCATTTATTATGGTTCTCAGAACTTCGGTGAAATCATCCTGGAGTTGGTTGGGAGGTGTCTTCAAATTTATAAATCCTAAATCTTTTGAAGAGCTTCTAACTTTGGAAAAAAATAAGAGCCCTGCAGTTAAAGAGATTTGGAAAGTTGTTTCTTTCATTACTATGAGAGAACTGTGGCACATGAGAAACAAATGTGTATTTGAGGGAGAGGTACTTTTTGTGCAGACAATATAAAGAAAAGAATAGTCAAATTTACTGAAGAAAGCACAGTAAGAATGAAAGCTCCAATGTGGAATACTTCCTTTGATCTGCAGGTACTGAAATTCTTTGGTCACAAATGTAGACAAGTTAAAAATGTAAGGATTAAGGAAGTTTTCTTTATTTTTCCAAAACCAAATCAGGTTCTCTTATACTGTGATGGAGCATCCAGAGGGAATCCTGGGATATCAGGGTATGGATTCATTGGAAGAAGAAGTTGTGTGAATTCTTGGTTGCAGTTTCAGGAGGACTGGGAGTATCAACCAATTATTATACAGAAGTCCTTGCAGTTATAAATGCTGGTGAATGGGCAGTAAGTCAAGGCTTCCTTCACTTATGTTTTAGAACAGATTCAAATTCAGTGATCTCTTCATTCAAATCCAAGAAAATCCCATGGTTTATTTTGGGAAGATGGCATAAGATATGCTCCAATATTCTTTCCTGGGAATTCACTCATAGCTATAGAGAAGTAAATCACTTAGCTGATAAATTAGCAAAGAAAGGAGCTAGCCTTGCCAGAGGAGAAAAGATCACTTTTGATACAAGACCAAATTTCTTAGGTGCTCTGGAAAATCCAGATCAAATTTACTTTAGATTCTCGCTAGATTCACACAAAAAAATGAATTATTGTAAAAATTTCAGTTTTTAGATTTTTGAGTTAGTTCCATTGTGAACTTTTTTTGTAAAACTTTTTGTGATTAATAAAAGTTATTGTTGAGCAAAAAAAAGAGATAGAGACAGGAGAGGATCTATACCATGGTGTGCTCCCAGGCAAGGGACAACCCGATAACCAATATCGTGAAGGGTTAACAGATAATTCTAGCCCTAACGAATAGGGGAATCCCTTCGAATGACAAGATGATATTCACTTAACTCAACCAGGGGGTTTGAACCGTCCGCCAAAACAAGTGGCGAACAACGGGGCCAAGAAGGATGACTCCTCTAGCCTCGATAACAACATTGCTTCCCTTGCAGCTATCATGAAAGCGCAAAAGGCGCAGGAAGAACGAATGAGAAAGCTAGAACGCCGTAACAGGAGGTTAGAAAAGAAAAATCGTTAGCTAAAATGCAGGACGAAGAAAAAGGTGTCACTCACTGTTATGGAGGAGATCCACGAGGAGGAAAATCCTTTCGAAAACTTGCAAGACGATGAGCATATCGATATCCCAAATACCTCGAACGAGGAGACGGAAGATTGTTTACTAAAGGGGAGTAAAGGTGTTCTAAACGATGAGGATAGTCCATCAGAAGGATCATCCGATGTCAATCCTAGGCGTAAGCGAGAAAAGAAGAAGGATGACGAAACTAAAACCAATGGTGTACCCGAGAATCCGTCAGGTGGAAATCCCAAGCAAGGATAGGCTCCAAAAAAGAAGCCATCTCGCCCGAAGCAAGTATCATACACTGAGCAGTCCAATGATGATTCGGGGCGATCAAGATATCACCGATCAGAGATCTCTTACTCATCCGAGAGAGAGATCAGACGAAAAAGAAGGCCGAAACAAGGCACATAGATGATCAGTTGCAGGTTAGGTTATGCCAGCCCGAAGCGATGTACAAGGAAGCCACCGGGAGACAAGGAGGCCAAAAATTGGTCGAAGTAATGCAGGAGGCAGGACAGTCCCCCTTAGCGGAGAGCCTGGTAGCCAAACCATTTCCAAGGAAATGCTCTCTTTCGATTTTCGCAAATCCCTTCAATGGGACCGGCGATGCGGTCGAACATCTCCGATCATATCGGATGACACTGACACAATGGAGTCAGTACGATGTCGTGATGTGTAAATTTTTTCCAGCTAGTCTAAAGGATGAAGCCTTAATGTGGTTTAATAACTTGCCGAGAGAATCGGTCAAATCATTTGACAATTTATCCGAGCTGTTCCTAGAGGCTTACATGCACAACAGCTTGAGTTAAGCCAGGAATTGATATGATATTCCAGTTAGCTAGAGGACCAAATGAGTCACTTCGATCTCTTGTAACTCGCTGGAGAAAGCTATGTGCTAAGATGGGAAGGGTTCAGAGGCCTATGCGATCTTAGGTTCCAAAAATAGTTTGAGAAAAACAGACCCCATATTCGTCCGAATGTACGAGACTATGCCACCATGCATGGGAAAATTAAGAGAAATCCAGGAGGACTACATAGCCCTTGAAGAACTCCAAGATGGAAGTTATGATAAACTGTTCAGAGGAAATAATAGAGGGGAAAATGTGGAAGAACCACAAAACTCCCAGGCACAAACTGTTAGAGCATTGCTCGGTAGAACTCGCAAGCGTTGGTATCTCAAGCTTGTTTGTCAAGTTTAGTTGCCAAAACTATAAGTCTTGATTTCTAGTCTACTTATAGCTAAGTCTCGGATTCGGATAGTAAGTGTAGTTGAGCTCTAGACTCCATGGTGTTCATCGAATGAAGACGAAGAACTACTGAAGGGAACTTGTGGAACTTCATCAACAAAAGGTATGTGGAGACTTGAACTTATCTATCACTCAAAAGTCTATCTACTCTATCTCCTATTTGAGACAAAAGTCGTATTGCTATATAGACTTCGATTATACACATTTGCTATTTCGAGCCGAGTTTATCTCGCTTATCTATTTCTCGAAATATGTGTTGATAAGCTTTCGCTTTAGCCAAGTTCATCTTTACTCGTGACGAAAGTCATGTTGATTATTTCAATAACTTGAAAATTGCTTTGATGAAAATAGTTTGTGGATAACAACTATTTTAACATCCTCTAAGAAAGTTTCAATGATTGAAATGAGAGTTTAGAACAAGTAACCATGTTTGGATATAAACATAGTGTGTTCTCACATTTGTGTAAAAGTCCAAAAACCGGGAACCCAGGTAAGTATGCGTACACGTACACGTACACATACTGGCGGAAGTTTTACGTCAGTGAATTTCTGCTGGAGTTTGAAAGTAAAAACAAACTCAATCCGGCTACTTAAGTATGCGTACATGTTTGCATACTTAAGCAAGTTACTTTCTAAAATCGGTTTGTTCATGAACTAAAACATTTATATAATAAGGAATGTAATCTTTGTAAACCGTGGCTATAATGTTCATGAATTGATTCGAGTGAATCAAAATCAATTTTGCTTCGATTGTGTCTTGTATACTTCTATAAGATCTAAGCAATTGAACAACTCTCTAATTAACTAGTTCATTTGAGCCATTTGAACTAGTTATGGTAAAGCTGAATAAGGTTGATATGAAAGTGCTCATATGGATAACCATTGGTTAACTATTGTTGAACCGACTAAGTGTACACGTTTAGGTACGATTACTCAAACCTAAATGAAGGTGCATTTCATTTGTGTATAACAATCTAAGTTCGATCTAATGGTTGAAAGATATTAGCTTGAATCTAATCAGGTTTTCATCTAACGGTGAATATTGAATGCTTTGTTACCAAGGTAACTTAGATTGCAAACCATGATTTGAAATCTATATGAAGGAGAACTCTAGCAACTGGGAAACCTAATCCCCACACCTCCTGTGTGATACTATTTGCATAATCTAGAGTCGATTCTCCTTTAACCTTAGGTTTTTCACGAAACTCTGTAGGTTAACGACTAGAATACTTCATTGGGATTGTGAAGCCAGACCCAACTATTTTCTCTTTGTAGTTGCGTGATCTGATCTTGCTGTTTTCTATCGTGATTGAGTACAATCGTAAGATTGGCTTGAGATTAATTTCTCCGATAGGCAAGATAAAAAAGTAGTCACAAACATCTTTGTCTCATCGTTTGTGATTCTACAATATCTTGTTTCATTAATCGATTAAGATTATTGTGAGGTGATTGATAATACTAGGCTGTTCTTCGGGAATATAAGTCCGGGTTATCAATTGGTTCCTGTTCACCTTAATTTATCAAAAGACGGAAAAAAAACTCGTAGGTATATCTGTGGGAGAAAGATTTATCTATTCAATAGAATTTTATGTGTGAGACAGATTTGTTTATTAAGTCTTCGACTTTGGTTCGTGGCAACTCTTGGTTGTGGGTGAGATCAGCTAAGGGAATCAAGTGCGTAAGTATCCTGCTGGGATCAGAGAGTAAGGAACGCGACTGTACCTTGATCAGTGTGAGATTGATTAGGCTCAACCACATTCCAGGCATCGAAGTTAGCTTTGTAGTAGGCTAGTGTCTGTAGCGGCTTAATACATTGTGGTGTTCAAATCTGGACTAGGTCCCGGGGTTTTTCTGCATTTGCGGTTTCCTCGTTAACAAAACTTCTGGTGTCTGTGTTATTTCTTTTCCGTATTATATTTTGTTAATAATTTAAATATCACAGGTTGTGCGTTTAATCGATCAATTGGTTAATCAAACCTTTGGTTGTTAATTGAAATTGATTGATCATTGAATATTGGTCTTTGGTACCGTTCAAGTTATTTCTCCTATAATTCAATCAGGCTCGCAAATTCTTATTTGTTTGATTGCGGATTGAATTGAGAGATTGAGATATAAATCTTTGATATACTTTTCTTAAGATTGAGTCTAACTGTCTAGTTGATTCTCTTGAAAGTATATTGGAGTTAGTCCATACAGATTGCTAAGCGAAATATTGGGTGAGGTTGTTATACCTCCGCTTTTTTACAAACCCGAGGCACCGACCGACCTCCTAATGAATCCTTACGATTTTATAAACATATAAGTGGATGATGGAAAGTGCTAGACCAAGCCCAACAGAAGAAGGGAAAATTTGTAGACCCAGTCTACACAAAACAAACACTTCCATTTCTGAGATCTTCAAGAAGGTCGATGGAAAATACAAAATTAACTTCCCATGGAACAGGGGATAACAACCCGAGCATGCTAAGAATAGAAAAGACTTTTGCAAGTTTCATCTGTTTTGTAGCCATCCAACAAACTCGTGTAGATATTTGAAGAAGATGGTGCAAGATGAAAAGACGAGGGTACCCAAATATACCTCAATCTAAAACTTTTCCACCTATAAGTCCTTTCTCCGAAAGTGATTGTCTATGGACTGAGTCGAGACTATACAACAAATCGGTTCACACTTCGTGTGATTGTCTATGGCTACGAGATCGAGACAATACAACGATGAAGTATGTTTACTTGATAAAAAGGTTCGGACTTAACCAAACACAATAGGATTACTTATCAAGTAAATAGGAATGAACATTTGTGTATTTTATTTCTAATTATAATAAAAACAATTATAATTGCGGAAATAGAAAAGTAAAAGACAGCAAGATTTTGTTAACGAGGAAACCGCAAATGCAGAAAAACCCAGGGACCTTGTCCAGAATTGAATACTCTCAGGATTAAGTCGCTATAAAAAATCAAACCAACTTCGTATAGTTGAGACCAAACAACTAAACCTAAAGTTCACCTAGTTCCGTCTGTATTCCCACACCTCCAACTTATAAATAAGTCACGTACTTGGAACAATTCCTTTGGTTCGTATTCCAAACAGCAAAGGAAAAACAAATTTGTTTGGTAGCAACTTTTTTCAACCAAGTGATGTGAGTTCGACAAAGGCTCTTCTGTTTATCTCAATAAACTCTTTCGTCGGGTTATTAGATCTATCTTATTATCAACTACCGAAGTAATTGTTAAGATTCTGCAATCAATACTTTTAATCACAAAGAATTGTATTGATGCCGATTTACACAACTAATCAATCTAATCTACCACAAGGATAAACCGATTATAGTTGAATCCTCTATACCGAAACAAGTATTGTGCACACCAAAGATTATGAACCCCAAATCAGAAATCTTCAATATATTCTTTGTCTTCAAATCTTCTTAGATCTTCAATAAACACCTGCACACAATCAACTTGAATCTCTTGTGATCAATCACGCACATAACGGAATCTTTTAACAATGGATTATCACAAGACGTCTTTAGATCTACAAACAGTCTAAAGATCCCTGTCGAAACTTCGATCTAGTTTGAGTGAATCTTATATCAGAAGAGAAGATTCTCAAGCATAAACAAACTAGGTGCAATCAAAGTTTAACCACCGTTAGTCAATTAAATCAATCGAAAACAAAAGATAAACCACAATTATCTAGTTTCCCACCAACGGTACCAATAGAGCTTCTCAATCCCAAATAAGTCTTTAAACTGAGCAGCCGTAAGACATTTCTCCTAATTAGGTTACTCTCCTCTCCGAATAGGCGGCTTCACGAGTAACAGCACAACTGGATAGTTCTTGTCAGATTAAGGATTAGTTTGCTTGAAATGCAAACTTTCATATTTATAGACCAAGGAAGTTTGGACACCAAGGAATTTCCAAAACCGAAAATATTCTCAAGATATGCAATATATTCCAAATTCGGTTTCCATAATTCCTGGAAATGCTTTGTCCAAATAATGATCGAAAATATCTTGGAAAATCTCCAACTAGTAAATGCACATTACTAATTTTTTTTTTCCTAAAATAAAATTAAAAACCTTAAATAAAAGATTCTCAATTTATTTTATTCGATCCGAGATTTTCTTCCTTTAGCTATTAAGGAATAACTTTGAACAATTAAAGATTAGCGTTATCAAGACATGTTCAAAGTATGTCGACATCCTTACTTTGTAAGTCCTCTTTCATACTTACAACCTTGAAAACGATTTGCCACACTTCCAAACAAGTTTAAAATTGGTTCATCTGACTTTCAAGAACTATGTGATTGATCAAGAACACTCAATCACAAATCATGGGTTTCACAGTTCTACCAAAACAAGTTTCGGTTCTACCTCCATGTGACTACTGTGCATAGTCACACTAGCTTTCCAAAAATTCGGTTGACTAGGTACTAGGATCGGTTCCCCACATATATATGGTATCTAACTTGTACTTGCTGCACATGTCCATAGGATTGGTTCCCCTTTGCCTAAAAATGTATTGGACATGTCCATAGGATCGGTTTCCCTTTCTACTAAAACTTGTTGCACCTCATACAAGGATTGATTCCCCTTTGTGATGTGTTGCACCTCTTACTAGGATCGGTTCCCCTTTACCCAGAGTCGGTCATACACAAAATCACAAACTCGATCATACCATCTCAGGTGATTACTTAAGATCGGTTTCACTAATAAAAGTCATACCAATACAAAAGTCAGACCTTTGTGAATAGTTTTACCAAGAACATAAACAAGTCATGAGAGGTTATACTAATCACACATATTGGCTGTTTACAAGATATGCAATGAATAACAATACCAATAATGCCTGGCGATTTCCTTTTCGATTCACAAAACAAGTTCATGAATTTACTTCCTTAAAACAAATGTAAAACATTGTTTCCTAGGATGGAATCTTCACCTTATACCCATACATAATCACAATAGCATTCAAACGATTATGTCGATGTCTTATCTACAAAGTTTAATGGTTAAGTAATAAACCTCGTATTGTATTCCTTAATACTATGTCTAACTAGAGTGTCATTCATGCTTCGCAGTTTTGTTTTCAATATGCACGACTTGAAAGATACATTAGGGAATGAAACAGTTCAAGTCAAATATCACTAACCTCAAGTGGAAGGATAATGTTTTCGTTGTAGCTCCTTACTTCTTCACTTCTTCAAGTCTTCGCAATACTTGTAATGTCTCATATCCTAATACTTTCAAGCTAACCTATACGAAGTTGACTCTAGTACATAATCAAGCGACTCTTAAAATGAGTTTTGGCTCACTAAAATATGACAACCAAACTTGACATACCAACGCTTGGTGGGTTCAACCGAGATATGCTCTAACAATCTCCCCCTTGGTCAATTTTAGTGACAAAACTCTTACATCATATGGATAAACAAATTACAAGAATTCATTACACATACACTTGATTCCCTAATTCAACAACACAATAACATGTATACATTCAATCCATAAATGCCGTTGTTGAAATTATAATAACAAAGCTAATACTCCCCCTAAAGGTAAGATAGGTAGATTTTATCAATCCGCACGTCTTTCTTATTCCCTTGTAGTCCATATTCTATGTAGGAGCAGAATATCGCAGCAAGGACATACTTGCGAAGTCCTCACCAATGACACTTTGCGAGTGTCGCAGACTGATGACGCAATAGATGGTGGTGATAGAAACATGAAGAAAGCGCAAAGATCTTGCGAAAACTAGAGTGTCTGCGAGACTTAACATTTATACTCCCGCGAAATGTCGCAAGGTAAATCCGAAATTAGGGGAAATATTAGTTGTACATGAGCTGTCATCCACTATGTAAACACTATATAAAGAGGAGAGCAGGAGAGAGAGAGGGGAGGATAATTTTGGCAAGAGAGAGAGATATTTTGGAGAGAGAGATTTATTTTCTTTATCATCTTCTTCCTCTAAAATTAGATCTAGAGCTCTACAAAATATCCATTAATGGAGATTGTAAATGTAATTCTTATGTAACCTCAACAATCATAGTGAAGAACCATGGATGTAGATCACATTGATCGAACCATGTAAAAAATCCTTGTGTCCATTTATAATTTTAGCATTTTAATCTTTATTTTGATTATGAAATAGATTTAGATCAATGAAATATTATGAGGGGTGTAGTGTGGGATTTCCTGCAACTACATATGCGCTAGAAACAGGGACCTAATCTTGTTGGTTCAAGAAAGTTTAGAAAAATCGGTTACTGTTGGTGATGAATTCAATTGGATCTATAAACTTTAAGGGAAAAAAGAGAAGGAAAAGCACCAGACAAAGAAAAGAACGATGTAGAACAGCCAACACAATTTCAAAGGATGTATCAGTGGAAATCGAATCAAATTTGCCTCTATAATTTCGCAGGGAAGAATTGCTTTGCAGCGAATAAAAGACTTATCGCAAGGAGCAATCACAAGAAAACAGGCCTAGTAAAAACACCAAAGGAAAAAGTTACAGGAGCTATAATCATTATGTCATCAACTTAGGAGAAGAAGGAAGGACGAAGAGGAGTATATAAAGGATATTAAAATGAGAGTAAATCAAACTAATCATGTTGTTCCAACACAAACAAAAGCCAGCACAGCTGGTTAGGTTTGCTGAGTTAATTCAATAAGACAAGAGATCGATTCCCATCTCTCGCTAAAATTTTTGCTGCTGCGAAGGATTTCCAAAGCTAACCAGTTCATGTTCAGGCCCAGCTTTTCAAAAACCCACTAAAACAAACCAAGCAGGAAACAAGCTTGCGAGAATATGTTGTATATGGAATGTAAGGATGGAGTTATTCGCACAAGAAACCAAGATTGCTAATTCCCACAACACAAACATGTGCGAAGATAATAACTATACTAGGGACGAGGACAAATGAATAACATGTGTGAAGCTCACCCCACTAACACAAACAGAAACTGGAACAGATGGTCAGGGATTAGGAGTGTGAGTTAGAGCTCGCGTGATCAATTCTCGCTAAGCTCATAATTTTTCACATTTTTGGAACCGCACGCTAAAAGAAAGAAAGAATGATAGAGTATCAATATTTCGCAATGGGTTAGCTCGGATGGTCGAGCTTCATAGTATAAACTAGAGGTTGTGCGTTCAATTCGCACACACACAAATTTTTAGCGAATTTTTGGATTAACAAGGGAGAAGATGAGGTCAGGTTTCAGAATGCGGCATTCATTTCGCAGATGGTGGATAGCACAGTTGGTTCCGAGTGAAGAGAACAAACTTGGTGTCGCAAGTTCGAATCCCACCTTCTCGCATATTTTTGAACTTCCAGGTGCGAAAAAATGGAATAAAGCTATAGCATTGTGTGCTTCCTTCGCAAGCAGCAAGTAGCCCAGATGGTCAAGGGAATACTGAAAGAGATTGGAGTTGCGAGATCGAACCTCACCTCACTCTTTATTTTCAACATATTTTTTACTAGGCCGCTAAGGGAGAAGATAATAATAAGAAGATAGCAGTATGGCTTTCTTTCGCAAATGGTAAGTCGATACGGATGGTCAGCAGTGAAGAGAAGGAGTATGATGTCTAGGGTTCGAATCTCCCCATTCGCAAAGAGTTTTTGCGCTTCGCAAATGTTTACCTTGCGAACGTTCGCAGCACGAACACTTCGCAGGATCGTCAAATGTTTACTTCATGAAAATGTTTACTTCGCACAGTCTTTGATAATTTCGCAAGGGTATTTCGCAAGTAGATGATTATTTCGCAGAAACACCTCGCAGAGGTAGGTCTAGCACAGTTGGTCAGGAGGTATGAATACAAGCAGAAGGTCGCAGGATCAATTCTTGCTTATCGCACATTTATTTTTGTTATACGAAATTTCGCACGGACTTTGCCTATTTCGCAAAGAAGAAAGTTGATGACTATCTCGCAAGTTAATTTCGCAAGAGAGGGTTAGAACAATTGGTATGGTGCGAGAATATGCAAGAGGCAGGTCAAGGGTTCAAATCTCATTTCTCACACTTCTTTTTGCTGCGAGATAATTATATTTTGTGCGACGTTTATACATTTCAAGGAATACTAGCATCGCAAGCAAATCATATACTTCGCAAGAGACAACAACAGCAGCAAACCACAAAAGCTAAGTACCACTTTCCTTGAACATTTTACTTCTATAGAAAATAAAAGATTTTTGATTTGATTACGAAAAAGCGATTCAATCGCAAGATTACAAATATTACTAAGATTTCAAGATTATAAAGACTTCAAAATTACAAAGATTTCTAGATTTCAAAATTACAAAAAAAAAAAAAACCCAGAAAATTCAATTTATATATTTCTCTAGAATATTTCTTTTATGGACAATAAAAGATTTTTGATTTGAATTACAAAACGCGATACGATCGCAGAATTATAAATATTTCACAACTACAAAGATTTCAAGACTATAATGTATTACAATTTCTCTTGAATATTTATTATACTTCAAATGATATGATATTATGAGAATGAATGAAAGAAATGACATAAATGAAAGAATGAGTGAAGGAGGTGACAGAAATGAAGGAATGAATGAAAGGATGGATGAAAGAATGAAGACGTGCGATAATTTCGCAGAGATAATGGAAATGCGATAATTTCGCAAAGATAATGAGAAGAGATAATCAAAAATGAATGAGTGAGTGAATGGGACGAACCTTTATGGCGTACACCCTAGTTCGCGAATGATATTTCGTAAGAGGCAAATGTAAGACCTAAAGTGCGTCATATAAGGGGTATCTCTTGACATGGCTCGGGGAAAAGGTTACACCGCTCCCGGAACCCGAGTCATGGAGATTTGGGGACCATGAAAGCCTATCCAGGAGAGATACCTTGGATTTCCAACTATATATATATAAGGTTATACCTGGTTGGACGCCCGAGGGTCTCTTCCAAGGAGTCAGTGTATGACCAAGGCGCCGAGGTACACGGTTGAGTCAAGAGTGCGGGAGCGTTGGAGCTTCTTTACCACTCTTGACAAGTCTTGGCACATGCTGCACTCGGCCCGAAGAAAACTCCACTTAGGGTGCAGTCTCGTAACCATAAGCCCTATAGGTATAAGGGATAAGAGGTGCGAAAACAACCGCTTGTCGTTAAGACCGGATGGGAGGAGCTAGTCTTGTATGGACGATGTACGCCTCCTTGAAGGGGCAACCAGGGAGATGATAAGGGCGGCACCCTCCATTAGGGAGCTGATAAGTGTCTTAAGATGCAAATGTCATGAGGCTTTATTTTCGCAAGAAAATCTAGGCCTGTCATATTTGTGCGATGATTTTGAAGAGGTAATAATACAAAAGACAAAGATAAGACGAGATCAATGGGTCTTTACATGAAAGTGTAAAGACGTCCTGCGATTTCGTCGCAAGATGGCAATGTCATGGGGCTTTATGTTCGAAAGAATATTTAGGCCTGTCATATTGTCGCAATAGTGAGGGGTGGCAAAATAAGACCTTTAACTAGGAAGGCAAAATAAGACCACACAAAATAAATGATAAGGCAAGATCAATGGGTCATTACATGAAAATGTAAAGACGTCCTGCGATCTTGTCGCAATGACAAAATTCAACATAAACAATTTGGATGTAGGTAATATAGTTCTTTTATCGCAAAAAAGATTACATGATAAGCTTGCGAGCTTGAGAAAATGATTAAATGATAAGCTTGCGAACATATACATGATAATGAGACTGAGGCAATGCAAATGCCGCACACTTGATATTATGATCATATTATTATGCGATACTAATAGTGCAGGAATAAGAAAAGATGAAGCACAAGTAAGAACTTGCGAGAAACAATAAATACACAAAGAGGAATGCATATACTAGAGACAAAATCAGAGAAATGAAGAATGGAAGCGATTTAAAGCTACATCAATTTTAAAGCGGCAAAATGAGCTAAGTAACACAAATATTAGCTATACATTGTAGTAGATAAGCATTCTCATCATACAAACATCATACTCGCATCATGAAAGCATCGCAAAAGCATTTCATGGCATAAGCATCGCATACACACATTTCATAACATAATCATTACATAAGCATTATATTCGCACAAGTATTTTACAAAACTTCGCAGAGTTATTCAGAATTTCGCAGAATTATTCAGAATTTCGCAGGAGTCTTCAGAATTTCGCAGAATGTGATTATTTCGCAAGATGTGATTATTTCCCTCAATTATTTCACACAATTATAAACAACTTGAAGAGATTACATTATCGCATGAGCGCAAAGCATGATACAGAGGCAAGATAGGAATGAAGAAATAACTCACTCATTCAACACTTTTTCAACGATTATACCCTCGTAGATAAAGAACAGAGGCAACTATGGATTACCGAGAAAACATGTTATGTTCTTTATCTTCTCGGCAAGAATCATTTCCAAAGAAGATGTTCACTAATGAACAACAAGAATCCTCACCAAAAATGGAGTAATAATTTCGCATGAATAGAGGCAATACTTACTACTCTCATTCAAGGATTAAGTACTTCTTATACTTCAAGGATACTTCATACTTCTTATACTTCAAGGGTTGATACTTCTTATTTATTTCACAAAGCTTCGGAACTTCGCAAAAGAATAGAGGCAAGTACGTACTTTTCAAGTCCAGTATTCTTTCGCTCGTTCCTTCATCAATAAAGATCAAAGACTACTACAACAACGGATTTTTCCTTAAAGATCGCTCTTCAAGCAATATTCAAGGAAAAAGAGGCAAGATGTAGGAGCAGAATATCGCAGCAAGGACATACTTGCGAAGTCCTCACCAATGACACTTTGCGAGTGTCGCAGACTGATGTCGCAATAGATGGTGGTGATAGAAACATGAAGAAAGCGCAAAGATCTTGCGAAAACTAGAGTGTCTGCGAGACTTAACATTTATACTCCCGCGAAATGTCGCAAGGTAAATCCGAAATTAGGGGAAATATTAGTTGTACATGAGCTGTCATCCACTATGTAAACACTATATAAAGAGGAGAGCAGGAGAGAGAGAGGGGAGGATAATTTTGGCAAGAGAGAGAGAGATATTTTGGAGAGAGAGATTTTTAGAGAGAGATTTATTTTCTTTATCATCTTCTTCCTCTAAAATTAGATCTAGAGCTCTACAAAATATCCATTAATGGAGATTGTAAATGTAATTCTTATGTAACCTCAACAATCATAGTGAAGAACCATGGATGTAGATCACATTGATCGAACCATGTAAAAAATCCTTGTGTCCATTTATAATTTTAGCATTTTAATCTTTATTTTGATTATGAAATAGATTTAGATCAATGAAATATTATGAGGGGTGTAGTGTGGGATTTCCTGCAACTACATTCTACAAGTATCATATGATATGTTACTCCCCATTAGTCTATGCTTTTACTCTTTCGTTTGATAACCGTTTAAGCACCATGTCCTTTCCTTAGTGATATCAATCAATATAAATCAATACCAGTATGACTTGTTTACTCCATATATTTCTACCCCTTTTTGTCACATTTTGACAAAGAAACGAAAAACTAAATGACAAACCGAAAAGATCTTACAAATCTAAAAATAGACTTGGAACCTATAGAGTTAAGCACGAGGGTTCCACACACCATTTTTGATAACCAATATCAAAACCGAAACTACAAAGTAATTATGTTTTGATATGTTATCAAGGAAACAATTGCCCGAAGCAATTTTCCCTAATAGTTTAGCAAACCGAAAATCAACTAAGCACTTTAGTTCCTTTGCTAAACCGATTGTACAAATAAAATCACTTGTTCGATAAGACCAAAATAAAGATAATTCTATTTTTCTCATCAGGTTCTAGTTATCCATATAACTTAGACCTTTAACTTTTAAACAAGACAAGTACTAGGTTAGTTAACTAGCATTTCTTGTTAAGGCATTCGATTAGACTTGAATAACCGAAACCTCCACTTTGATAAGTCTAAATAAGATCAGAATTAACTTAGTTTCTCTTCTCCGGAATCGAATTGGACTAAACAATTCATCTCGTAAACCTTTTCTTTCGTTAAGCCATAAACAATTCATACAAACAAATGTGCTCCAGTTTTATTGTGCCTTTACCATCCATGAATAAGAGCATGAAAAAGGATGAGAGTGCACAATTTTGATACAACTAAGTTGCATCGGAGTAAGATTTTTCTAGCTTACAGCGAATATAAGAAACATAGTTCATGTTTCTCTTCGGGAATTTCGGCCCAAAATATCTTCTCTCTGAATGATGATCTTTTCTAACTCTCGAGATATGATCATGTGGAGAAACTGTACTGATGTGAGAATTTTCAGAGATAGATAAATCTCTCTTAATTCTTTCAATGAGATTTTCATAATATTTTCTCATTCTAAGGACTTCCTTATGATCCACATCAGTGTGATTATCTGAAACAATTATCGGAAATTCCTGATTGTTTCTTTTGGTAGAGATTCTCTCTTTCCCTTCCTTCTGGAGTCGTTCTTCATCAAAACAAGAATTGTTTCGATATGGGTGAGGAGGAACCTCTTTCCAGAAGTGATTATAAACTCTTTCCTCTGACAAATTTGAGTTGATCTTATCGGGTAGTGGTATGATTTGTCTTTCTACTGAGGAATGGTCTTTCAGTTTTTTAAGACAAAAAACTTCTTTCAATATTTTTACCACCGTATGTGAAGAAGTATAAGTTTCCTGTCAAGTGACTGAAATTGTATTCCTTAAGATCACGTTCACGGAATCGGTTCAAAGTTTCCTTCAGACAAGATTTCATTTGATCATCAGTAGGTATAAAAGATGGTTTCTTATCCTCTTCTACCTTGATGTAGTTAGGCAAACTACCATCATCTTGATCTGTTTCATATGTGACTAAACCGGTTTTATCACAATCTGTAAAAGTCGAGCAAGGACTTTTAGTTTCCTCAACATCAAAAGAAATCACAACAGGATCATTAGTCAGAGTCATAGGACGTGTCTCCTTTTCTTGAGAAAGAGATTTACCAAGAGCTTCTAATTTGACAGTGAGATTCATATTCTCTATGGCTAGAATATTCAGTTGAATGTCTTTATCTCTGATCTCCTGTTTAAGAATATTTTTCTCTGTCTTTAATATCAGCACTTTAGAAGATAGAGATTTTATGGGATTTAGGAGTTTTACCAACTCTTTATCAGCATCTTCCTTTCCATCAGAGATGGACACAAATGTTTTTGCAACTCCTGGATCATGAGTCAACGAAGTAGTAACATCTTCAACTTTTGAGTAGTCATACTCTTGCATAACGTTAACTGAATCAGACATGGATTCAATTTCTTATAGGTTGGATCGCACCAAACATAGATTGTTAGATCTTTTCGTTTGCCTACTCTGATACCAATTGAAAATACGAGGGTACCTAAATATACCTCAATCTAAAACTTTTCCACATATAAGTCCTTTCGCCGAAAGTGATTGTCTATGGACTGAGTCGAGACAGTACGACAAATCGGTTCACACTTCGTGTGATTGTCTATGGATACGAGATCGAGAAAATACAACGACGAAGTATGTTTACTTGATAAAAAGGTTCGGACTTAACCAAACACAATAGGATTACTTATCAAGTAAATAGGAATTAACGTTTGTATATTTTACTTCTAATTATAATAAAAAAAATTATAATTGCGGAAATAGAAAAGTAAAAGACACAACAAGATTTTGTTAAGGAGGAAACCGCAAATGCAAAAAAAAACCCGGGACCTTGTCCAGAATTGAATACTCCCAGGATTAAGCCGTTATACAAAATCAAACCAACTTCGTATAGTTGAGACCAAGCAACTAAACCTATAGTTCACCTAGTTTCGTCTGTATTCCCACGCCTCCAACTTATGAATAAGTCACGTACTTGGAACAATTCCTTTGGTTCGTATTCCAAACGGTAAGAAAGGAACAACAAATCTGCTTGGTAGCAACTCTTTCAACCAAGTGATGTGAGTTGAAAAAGACTCTTCTCGTTTATCTCAATAAACTCATTCACAGTTCTTAGATCTATCTTATTATCAACCACCGAAGTAATTGTTAAGATTTTGCATCAATACTTTTAATCACAAAGAATTGTATTGATGAATCTTCCCAGAGAAGGATTCGAGTCCAGTAATCGAGTGAGCTAAGGCATCAACTAATTATAATAAAAAAAAATTATAATTGTGAAATAGAAAAGTAAAAGACAATTATAGAAAGAAACAACAAGATTTTGTTAAGGAGGAAAACCGAAGACCATTTAAGATCAAATGCAAAAAAACCGGGACCTTGTCCAGTAATTTATTGAATACTCCCAGATTAATAGTTATCCTAGTAATTTAAAAAAATTTTATACAAAATCAAACCAAATCGCCATTTAAGTTGAGAGGCCAAGCAACTAAACCTATAGTACTTGGAACAATTCCTTTGGTTACAAAATCAAACGGATAAAGATTCCAAACAGTATATATCTAAAGGAACAACAAATCAAGTGATGTGAGTTCGAAAAGACTCGTAGGTTAAGAAGTGTCGCGAGATTGGATAGTTATTGACATTTATCTCAATAAACTCATAGAGGGGGGAGATCTTGGGAGAATTGTGAGGCAAGTCATTAGGAGAGAGAAATTTAAGAGTGTTCTTAGATCTGTGTAAACATCTTATTATCAACCACAACAGTAATTGTTAAGAACAACAAATTTGGTGCATCAAGTGATGAGTTGAAAAAGATACTTTTAATCATAAAGATACATCTTATTATTGTATTAGATTTGATACTTTTAACGATCTACACAAATAATCAATCTAATCTACCACAAGGATAAACCGATTATAGTTGGATCCTCTATACCGAAAGAAGTATTGTGCACACCAAAGATTATGAACCCCAAATCAGAATTCTTCAATATCTTCTTTGTCTTCAAATCTTCTTAAATCTTCAATAAACACCTGCACACAATTAGCTTGAATCTCTTGTGATCAATCACGCACAGAACGGAGTCTGTTAACAATGGATTATCACAAGACATCTTTAGATCTACAAACAGTCTAAAGATCCCTGTCGAAACTTCGATCTAGTTTGAGTGAATCTTATATCAGAAGAGAAGATTCTCAAGGATAAACAAACTAGGTGCAATCAAAGTTCAACCACCGTTAGTCAATCAAATCAATCAAAAACAAAAGATACACCGCAATTATCTAGTTTCCCACCAACGGTACTAATAGAGCTTCTCAATCCCAAAGAAGTCTTTGAACTGAGCGGCCGTAAGTGATTTCGCCTAATTAGGTTACTCTCCTCTCCGAATAGGCGGCTTCACCAGTAACAACATAACTGAGATAGTTCTTGTTGTACGAAGGATTAGTTTGCTTGAAATGCAAACTTTCATATTTATAGAACAAGGAAGTTTGGACACCAAGGAATTTGCAAAACTGAAAATATTCTCAAGATATTCAATATATTCTAAATTCGGTTTCCATAATTCCTGGAAATGCTTTTTCCAAATAATGATCGAAAATCTCTTGGAAAATCTCCAACTAGTAAATGCACATTACTAATTTTTATTTTCCTAAAATAAAATTAAAAACCTTAAATAAAACATTCTCAATTTATTTTATTCGATCCGGGATTTTCTTCCTTTAGCTATTAGGAATAACTTTGAACAATTAAAGATTAGCGTTACTGCACATGTTCAAAGTATATCGACATCCTTACTTTGTAAGTCCTCTTTCATACTTACAACCTTGAAACCGATTTGCCACACTTCCAAACAAGTTTAGAATTGGTTCATCTGACTTTCAAGAACTATGTGATTGATCAAGAACACACAGTCACTGGTGCGCGTTGTTTACGCAACAAATTAATTACTTCTTTCCACACAATTAAACTGGTAATATAATGGCAAGGAGTTCGTTCCCACGAAGAGCAGGGAGATTTTAGCTGTCAATAAGTAACTGAAAGGGGGGGGGGGGGTTTAGATGTTAATCAAAGTAACTAATAAAACGAAAATAAAAAATATTGGTTTAAATTAATAAGGAGAAAGATGATTAGGGAATCATTCACCGTCACTGAACCAAAGCTTAATTAAATACAAGTTTATCTCTTTTTAAATTTATATTGTTACCAACCGTAGAATAGCAATAAGCTCTTCTATCCCCCAGATTCCTACCGTCACTGGATACGGAAGCGCTCGACTACCAGCTTTTATCCAACTAACCCACCAAGAATAAGCTCTCCAGGTGTAAGTTAGTCGAATGCTTTACACTCTATGAATCAGGTTAATCCCACCATCAGACGCATAGGCTCGGCCTGCTTACTAGTGTTATCTTTACACACAATTGCTTAACAAAATCCCTCTGTCAGCTCTTGCGATTTACTACTTGTGTATAGAGTTGATGTGACAATTACACGTATCACACAACCCTAAAATAGTATAAGAAATATTGATTGGTTAATTTAATTAATCATTTTAAATAACCACTCAATATTCTTAGACAATAAAAATAATAAAGATAATCAACAATAAAATAAAAGTTGGAATAAACGTGGTTAAAGAAAATAATGCTTCATGGTTCAGGACTTTGAAATCATCCCTAATCAATTAGAAGTTTAGATAGACATAGCTATGGAGTTTTCAATATTTAAATAAAAGAGAAACATTTAGAGTAAAATTTGCAAACCAAATGAAAGTCGCAAACTCCTCTCTAAACCGTCTCCTATTCTTTTTTTCTCTTTATTTTCTCCTCCCAAAAACTGAATGGTAAAAGAATGTGTGTCGAAGAATGAATTTTTCTTTGCTATTTATAGCATCCATAGCCATCTCCATTTACTTCATGGTCCAATAAACAAATGCCACGTTGTCTCTTATTTATCCGATTGTTTGCCAAATTCAGAACGTTTCTGCATGAGAGAATAAGTGCATCCGTTATCGCATGAGACAATAAGTGTATCGCATGAGAAATATCCCTTTTCTTGTTGTTGTTGCATGAAAGGTTACTCCATGGACCCCACTTGAGTTTTGCATGCGCCAAACACTTCTCTTGCACATTGTGTCTTGGCATGGTCCCACCTTGTTTCAAGTGTAAAAGAAATCAGTAGATTCCATTTACATTTTGTTCTTTAATTAATTAAGGTGGTGCCACTTCATTTTTGTCCCAATGTTCGATAAATAACCAGAACAAATTTGGTTCCATGAGTAGCATATGAGCCTGTCAATAACACTTTCATGTAAAATGACCATTTTGCCCTTTGGCCTTCCAAATTCTTGTTTTGCTCATAACTTCTTCATACGAACTTAAAATGACTCGGTTCTTTCGCCGTTGACTTTGTATTTTCATCCTCTTCAGCGTGATAGCAACAACTCCCGGGTTTGAACGAGTTTATGTTGGTCTTTGGCCCTATCTCCACTTGTATCTAGCTTCTTTTATTGCACAATTAAGTGCAAATTCACTTCTTTTTTGGACGATTCTCCTAATGAAACACAAATAAGAGAAAACAAACGTAATATACAATAATTTGCAAGAATAGATGCAATTACTAACATGAAATTGATGCTAAAATCATGTGAATTATGCACTTATCAATCACAATTCATGGGTGTCACGGTTCTACCAAAACAAGTTTCGGTTCTACCTGTAGATGGTGGATTTTCGACAAAGGATAAAATCGTAAAACCATAACTTTACATATTCCTGATCCAGTAGTCAGATGAATATTGATACTTATGTCTCTCATCAAGGTATGAAAACTCATGCCACAAGAACCTCTGAATGAGTATATTGTCACTCAGAGCATACATGAATATGCAGTCTCTCAATTGAGGCAACGACACATTTCATGAATACCGAGCAATTTCAGTAATTACTTTTATATAGAATCGAACGATTGGACGGCTCCTAGACAGCTTGCCTGCTAGTATAGAGCGATAACGTCTTCAGGATGTAACAATGTTTTCCCTGACTATATAAAATACATGTGTATAAAATCTTAATGATTGGACGGCTCCTAGACAACTTTCCTGCTAGTATAGAGCGATAACGTCTTCAGGATTCAACAACGTTTTCCCTGACTATACATAATAAATATGACGCTTTAACTAGCTCATATCGCTCAATTCTCGAATAATTAATGCTCCTAGACGATCGAGCTAGTATAGAGCCATCAATTAATTATTTCTAAATCATTAGATTCATTAATGAATCCCTAGAAAATATTCTACGTTCTTCATAATATTTCATTACTTCAATTCATGGTTCTTCCCAGCAGAATTCCATGGGATAGTGATAAATATTCAAAGTACGGGTATCTGAACCGCCATCGAGTAAGCCCCGACCAAAATGGTGCAAGTGTATTTAGCAATAATGCACTAATGAGCACCTGAATGCACAAACGAGCATTCCAAAATACGAAGGAACGATGAACCTATGCAAAATAAGAAGAAAAATAAAAATAATAAAAAAATATTAGCTAAGGAGCTAGGGGACTGGATCCACCGACCGGACAGTAATGCCATGGCCAGTCCCACGCCTAACTCTTTATTTTATCATATTTTTATTATTTTTCCTTGATCTCATGAAAATCCCTTTCATTTGAACAAAACTCCTTCGTTTTAAGGAAACTCCTCCGTTTCATGGTGTTTCCTTCACACCAAGGAAATAATATAAAACTGGGAAAAGTGTCATGGGGCCGGGTTCACTAGCTAGCCGGCCATGCCCTGGATTTAGCCGGTCCCACATGTTAATTCCTTATTATTTTATTATTATTATTTCCTTCATCTTAAGAAACTCTTCAGTTTCATGATATTTCCTTCACATGAAGGAAATTACATAAAATTAGGAAAGGTATCACGGGATCATGGTCACTAGCCGGCCGGCCATTCCCTAGCCATGACCGATCCCACACCTTGTAATTCCTTATTTTATTAATTATTTCCATCATCTCATGGAAATTCCTTAATTTTATGAAACTCCTCAGTTTCATGATATTTCCTTCACATCAAGGAAATTACATAAAATTAGGAAAGGTGACACGGGACCGTGATCACTAGCCGTCCGGCCATGCCCTAGCCGTGACCGGTCCCACACCTTGTAATCCCTTATTTTATTAATTATTTCCATCATCTCATGGAAATTCCTTAATTTTATGAAACTCCTCAGTTTCATGATATTTCCTTCACATCAAGGAAATTACATAAAATTAGGAAAGGTGTCACGGGGACCGATCACTAGCCGAAGTAGGACATGCCCTAGCCGTGACCGGTCCCACACCTTGTAATTCCTTATTTTATTAATTATTTCCATCATCTTATGGAAATTCCTTAATTTTATGAAACTCCTCAGTTTCATGATATTTCCTTCACATTAAGGAAAATACATAAAATTAGGAAAGGTGTCACGGGACCGCAGTCACTAGCCAGCCGGACATGCCCTAGCCGTGACCGGTCTCACACCTTGTAATTCCTTATTTTATTAATAATTTCCATCATCCCATGGAAATTCCTTAATTTTATGAAACTCCTCGGTTTCATGATATTTCCTTCACATCCAGGAAATTACATAAAATTAGGAAAGGTGTCACGGGACCGTGGTCACTAGCCGGCCGGCCGTGCCCTACGTGACCGGTCCCACACCTTGTAATTCCTTATTTTATTAATTATTTCCATCATCTCATGGAAATTCCTTAATTTTATGAAACTCCTCAGTTTCATGATATTTCCTTCACATCAAGGAAATTACATAAAATTAGGAAAGGTGTCACGGGACCGTGGTCACTAGCCGGCCGGCCATGCCCTAGACGTGACCGGTCCCACACCTTGTAATTCCTTATTTTATTAATTATTTCCATCATCTCATGGAAATTCCTTAATTTTATGAAACTCCTCAGTTTCATGATATTTCCTTCACATCAAGGAAATTACATAAAATTAGGAAAGGTGTCATGGGATCGTGGTCACTAGCCGGCCGGCCATGCCCTAGCCGTGACCGGTCCCACACCTTGTAATTCCTTATTTTATTAATTATTTCCATCATCTCATGGAAATTCCTTAATTTTTTGAAACTCCTCAGTTTCATGATTTTTCCTTCACATCAAGGAAATTACATAAAATTAGGAAAGGTGTCACGGGACCGTGGTCACTAGCCGGCCGGCCATGCCCTAGTCGTGACCGGTCCCACACCTTGCAATTCCTTATTTTATTAATAATTTCCATCATCTCATGTAAATTCCTTAATTTTATGAAACTCCTCAGTTTCATGATATTTCCTTCACATCAAGGAAATTACATAAAATTAGGAAAGGTGTCACGGGACCGTGGTCACTAGCCGGCCGGCCATGCCCTATTGTGACCGGTCCCACACCTTGTAATTCCTTATTTTATTAATTATTTCCATCATCTCATGGATGTTCCTTAATTTTATGAAACTCCTCGGTTTCATGATATTTCCTTCACATCCGAGAAATTACATAAAATTAGGAAAGGTGTCACGGGACCGTGGTCACTAGCCGCCGGCCATGCCCTAGCCGTGACCGGTCCCACACCTTGTCATTCCTTATTTTATTAATTATTTCCATCATCTCATGGATGTTCCTTAATTTTTTGAAACTCCTCGTTTCATGATATTTCCTTCACATCAAGGAAATTACATAAAATTGAAAGGTGTCACGGGACCGTAGTCACTATTTGACCGGTCCCACACCTTGTAATTCCTTATTTTATTAATAATTTCCATCATCTCATGGAAATTCCTTAATTTTATGAAACTCCTCAGTTTCATGATATTTCCTTCACATCAAGGAAATTACATAAAATTAGGAAAGGTGTCACGGGACCGTGGTCACTAGTTGGCCGGCCATGCCCTAGCCATGACCGGTCCCACACCTTGTAATTCATTATTTTATTAATAATTTCCATCATCTCATGGAAATTCCTTAATTTTATGAAACTCCCCAGTTTCATGATATTTCCTTCACATCAAGGAAATTACATAAAATTAGGAAAGGTGTCACGGGACCGTGGTCACTAGCCGGCCGGCCATGCCCTAGCCGTGACCGGTCCCACACCTTGTAATTCCTTATTTTATTAATTATTTCCATCATCTCATGGAAATTCCTTAATTTTATGAAACTCCTCAGTTTCATGATATTTCCTTCACATCAAGGAAATTACATAAAATTAGGAAAGGTGTCACGGGACCGTGGTCACTAGCCGGCCGGCCATGCCCTAGCCGTGACCGGTCCCACACCTTGTAAATCCATATTTTATTATTATTTGCATCATCTTATGGAAATTCCCCAGTTTCAGCAAAACCCTTGGTTCTTTCGTATTTTCTTAAATATTGCTCTAATGCACATCATAAAATACCTAAATGCTCAGGACTGAGACACGGACACTTTGGTGACATGAGCATATCACCTTGACCGACCAAGGTTGGCTCTTTGGCTTGCAAGAGGCCGGTCCCACATACTTTCGTCATTTGACCTAATTTGTTCATATTAGGTTCAAACTTTTCCAAACAACTTGGAACTTCATAAAACGATCGTCAGTCGATCCCATGACAAACCAAGGCCGGTTCCATGACCCCTTGGTCGGTCCCTCACTCCGTCATAATTAGGTTTTATCACCTAGGGCTCAGACGAGCACTATTTTAATAAATGATTAAACCAGCATTTAATCATCCTTTCACCAACTAGTCTTCAAGATACTTTGGTATTTTCTCACTCGAGCATCTGGGCGCTACATGGTCGACCCATCATCCCATGTAGCCGGTCCCTCCTTCACTCCGTGGTTGATTTTCAATAAATCATTAATTGATTATCAATTGATCGAATTAGGGTTTCGAGTCCAAGGTTCATAATTCCAGACTCAAACGCTAATAATTTTACGTTGATCCCATGATCAACATTTTTATTAATTATACTCGGTTCAGTTGCCAGTATTTTAAATTAATATTTTATTTGGTCCTGCTACCAATAATTCATCAAACGAGCAACATTTGTTCAGATGAGCAATATTTGCTCAGACTAAGGAATATTGGTTCAACTATCAATCCATCGAATGAGAAATATTTGCTCACCTTAACTATCAACATTTACTTGAGAATCATACCTCTGTCTCAACAGACACGTTTAATTCATGAGTCTCAGAACATTTGCAAATCACGTTCGACTCAGCAATACAAGGACTCATCGTCCCATGAAGTCAGCAACTGACTAACTAAATACACGTCTGCCTTGCAGACTCCACAATCACGAGACATCAATCGTGTCACATGGGGGATATTAACCAGGGTTTTGGTCTGGAGGTCTACGGAACGTGTGTTATTACACACGATGAGAATGTGAGCAAGTCGTGCAATCAGTTGGAGGAGTTAGCAAAGTAGTGGATAGAAAATCAACCAAGTCTCTGCACGATGAGCAATTGGTTTTAACACGATTTCCACTTCCCCACTCTTTGACTCCAGCAACTGTCACACTTCATGGGATCAAGGTGTTTCACAATTCTAGCAATATAAATAAGTTTCTGAATCATGATTGAAAAACAAAACAATCTTACGTTAAACAGACAACACGAGATTAACAACTCAACGTCTGAGCAATTACTCTCAACAGAGCAAATTCAATCATTCAGAACTCATCTTATTTCAGAATACACAACACACCTACAATCTTCGATCACCATTGATCTCACACATTTCTCATCTTCCCTCCTACAGATCGACCCATCCTCTCTTATGACCGAATTGACTCTGGAACGGCCATTGTCTTGGTTTAGGCCGGAGTCCTACAGATTGATCTCTCGAATTCAAAGAACTCCATTTTTGCAGTGCATCTGTGTGAGGTTTGACAGTTCGCTCGGTTCAAGGAGTTTCCTTCGCACGGTCGTCTCCTTAATTCCGTAAAAACCAGCAACTCGTTTTGCCCCATCTACAGATTGGCGACCACAGTGGGAGAATAATATCTCGGTTGCAACTTACAATTTCATCAAAGATGGTCGATTATGGGGAGGTCTCAGAAACATCCAATCTCAATTTATCATCTCCCAGTACTAGTGAATTTCTTCCAATTACTACCAAACTCAGCTGGGCTGGTCAAACTCCCACAGAGGCTATGAACACTCAAAGCTCAACCACCATTGCTGATCTGATGAAAATCCTAAATGATGTAGTAACAAATCGGGCGAAAATTGTCAAGATACGGAACAAGGTGTAAAAAGAATGTTGCTGGCAATCCTTCCTATGTTACCACCGGTGTTCATTTCACTTCTAAGATCCATACCTCCACCAGCGACGATGAAGACAAAGTCAACACCCATGCTAAGCGCACAAGGCTCCACCAATCTAGCTTGGATGTTCGTGAAAGATCGGAACAATTCTCAAAAATTCATAAAGAAGACCCGCCCGGTTTGACACGCTTCAATCAAGACTCTTACGATGAAGGGATAATGCCATTTTATAAATCCCTTTTGGAGGATTTACATTCTCGGATCGTAGCCGAAGCAACTGACCGATCGGCCGGTGCTCTACTCAGCCAATCCGAACCATTCCATAATAAAGAAGTTTGCAAGGGTATAAGGAAAAACGGGTATTCTTCCAATCCGAAACTCAACCTCCATCATTCCATGAACGTTTTTGCTGAAGGAAGTAAAAGGAAAACCGAGGCACAACAACACAAGCATGCTTCTCCAGTATCTAAGGCTCCTCTACAAAGAAAGGATAATCAAACCCGAAATGCACAAATGTCGACTCAGTGTCAACAAAATTACCAGACAGACCCGGACTTCCCTATTCCCATTGAAAGAGTGATCGAGTTGCTAGAAGTCTGGATCCAAGATGGTGCAATAAAACTTCCATACATCAGGAAAAATCCGACTGAAGAAGAAATTGAGAATTCTCGTTATTGTCGCTTTCATAGGTTCGTCAATCATCCAACAAGCGACTGCAAGGTTTTGAAGCGCATCTTCAATGAAAAGGTTGAATCAGGAGAACTTAACCTGGGGACTGAAGGGGTGCATAGGGATCCTCTCTCAGTCAGGACATTCTCTCTCTGAACAACCTGTCAAAGAAGCGGTTCATGGTCGAATATATATGTGAAATGTTATATCCGTCGAAGGAACAAAGGAAATACATGTTCATAACACTGAATCACATCATGTTAGGGAGACGACTGTCCATTTCCGGAAATAGTCCTTGGGCCTTCATCCACAGACAAGAGATGCACGACCGTGGACTTCTTATCATAGTCGATCTCAAAGGAAACAAATTTGGAAGGACGTTGATCCGCCATCAACATAATTCCACTAAAGACTCTTAGAGCCGCATGCATCACTCGAAAAGAAGCTACTCATGTTCCCATCTCAATAAAGAATCATGAAGAAATGCTCAGAGATGCTTATGGCTACATTACTCTCAAGATGAAAATAGACTCAACCTAGACATAAGCCAAGTTTTTCATAGTCAAGGAAGATCCAGGATATGACATGATCCTCGGACGAACATGGATCCATGCTGAAAAGATGGCTACTGACAAAACGCCTTTGGTTTCACATCTCTCCAACGAAGAAGGTTCGATCCAGGGGATTTGGTGAGCGCTCTGTCGTCATGGCACTGGGAGGAATTTCTGATGAAGTTGAAACAAAAACCCGAAGGAGGTGCATCAAAATATTCTGCACTTAGGCAAGTCTCATTCCTCCTATGTTCATATCATATATTCTCCTACATGCTCTCCTAGCATGGGGACTCAATTCTGCTAACAACTTAGCCGTTGAAAGACGTCATGAATGGATATCTTCACCACAACAATATTTTTCCAAGTGGTCGCACCTCTTCGAATCGAGCATCTCACTGGAATGTTCATTTTAGAGATGATATGCAATCATGACAAGGAATGTATTGGATGTACTCCTGCTCCGCAGTCAGGAATGTCCACCGCCGAATGATGGAAAAGTGATGACGCATGTACGAGCATGAAATCTCACACGTTGGAGGACTAATGAAGGAAAAGCCGAACATAAGATATTCAGGGGCCAAGAAGATCATGCCTAAGACATTCTCTTAAGGGATCGATACTTTGACCCTCAAGCATCTGAAGTTTGAAGCAGGATTTTCTTAATTTATTCATGTTTTGATCAATCCCTCCAAAACATTTGCAATACTTGCATTCAGTAATTGAATCTCTTTCCGCAATCAATATCAGTTTATTTAAATGAAAATCTTTATCAAACCAAAAGAAAATCCCTACAACTGTCAATCGCCTACTTTTCCAAGGCCAACTGAAAATCAAAAACCGCTCATCTCTCGGTGCCTTATTCTTAGAAGCCTTCAAATTGTACTCCCAATCAAAGAGTACAACTGACACCTCTAACTTCAGCACGAGTATTATTAACGACACACTGATTCAACACCACGATCAAAGTGTAACTAAACTACAATCAATAAGTCTTTATTATCCCATGATAAGACTTCTGAAGCAGATGCAACATCATTCATACGTGGATGGCACTAACTCCTTCAACATACACTGGGCAACCTGAGGTGATTCAATGAAACTTCATCAACGGGATTTCTCTGCATCACAAGACCGATTGAGGAACTTCCTCTCTTCACCAATCACATCCAGTATGAAAACTGCTGCTGCTATCTACCGCAACAACGTCGACTCACTGACGAAGCCAGTTCATGGTAAAGTTATGCTTTCAGGAGCATTCAGGTTGAACTCTCAGTACACCTTCATCTTAGGGACGCTCAACTCATCAACTAGTTCGTGAATGTAAAAGGCTCACTGGATGGAGGAGCAAAGATTATATCTATAATCATGGTTCTAGCCTTTTCGGTCTTTGGAGCAACTTCAACCATGGTATCAGCATCAATAATAATCCCTAGAGGAACACCATCCATGATCTCAGCATCAACAAGGATCTCTAGAGCGTAATCATTCGTGATCTCAGCATCTACAACGGTTTTATGAGCAACATCCCAATCACTAATGATTCATATCAAGATGTGTAGACATGAAATATGTTCGCATGAAAGTCTTTATGAATCTTGCACAACGGGCGGGAACAATCCCAAGTATTCTACAAGATGTTCTCATCACCTCTACAAATGAGATACAACATACTTCAGCCCATGGGTTTACAAAAGCGTACCAATGGGTGAGGAATGGGACAATTCTTCCTGAACAAAATATGTTCGCCTATCTCTCTTCTACAACATACCAAAAGGGCGCATCAATCGGACATAAGAGCTGAAAGATATGGCCTTTACCGTCAGGTCTATGAAATCTGAAAAAGTTGTACGGGATTACAAATTACAAATGTGCACGCTTCGTTGGATGACCTCTACAACTCCAAATTGAGTGATTCTTTTCTCATTTGATAACTCAGTCTCTTATATTCAAAAGTTGGGGGTCAAGCACCGAATTCGACGTCGTATGAGGTTCCTACGACTTCAGAGCATACAACATGCAAGCAGAAATTCATGGACGGGATTCATAACCTCTACAATCGATCGATGTCCACCAGGTCTTTTTGCTAAGTCCTTCATCAAGATACCTCTAACTTCGACCAACTAGGTCTTTACATCAATTTTTCTACCTGGGTCCTCTATCTAGGTCTTGCCAGAAGAAGAAAAAACGAAAGGGAGGGATTTAACAAGATACTGGGGACTGACGGTCCACTGATCATGATGATCAACTTCACAGTCTAAGACTTGTAGCGCAGGGCTCTCCAGTGCTAATCATTAATCGTAAAAGAATTTCTACGACCGCGACATACAACGATAGTCATTACATCATCCCCTCTTGAGAGCAACCTCAGTTATGGTCTCGTGACTAGGGTTTCAGAAGTGATGTTTCTACGACTGACAGAAACAAAAAATGGTACTGCAAGCACCAGGCTCATGTATCAACCGAGGTTTCAGATTTCAAATTAATCAATGGCATTGAAATCCTTCATCAAGCGTTCGAGACACAAGCAAATGTTCTAAAGACACAACAGAGGCGTTTTACAACAAGCTCGTCTGAGACGATTTTACACTGTCATGCACAAAGAAGCGAGCTGGGAGAAATTGGTGTAGAACCTAAGGTTTAGTCATATGTCATTCTCTTTGTATGGATGTATTCTACAACATATCCAAAATTCACAGAAATCGGATGAACGAGCAAGAAGATGTGGCCAAAACATTGAACTACATGCCAGCTGAGAAAATTTTGAAATTCTCCTGGAAGTTTACTGTTTTGCTGATTTCAGCCCCTAACCATGCTCGAACCTCAAAAATCTTCTTTGAAAAAGCTTGGAAATTTCCTGGGCATGAGGAAACATGGGTAGATCGTGAAAACCTGACATTGGACGAAGATTCTACAGCAATTTCAGTGAAGACCTAACTTCTGAATTTTCTGATGACGAACTATGACGAAATTATTCATTCATCCACATCTGAATCAGAAGCTACACCATCAACGCAAAGCCGAACTTCATATTCAGCCGATAATCTCACTTTGTGAAGTCGGTGGTGCTTCTGCTGCACGGACGACTCCCAGATGATCGAGAGACATACAATGTGTTGCCTTCCCGGCGTCTCTGAAAGGTTGATTCACCTCGGCATGAGCATCTGCAGAAGTCTTCATCTTTGACTTCATAGAGCGTTCCTCGGAAGAGCCAGAAGAGTGGTTGTAACCAGAAGTCACCACTATCTGAGGCGAAAGACATGGAGTCATGGATATACCAAACGCGTAACAAAAATGGTAACAATCC
The DNA here is from genome assembly GCA_023531295.1 of Papaver armeniacum. Classification (NCBI taxonomy): domain Eukaryota; kingdom Viridiplantae; phylum Streptophyta; class Magnoliopsida; order Ranunculales; family Papaveraceae; genus Papaver; species Papaver armeniacum. Next base: position 65,534 of record JAJJWW010000218.1, read on the forward strand.
AACTCTAACCTTTTTACAATTTCACTAGCTGTAATGATTATAACGTCAGAATTTCGAAAACTTGCTCGTCCCTTCAAACCTGCAAAGACGAGCAAAATTCATTATTCAAAATCATGACTTGATTTTCATAAAACCGTGAACAACCCACGTGAATTTTAACACCCACTGGTTTTTCAAAAATTGGACAAACGTCCATTCTACAATTGTGAAAACTCACATACAGACATTATTTCACCATGTATAATTGTCTACTTTCATCAGTTGTTCAAAATCAAAACATTAATTTTACAAAAAATATTTTTAACGTGAAACTCACGCAAATTTGAATAAATATATATATATATATATATTTGCTCCCTCGAGAGTATATTTTCAAAATTTGTGAAAGCTTACATATCGAAAATAAATTTTTTCATGAAAGCTCACAGACAAATTTTTTACTAACAGACGCACGTCTATTCAAAAAAAAAAAAACTTTTTCTCTCGTACAAGCATCCACCTTTGAAACGAGAGTTTATTAAAATTTCACATATTTAAAAAATCTCTCTTACATTAGGGATTATTGCTAGTTTCTTAAACTAACGATCGAACGAACGCCCGTTCCTAAAACAAGGTTTTTTAAAAAACTCACGTCTATACATGCATATGTATATATAATTTTAACATGAAAAACTCATGAACAAGTTATCAACTTCTGAAAAAGAAATAAAATAAAAAAAAGCGGTGCTACACCAATTTACGCTCGTTAGACGATGCTCTATCATGCCACTGGGATCTTTGTTCAAGCCATGGTTCGCGCGTACAATCGAAAATCCGGTAACATTCTATCTTACGACTAAGTTCAATTACTTATTTCGTATGTAAATAGAAAATCACCATCCAGTGCTAACTGAGGAACATGATTGTCCCTCACTAAGCTGGGGACTTAATGTAGATGGTGGATTTTCGACATAGGCTAAAATCGTAAAACCATAACTTTACATATTTCTGATCCAGTAGTCAGATGAATATTGATACTTATGTCTGTCATCAAGGTATGAAAACTCATGCCACAAGAACTTCTGACTGAGTATATTGTCTCTCAGAGCATACATGAATATGCAGTCTCTCAATTGAGGCAACGGCACATTTCATGTAAACTGAGCAATTCCAGTAATCACTTTTATATAGAATTGAACGATTAGACGGCTCCTAGACAACTTGCCTGCTAGTATAGAGCGATAACGTATTCAGGATGTAACAATGTTTTCCCTGACTATATAAAAGACATGTGTATAGAATCTTAATGATTGGACGGCTCCTAGACAGCTTTCCTGCTAGTATAGCGACAACGTCTTGAGGATGCAACACATTTTCCCGACTATACATAATAAATATGACGCTTCAACTAGCTCATATCGCTCAATTCTCGAATAATTAATGCTCCTAGACGATCGAGCTAGTACAGAGCCATCAATTAATTATTTCTAAATCATTAGATTCATTAACTGAATCCCTAGAAAAAATTCTACATTCTTCATAATATTTCATTACTTCAATTCATGGTTCTTCCCAGCAGAATTCCATGGGTAGTGATAAATATTCAAAGTACGGTCATCTGAGCCACCATCGAGTAAGCCCCGACCAAAATGGTGCAAGTGTATTCAGTAATAATGCACTAATGAGCACCTGAATGCACAAACGAGCATTCCAAAATACGAAGGAACGATGAACCTATGCAAAATAAGAAGGAAAATAATAATAATAAAATATTAGCTAAGGCGCTAGGGGACTGGATCCACCAACCAGCCAGTCATGCCGTGGACAGTCCCACGCCTAACTCTTTATTTTATCATATTTTTATTATTTTTCCTTGATCTCATGGAAATCCCTTTCATTTGAACAAAACTCCTTCATTTTAAGGAAACTCCTCCGTTTCATGGTGTTTCCTTCACACCAAGGAAATAATATAAATCCGGGACAAGTGTCATGCGACCGGGTTCACTAGCTAGCCGGCCATGCCCTGGATTTAGCCGGTCCCACACTTAATTCCTTATTATTTTATCATTATTATTTCCTTCATCTTATGAAACTCCCCAGTTTCATGATATTTCCTTCTCATCAAGGAAATTACATAAAATTAGGAAAGGTATCACGAGACTGTGGTCACTAGCCGGCCGGCCATGCCCTAGCCGTGACCGGTCCCACACCTTGTAATCCCTTATTTTATTAATTATTTCCATCATCTCATGGAAATTCCTTAATTTTATGAAACTCCTCGATTTCATGATATTTCCTTCACATCAAGGAAATTACATAAAATTAGGAAAGGTGTCACGGGACCACAGTCACTAGCCAGCAGGCCATGCCCTAGCCGTGACTGGTCCCACACCTTGTAATTCCTTATTTTATTAATTATTTCCATCATCTCATGGAAATTCCTTAATTTTATGAAACTCCTCAGTTTCATGATATTTCCTTCACATCAAGGAAATTACATAAAATTAGGAAAGGTGACACGGGACCGTGGTCACTAGCCGGCCGGCCATGCCCTAGCCGTGACCGGTCCCACACCTTTTAATTCCTTATTTTATTAATTATTTCCATCATCTCATGGAAATTCCTTAATTTTATGAAACTCCTCAGTTTCATGATATTTCCTTCACATCAATGAAATTACATAAAATTAGGAAATGTGTCACGAGACCGTGGTCACTAGCCTACTGCCATGCCCTAGCCGTGACCGGTCCCACACCTTGTAATTCATTATTTTATTAATTATTTCCATCATCTCATGGAAATTCCTTAATTTTATGAAACTCCTCGGTTTCATGATATTTCCTTCACATCAAGGAAATTACATAAAATTAGGAAATGTGTCAGGACCGTGGTCGGCTAGCCACGGCCATGCCCTAGCCGTGACCGGTCCCACACCTTGTAATTCATTATTTTATTAATTATTTCCATCATCTCATGGAAATTCCTTAATTTTATGAAACTCCTCAGTTTCATGATATTTCCTTCACATCAAGGAAATTACATAAAATTAGGAAAGGTGTCACGGGACCGTGGTCACTAGCCGGCCGGCCATGCCCTAGCCGTGACCGGTCCCACACCTTGTAATTCCTTATTTTATTAATTATTTCCATCATCTCATGGAAATTCCTTAATTTTATGAAACTCCTCGTTTCATGATATTTCCTTCACATCAAGGAAATTAGATAAAATTAGGAAAGGTGTCACGGGACCGTGGTCACTAGCCGGCCGGACATGCCCTAGCCGTGACCGGTCCCACACCTTGTAATTCCTTATTTTATTAATAATTTCCATCATCTCATGGAAATTCCTTAATTTTATGAAACTCCTCAGTTTCATGAAATTTCCTTCACATCAAGGAAATTACATAAAATTAGGAACTGTGTCACGAGACCGTGGTCACTAGCCGGCCGTCCATGCCCTAGCCGTGACCGGTCCCACACCTTGTTATTCATTATTTTATTAAATATTTCCATCATCTCATGGAAATTCCTTAATTTTATGAAACTCCTCAGTTTCATGATATTTTCTTCACATCAAGGAAATTATATAAAATTAGGAAAGGTGTCACGGGACCGTGGTCACTAGCCGACGGCCATGCCCTAGCTGTGACCGGTCCCACACCATGTAATTCCTTATTTTATTAATTATTTCCATCATCTCATGGATGTTCCTTAATTTTATGAAACTCCTCAGTTTCATGATATTTCCTTCACATCAAGGAAATTACATAAAATTAGGAAAGGTGTCACGGGACCGTAGTCACTAGCCGGCCGGCCGTGCCCTAGCCGTGACCGGTCCCACACCTTGTAATTCCTTATTTTATTAATAATTTCCATCATCTCATGGAAATTCCTTAATTTTATAAAACTCCTCAGTTTCATGATATTTCCTTCACATCAAGGAAATTACATAAAATTACATAAAATTAGGAAAGGTGTCACGGGACCGTGGTCACTAGTCGTCCGACCATGCCCTAGTTGTGAACGGTCCCACACCTAGTAATTCCTTATTTTATTAATAATTTCCATCATCTCATGGAAATTCCTTAATTTTATGAAACTCCTCAGTTTCATGATATTTCATTCACATCAAGGAAATTACATAAAATTTGGAAAGGTGTCACGGGACCGTGGTCACTAGCCACCGGCCATGCCCTAGTTGTGAACGTTCCACACCTTGTAATTCCTTATTTTATGAATAATTTTCATCATCTCATGGAAATTCCTTAATTTTATGAAACTCCTCAGTTTCATGATATTTCCTTCACATCAAGGAAATTACATAAAATTACATAAAATTAGGAAAGGTGTCACGGGACCGTGGTCACTAGTCGGCCGGCCATGCCCTAGTTGTGAACGGTCCCACACCTAGTAATTCCTTATTTTATTAATTATTTCCATCATCTCATGGAAATTCCTTAATATTATGAAACTCCTCAGTTTCATGATATTTCCTTCACATCAAGGAAATTACATAAAATTAGGAAAGGTGTCACGGGACCACAGTCACTAGCCAGCAGGCCATGCCCTAGCCGTGACTGGTCCCACACCTTGTAATTCCTTATTTTATTAATTATTTCCATCATCTCATGGAAATTCCTTAATTTTATGAAACTCCTCAGTTTCATGATATTTCCTTCACATCAAGGAAATTACATAAAATTAGGAAAGGTGACACGGGACCGTGGTCACTAGCCGGCCGGCCATGCCCTAGCCGTGACCGGTCCCACACTTTTTAATTCCTTATTTTATTAACTATTTCCATCATCTCATGGAAATTCCTTAATTTTATGAAACTCCTCAGTTTCATGATATTTCCTTCACATCAAGGAAATTACATAAAATTAGGAAATGTGTCACGAGACCGTGGTCACTAGCCGGCGTCCATGCCCTAGCCGTGACCGGTCCCACACCTTGTAATTCATTATTTTATTAATTATTTCCATCATCTCATGGAAATTCCTTAATTTTATGAAACTCCTCAGTTTCATGATATTTCCTTCACATCAAGGAAATTACATAAAATTAGGAAATGTGTCACGGGACCGTGGTCAGTAGCCGGCCGGCCATGCCCTAGCCGTGACCGGTCCCACACCTTGTAATTCATTATTTTATTAATTATTTCCATCATCTCATGGAAATTCCTTAATTTTATGAAACTCCTCAGTTTCATGATATTTCCTTCACATCAAGGAAATTACATAAAATTAGGAAATGTGTCACGGGACCGTGGTCACTAGCCGGCCGGCCATGCCCTAGCCGTGACCAGTCCCACACCTTGTAATTGCTTATTTTATTAATTATTTCCATCATCTCATGGAAATTCCTTAATTTTATGAAACTCCTCAGTTTCATGATATTACCTTCACATCAAGGAAATTACATCAAATTAGGAAAGGTGTCACAGGACCGTGGTCACTAGCCGGCCGGCCATGCCCTAGCCGTGACCGGTCCCACACCTTGTAGTTCCTTATTTTATTAATAATTTCCATCATCTCATGGAAATTCCTTAATTTTATGAAACTCCTCAGTTTCATGATATTTCCTTCACATCAAGGAAATTACATAAAATTAAGAAAGGTGTCACAGACCGTGGTCACTAGCCGGCCCGGCCATGCCCTAGCGTGACCGGTCCCACACCTTGTAATTCCTTATTTTATTAATTACTTCCATCATCTCATGGAAATTCCTTAATTTTATGAAACTCCTCGGTTTCATGATATTTCCTTCACATCAAGGAAATTAGATAAAATTGGGAAAGGTGTCACAGACCGTGGTCACTAGCCGGCCGGCCATGCCCTAGCCGTGACGGTCCCACACCTTGTAATTCCTTATTTTATTAATAATTTCCATCATCTCATGGAAATTCCTTAATTTTATGAAACTCCTCGGTTCATGAAATTTCCTTCACATCAAGGAAATTACATAAAATTAGGAACAGTGTCACGAGACCGTGGTCACTAGCGGCCGGCCATGCCCTAGCCATGACCGGTCCCACACCTTGTTATTCATTATTTTATTAAATATTTCCATCATCTCATGGAAATTTTAATTTTATGAAACTCCTCGGTTTCATGATATTTTCTTCACATCAAGGAAATTATATAAAATTAGGAAAGGTGTCACGGGACCGTGGTCACTAATGCCCGGCCATGCCCTAGCTGTGACCGGTCCCACACCATGTAATTCCTTATTTTATAAATTATTTCCATCATCTCATGGATGTTCCTTAATTTTATGAAACTCCTCAGTTTCATGATATTTCCTTCACATCAAGGAAATTACATAAAATTAGGAAAGGTGTCACGGGACCGTAGTCACTAGCCGGCCGGCCGTGCCCTAGCCGTGACCGGTCCCACACCTTGTAATTCCTTATTTTATTAATAATTTCCATCATCTCATGGAAATTCCTTAATTTTATGAAACTCCTCAGTTTCATGATATTTCCTTCACATCAAGGAAATTACATAAAATTACATAAAATTAGGAAAGGTGTCACGGGACCGTGGTCACTAGTCGTCCGACCATGCCCTAGTTGTGAACGGTCCCACTCCTTATTTTATTAATAATTTCCATCATCTCATGGAAATTCCTTAATTTTATGAAACTCCTCAGTTTCATGATATTTCCTTCACATCAAGGAAATTACATAAAATTTGGAAAGGTGTCACGGGACATTGGTCACTAGCCGGCCGGCCATGCCCTAGCCGTGACCGTTCCCACACCTTGTAATTCCTTATTTTATGAATAATTTCCATCATCTCATGGAAATTCCTTAATTTTATGAAACTCCTCAGTTTCATGATATTTCCTTCACATCAAGGAAATTACATAAAATTACATAAAATTAGGAAAGGTGTCACGGGACCGTGGTCACTAGTCGGCCGGCCATGCCCTAGTTGTGAACGGTCCCACACCTAGAAATTCCTTATTTTATTAATTATTTCCATCATCTCATGGAAATTCCTTAATTTTATGAAACTCCTCAGTTTCATGATATTTCCTTCACATCAAGGAAATTACATAAAATTAGGAAATGTGTCACGAGACCGTGGTCACTAGCCGGCGTCCATGCCCTAGCCGTGACCGGTCCCACACCTTGTAATTCATTATTTTATTAATTATTTCCATCATCTCATGGAAATTCCTTAATTTTATGAAACTCCTCGTTTCATGATATTTCCTTCACATCAAGGAAATTACATAAAATTAGGAAATGTGTCACGGACCGTGGTCGTCGAGTGACGTGCCATGCCCTAGCCGTGACCGGTCCCACACCTTGTAATTCATTATTTTATTAATTATTTCCATCATCTCATGGAAATTCCTTAATTTTATGAAACTCCTCGGTTTCATGATATTTCCCTTCACATCAAGGAAATTACATAAAATTAGGAAATGTGTCACGGGACCGTGGTCACTAGCCTACGGCCATGCCCTAGCCGTGACCAGCCCCACACCTTGTAATTGCTTATTTTATTAATTATTTCCATCATCTCATGGAAATTCCTTAATTTTATGAAACTCCTCAGTTTCATGATATTACCTTCACATCAAGGAAATTACATCAAATTAGGAAAGGTGTCACAGGACCGTGGTCACTAGCCCGGCCATGCCTAGCCGTGACCGGTCCCACACCTTGTAGTTCCTTATTTTATTAATAATTTCCATCATCTCATGGAAATTCCTTAATTTTATGAAACTCCTCGATTTCATGATATTTCCTTCACATCAAGGAAATTACATAAAATTAGGAAAGGTGTCACAGGACCGTGGTCACTAGCCGGCCGGCCATGCCCTAGCCGTGACCGGTCCCACACCTTGTAATTCCTTATTTTATTAATTACTTCCATCATCTCATGGAAATTCCTTAATTTTATGAAACTCCTCGGTTTCATGATATTTCCTTCACATCAAGGAAATTAGATAAAATTGGGAAAGGTGTCACAGACCGTGGTCACTAGCCGGTAGGCCATGCCCTAGCCGTGACCGGTCCCACACCTTGTAATTCCTTATTTTATTAATAATTTCCATCATCTCATGGAAATTCCTTAATTTTATGAAACTCCTCAGTTTCATGAAATTTCCTTCACATCAAGGAAATTACATAAAATTAGGAACAGTGTCACGAGACCGTGGTCACTAGCCGGCCGGCCATGCCCTAGCCGTGACCGGTCCCACACCTTGTTATTCATTATTTTATTAAATATTTCCATCATCTCATGGAAATTCCTTAATTTTATGAAACTCCTCAATTTCATGATATTTTCTTCACATCAAGGAAATTATATAAAATTAGGAAAGGTGTCACGGGACCGTGGTCACTAGCCGGCCGGCCATGCCCTAGCTGTGACCGGTCCCACACCATGTAATTCCTTATTTTATTAATTATTTCCATCATCTCATGGATGTTCCTTAATTTTATGAAACTCCTCAGTTTCATGATATTTCCTTCACATCAAGGAAATTACATAAAATTAGGAAAGGTGTCACGGGACCGTAGTCACTAGCCACGGCCGTGCCCTAGCGTGACCGGTCCCACACCTTGTAATTCCTTATTTTATTAATAATTTCCATCATCTCATGGAAATTCCTTAATTTTATGAAACTCCTCAGTTTCATGATATTTCATTCACATCAAGGAAATTACATAAAATTACATAAAATTAGGAAAGGTGTCACGGGACCGTGGTCACTAGTCGTCCGACCATGCCCTAGTTGTGAACGGTCCCACTCCTTATTTTATTAATAATTTCCATCATCTCATGGAAATTCCTTAATTTTATGAAACTCCTCGTTTCATGATATTTCCTTCACATCAAGGAAATTACATAAAATTTGGAAAGGTGTCACGGGACATTGGTCACTAGCCGGCCGGCCATGCCCTAGCCGTGACCGTTCCCACACCTTGTAATTCCTTATTTTATGAATAATTTCCATCATCTCATGGAAATTCCTTAATTTTATGAAACTCCTCAGTTTCATGATATTTCCTTCACATCAAGGAAATTACATAAAATTACATAAAATTAGGAAAGGTGTCACGGGACCGTGGTCACTAGTCGGCCGGCCATGCCCTAGTTGTGAACGGTCCCACACCTAGAAATTCCTTATTTTATTAATTATTTCCATCATCTCATGGAAATTCCTTAATTTTATGAAACTCCTCAGTTTCATGATATTTCCTTCACATCAAGGAAATTACATAAAATTAGGAAAGGTGTCACGGGACCACAGTCACTAGCCAGCAGGCCATGCCCTAGCCGTGACTGGTCCCACACCTTGTAATTCCTTATTTTATTAATTATTTCCATCATCTCATGGAAATTCCTTAATTTTATGAAACTCCTCAGTTTCATGATATTTCCTTCACATCAAGGAAATTACATAAAATTAGGAAAGGTGACACGGGACCGTGGTCACTAGACGGCCGGCCATGCCCTAGCCGTTAACGGTCCCACACCTTTTAATTAATTATTTTATTAATTATTTCCATCATCTCATGGAAATTCCTTAATTTTATGAAACTCCTCAGTTTCATGAAATTTCCTTCACATCAAGGAAATTACATAAAATTAGGAACTGTGTCACGAGACCGTGGTCACTAGCCGGCCGGCCATGCCCTAGCCGTGACCGGTCCCACACCTTGTTATTCATTATTTTATTAAATATTTCCATCATCTCATGGAAATTCCTTAATTTTATGAAACTCCTCAGTTTCATGATATTTTCTTCACATCAAGGAAATTATATAAAATTAAGAAAGGTGTCACGGGACCGTGGTCACTAGCCGGCCGGCCATGCCCTAGCTGTGACCGGTCCCATACCATGTAATTTCTTATTTTATTAATTATTTCCATCATCTCATGGATGTTCCTTAATTTTATGAAACTCCTCGTTTCATGATATTTCCTTCACATCAAGGAAATTACATAAAATTAGGAAAGGTGTCACGGGACCGTAGTCACTAGCCGGCCGGCCGTGCCTAGCCGTGACCGGTCCCACACCTTGTAATTCCTTATTTTATTAATAATTTCCATCATCTCATGGAAATTCCTTAATTTTATGAAACTCCTCAGTTTCATGATATTTCCTTCACATCAAGGAAATTACATAAAATTACATAAAATTAGGAAAGGTGTCACGGGACCGTGGTCACTAGTCGTCCAACCATGCCCTAGTTGTGAACGGTCCCACACCTAGTAATTCCTTATTTTATTAATAATTTCCATCATCTCATGGAAATTCCTTAATTTTATGAAACTCCTCAGTTTCATGATATTTCCTTCACATCAAGGAAATTACATAAAATTAGGAAATGTGTCACGAGACCGTGGTCACTAGCCGGCCGGCCATGCCCTAGCCGTGACCGGTCCCACACCTTGTAATTCATTATTTTATTAATTATTTCCATCATCTAATGGAAATTCCTTAATTTTATGAAACTCCTCAGTTTCATGATATTTCCTTCACATCAAGGAAATTATATAAAATTAGGAAATGTGTCACGGGACCGTGGTCACTAGCCGGCCGGCCATGCCCTAGCCGTGACCGGTCCCACACCTTGTAATTCATTATTTTAATAATTATTTCCATCATCTCATGGAAATTCCTTAATTTTATGAAACTCCTCAGTTTCATGATATTTCCTTCACATCAAGGAAATTACATAAAATTAGGAAATGTGTCACGGGACCGTGGTCACTAGCCGGCCGGCCATGCCCTAGCCGTGACCGGTCCCACACCTTGTAATTCCTTATTTTATTAATAATTTCCATCATCTCATGGAAATTCCTTAATTTTATGAAACTCCTCAGTTTCATGATATTTCCTTCACATCAAGGAAATTACATAAAATTAGGAAAGGTGTCACAGGACCGTGGTCACTAGCCGGCCGGCCATGCCCTAGCCGTAACCGGTCCTACACCTTGTAATTCCTTATTTTATTAATTATTTCCATCATCTCATGGAAATTCCTTAATTTTATGAAACTCCTCAGTTTCATGATATTTCCTTCACATCAAGGAAATTAGATAAAATTGGGAAAGGTGTCACAGGACCGTGGTCACTAGCCGGCCGGCCATGCCCTAGCCGTGACCGGTCCCACACCTTGTAATTCCTTATTTTATTAATAATTTCCATCATCTCATGGAAATTCCTTAATTTTATGAAACTCCTCAGTTTCATGAAATTTCCTTCACATCAAGGAAATTACATAAAATTAGGAACAGTGTCACGAGACCGTGGTCACTAGCCGGCCGGCCATGCCCTAGCCGTGACCGGTCCCACACCTTGTTATTCATTATTTTATTAAATATTTCCATCATCTCATGGAAATTCCTTAATTTTATGAAACTCCTCAGTTTCATGATATTTTCTTCACATCAAGGAAATTATATAAAATTAGGAAAGGTGTCACGGGACCGTGGTCACCAGCCGGGCCGGCGCCATGCCTAGCTGTGACCGGTCCCACACCATGTAATTCCTTATTTTATTAATTATTTCCATCATCTCATGGATGTTCCTTAATTTTATGAAACTCCCCTCAGTTTCATGATATTTCCTTCACATCAAGGAAATTACATAAAATTAGGAAAGGTGTCACGGGACCGTAGTCACTAGCCGGCCGGCCGTGCCCTAGCCGTGACCGGTCCCACACCTTGTAATTCCTTATTTTATTAATAATTTCCATCATCTCATGGAAATTCCTTAATTTTATGAAACTCCTCAGTTTCATGATATTTCCTTCACATCAAGGAAATTACATAAAATTACATAAAATTAGGAAAGGTGTCACGGGACCGTGGTCACTAGTCGTCCGACCATGCCCTAGTTGTGAACGGTCCCACTCCTTATTTTATTAATAATTTCCATCATCTCATGGAAATTCCTTAATTTTATAAAACTCCTCAGTTTCATGATATTTCCTTCACATCAAGGAAATTACATAAAATTTGGAAAGGTGTCACGGGACCGTGGTCACTAGCCGGCCGGCCATGCCCTAGCCGTGACCGTTCCCACACCTTGTAATTCCTTATTTTATGAATAATTTCCATCATCTCATGGAAATTCCTTAATTTTAAGAAACTCCTCAGTTTCATGATATTTCCTTCACATCAAGGAAATTACATAAAATTACATAAATTTAGGAAAGGTGTCACGGGACCGTGGTCACTAGTCGGCCGGCCATGCCCTAGTTGTGAACGGTCCCACACCTAGTAATTCCTTATTTTATTAATTATTTCCATCATCTCATGGAAATTCCTTAATTTTATGAAACTCCTCAGTTTCATGATATTTCCTTCACATCAAGGAAATTACATAAAATTAGGAAAGGTGTCACGGGACCGTAGTCACTAGCCGGCCGGCCGTGCCCTAGCCGTGACCGGTCCCACACCTTGTAATTCCTTATTTTATTAATAATTTCCATCATCTCATGGAAATTCCTTAATTTTATGAAACTCCTCAGTTTCATGATATTTCCTTCACATCAAGGAAATTACATAAAATTACATAAAATTAGGAAAGGTGTCATGGGACCGTGGTCACTAGTCGTCCGACCATGCCCTAGTTGTGAACGGTCCCACACCTAGTAATTCCTTATTTTATTAATAATTTCCATCATCTCATGGAAATTCCTTAATTTTATGAAACTCCTCAGTTTCATGATATTTCCTTCACATCAAGGAAATTACATAAAATTAGGAAATGTGTCACGAGACCGTGGTCACTAGCCGGCCGGCCATGCCTTAGCCGTGACCGGTCCTACACCTTGTAATTTATTATTTTATTAATTATTTCCATCATCTCATGGAAATTCCTTAATTTTATGAAACTCCTCAGTTTCATGATATTTCCTTCACATCAAGGAAATTACATAAAATTAGGAAATGTGTGACGGGACCGTGGTCACTAGCCGGCGGCCATGCCCTAGCCGTGACCGGTCCCACACCTTGTAATTCCTTATTTTATTAATTATTTCCATCATCTCATGGAAATTCTTAATTTTATGAAACTCCTCGGATTTCATGATATTTCCCTTCACATCAAGGAAATTACATAAAATTAGGAAATGTGTCACGGGACCGTGGTCACTAGCTTACAGCCATGCCCTAGCCGTGACCAGTCCCACACCTTGTAATTCCTTATTTTATTAATTATTTCATCATCTCATGGAAATTCCTTAATTTTATGAAACTCCTCAGTTTCATGATATTACCTTCACATCAAGGAAATTACATAAAATTAGGAAAGGTGTCACAGGACCGTGGTCACTAGCCGGTCGGCCATGCCCTAGCCGTGACCGGTCCCACACCTTGTAATTCCTTATTTTATTAATAATTTCCATCATCTCATGGAAATTCCTTAATTTTATGAAACTCCTCAGTTTCATGATATTTCCTTCACATCAAGGAAATTACATAAAATTAGGAAAGGTGTCACGGGACCGTGGTCACTAGCCGGCCGGCCTTGCCCTAGCCGTGACCGTTCCCACACCTTGTAATTCCTTATTTTATGAATAATTTCCATCATCTCATGGAAATTCCTTAATTTTATGAAACTCCTCAGTTTCATGATATTACCTTCACATCAAGGAAATTACATAAAATTGGGAAAGGTGTCACAGGACCGTGGTCACTAGCCGGCCGGCCATGCCCTAGCCGTGACCGGTCCCACACCTTGTAATTCCTTATTTTATTAATAATTTCCATCATCTCATGGAAATTCCTTAATTTTATGAAACTCCTCAGTTTCATGATATTTCCTTCACATCAAGGAAATTACATAAAATTAGGAAAGGTGTCACGGGACCGTGGTCACTAGCCGGCCGGCCATGCCCTAGCCGTGACCGGTCCCACACCTTGTAATTCCTTATTTTATTAATTATTTCCATCATCTCATGGAAATTCCTTAATTTTATGAAACTCCTCAGTTTCATGATATTTCCTTCACATCAAGGAAATTAGATAAAATTGGGAAAGGTGTCACAGGACCGTGGTCACTAGCCGGCCCGGCCATGCCCTAGCCGTGACCGGTCCACACCTTGTAATTCCTTATTTTATTAATAATTTCCATCATCTCATGGAAATTCCTTAATTTTATGAACTCCTCGCTTTCATGAAATTTCCCTTCACATCAAGGAAATTACATAAAATTAGGAATAAGTGTCACGAGACCAGTGGTCACTAGCCCCGGCCATGCCTAGCCGTGACCGGTCCCACACCTTGTTATTCATTATTTTATTAAATATTTCCATCATCTCATGGAAATTCCTTAATTTTATGAAACTCCTCAGTTTCATGATATTTTCTTCACATCAAGGAAATTATATAAAATTAGGAAAGGTGTCACGGGACCGTGGTCACTAGCCGGCCGGCCATGCCCTAGCGGTGACCGGTCCCACACCATGTAATTCCTTATTTTATTAATTATTTCCATCATCCCATGGATGTTCCTTAATTTTATGAAACTCTTCAGTTTCATGATATTTCCATCACATCAAGGAAATTACATAAAATTAGGAAAGGTGTCACGGGACCGTAGTCACTAGCCGGCCGGCCGTGCCCTAGCCGTGACCGGTCCCACACCTTGTAATTCCTTATTTTATTAATAATTTCCATCATCTCATGGAAATTCCTTAATTTTATGAAACTCCTCAGTTTCATGATATTTCCTTCACATCAAGGAAATTACATAAAATTAGGAAAGGTGTCACGGGACCGTGGTCACTAGTCGTCCGACCATGCCCTAGTTGTGAACGGTCCCACTCCTTATTTTATTAATAATTTCCATCATCTCATGGAAATTCCTTAATTTTATGAAACTTCTCGAGTTTTCATGATATTTCCTTCACATCAAGGAAATTACATAAAATTAGGAAATGTGTCACGAGACCGTGGTCACTAGCCGGCCGGCCATGCCCTAGCCGTGACCGGTCCCACACCTTGTAATTCATTATTTTATTAATTATTTCCATCATCTCATGGAAATTCCTTAATTTTATGAAACTCCTCAGTTTCATGATATTTCCTTCACATCAAGGAAATTACATAAAATTAGGAAATGTGTGACGGGACCGTGGTCACTAGCCGGCCGGCCATGCCCTAGCCATGACCGGTCCCACACCTTGTAATTCATTATTTTATTAAATATTTCCATCATCTCATGGAAATTCCTTAATTTTATGAAACTCCTCGTTTCATGATATTTCCCTTCACATCAAGGAAATTACATAAAATTAGGAAATGTGTCACGGGACCGTGGTCACTAGCTGGCGGCCATGCCCTAGCCGTGACCGGTCCCACACCTTGTAATTCCTTATTTTATTAATAATTTCCATCATCTCATGGAAATTCCTTAATTTTATGAAACTCCTCAGTTTCATGAAATTTCCCTTCACATCAAGGAAATTACATAAAATTAGGAACAGTGTCACGAGACCGTGGTCACTAGCCTACGGCCATGCCCTAGCCGTGACCGGTCCCACACCTTGTTATTCATTATTTTATTAAATATTTCCATCATCTCATGGAAATTCCTTAATTTTATGAAACTCCTCAGTTTCATGATATTTTCTTCACATCAAGGAAATTATATAAAATTAGGAAAGGTGTCACGGGACCGTGGTCACTAGCCGGCCGGCCATGCCCTAGCTGTGACCGGTCCCACACCATGTAATTCCTTATTTTATTAATTATTTCCATCATCTCATGGATGTTCCTTAATTTTATGAAACTCCTCAGTTTCATGATATTTCCTTCACATCAAGGAAATTACATAAAATTAGGAAAGGTGTCACAGGACCGTAGTCACTAGCTAGGCCCGGCCGTGCCTAGCCGTGACCGGTCCCACACCTTGTAATTCCTTATTTTATTAATAATTTCCATCATCTCATGGAAATTCCTTAATTTTATGAAACTCCTCAGTTTCATGATATTTCCTTCACATCAAGGAAATTACATAAAATTACATAAAATTAGGAAAGGTGTCACGGACCGTGGTCACTAGTCGTCCGACCATGCCCTAGTTTGAACGGTCCCACTCCTTATTTTATTAATTATTTCCATCATCTCATGGAAATTCCTTAATTTTATGAAACTCCTCAGTTTCATGATATTTCCTTCACATCAAGGAAATTACATAAAATTAGGAAATGTGTCACGAGACCGTGGTCACTAGCCGGCCGGCCATGCCCTAGCCGTGACCGGTCCCACACCTTGTAATTCATTATTTTATTAATTATTTCCATCATCTCATGGAAATTCCTTAATTTTATGAAACTCCTCAGTTTCATGATATTTCCTTCACATCAAGGAAATTACATAAAATTAGGAAATGTGTGGGGACCGTGGTCACTAGTCACGGCCATGCCTAGCCGTGACCGGTCCCACACCTTGTAATTCATTATTTTATTAATTATTTCCATCATCTCATGGAAATTCCTTAATTTTATGAAACTCCTCAGTTTCATGATATTTCCTTCACATCAAGGAAATTACATAAAATTAGGAAATGTGTCACGGGACCGTGGTCACTAGCCCCTGGGCCATGCCCTAGCCGTGACCGGTCCCACACCTTGTAATTCCTTATTTTATTAATTATTTCCATCATCTCATGGAAATTCCTTAATTTTATGAAACTCCTCGATTTCATGATATTACCTTCACATCAAGGAAATTACATAAAATTAGGAAAGGTGTCACGGGACCGTGGTCACTATCCCATCGGCCATGCCCTAGCCGTGACCGGTCCCACACCTTGTAATTCCTTATTTTATTAATAATTTCCATCATCTCATGGAAATTCCTTAATTTTATGAAACTCCTCAGTTTCATGATATTTCCTTCACATCAAGGAAATTACATAAAATTAGGAAAGGTGTCACGGGACCGTGGTCACTAGCCGGCCGGCCATGCCCTAGCCGTGACCGGTCCCACACCTTGTAATTCCTTATTTTATTAATTATTTCCATCATCTCATGGAAATTCCTTAATTTTATGAAACTCCTCAGTTTCATGATATTTCCTTCACATCAAGGAAATTAGATAAAATTGGGAAAGGTGTCACGGGACCGTGGTCACTAGCCGGCCGGCCATGCCCTAGCCGTGACCGGTCCCACACCTTGTAATTCCTTATTTTATTAATAATTTCCATCATCTCATGGAAATTCCTTAATTTTATGAAACTCCTCAGTTTCATGAAATTTCCTTCACATCAAGGAAATTACATAAAATTAGGAACAGTGTCACGAGACCGTGGTCACTAGCCGGCCGGCCATGCCCTAGCCGTGACCGGTCCCACACCATGTAATTCCTTATTTTATTAATTATTTCCATCATCTCATGGATGTTCCTTAATTTTATGAAACTCCTCAGTTTCATGATATTTCCATCACATCAAGGAAATTACATAAAATTAGGAAAGGTGTCACAGGACCGTGGTCACTAGCCGGCCGGCCATGCCCTAGCCGTGACCGGTCCCACACCTTGTAATTCCTTATTTTATTAATAATTTCCATCATCTCATGGAAATTCCTTAATTTTATGAAACTCCTCAGTTTCATGATATTTCCTTCACATCAAGGAAATTACATAAAATTAGGAAAGGTGTCACGGGACCGTGGTCACTAGCCGGCCGGCCATGCCCTAGCCGTGACCGGTCCCACACCTTGTAATTCCTTATTTTATTAATTATTTCCATCATCTCATGGAAATTCCTTAATTTTATGAAACTCCTCGTTTCATGATATTTCCTTCACATCAAGGAAATTAGATAATATTGGGAAAGGTGTCACAGACCGTGGTCACTAGCCGGCCGGCCATGCCCTAGCCGTGACCGGTCCCACACCTTGTAATTCCTTATTTTATTAATAATTTCCATCATCTCATGGAAATTCCTTAATTTTATGAAACTCCTCAGTTTCATGAAATTTCCTTCACATCAAGGAAATTAAATAAAATTAGGAAAAGTGTCACGAGACCGTGGTCACTAGCCGGCACGGCCATGCCCTAGCGTGACCGGTCCCACACCTTGTTATTCATTATTTTATTAAATATTTCCATCATCTCATGGAAATTCCTTAATTTTATGAAACTCCTCGTTTCATGATATTTTCTTCACATCAAGGAAATTATATAAAATTAGGAAAGGTGTCACGGGACCGTGGTCACTAGCCTACGGCCATGCCCTAGCTCGTGACCGGTCCCACACCATGTAATTCCTTATTTTATTAATTATTTCCATCATCTCATGGATGTTCCTTAATTTTATGAAACTCCTCGGTTTCATGATATTTCCTTCACATCAAGGAAATTACATAAAATTAGGAAAGGTGTCACGGGACCGTAGTCACTAGCCCCACGGCCGTGCCCTAGCCGTGACCGGTCCCACACCTTGTAATTCCTTATTTTATTAATAATTTCCATAATCTCATGGAAATTCCTTAATTTTATGAAACTCCTCGTTTCATGATATTTCCTTCACATCAAGGAAATTACATAAAATTACATAAAATTAGGAAAGGTGTCACGGGACCGTGGTCACTAGTCGTCCGACCATGCCCTAGTTGTGAACGGTCCCACACCTAGTAATTCCTTATTTTATTAATAATTTCCATCATCTCATGGAAATTCCTTAATTTTATGAAACTCCTCGATTTCATGATATTTCCTTCACATCAAGGAAATTACATAAAATTAGGAAATGTGTCACGAGACCGTGGTCACTAGCCAGCCGGCCATGCCCTAGCCGTGACCGGTCCCACACCTTGTAATTCATTATTTTATTAATTATTTCCATCATCTCATGGAAATTCCTTAATTTTATGAAACTCCTCGGTTCATGATATTTCCTTCACATCAAGGAAATTACATAAAATTAGGAAATGTGTGACGGGACCGTGGTCACTAGCCGGCCGGCCATGCCCTAGCCGTGACCGGTCCCACACCTTGTAATTCATTATTTTATTAATTATTTCCATCATCTCATGGAAATTCCTTAATTTTATGAAACTCCTCGTTTCATGATATTTCCTTCACATCAAGGAAATTACATAAAATTAGGAAATGTGTCACGGGACCGTGGTCACTAGCCTACAGAGCCATGCCCTAGCCGTGACCAGTCCCACACCTTGTAATTCCTCATTTTATTAATTATTTCCATCATCTCATGGAAATTCCTTAATTTTATGAAACTCCTCGTTTCATGATATTACCTTCACATCAAGGAAATTACATAAAATTAGGAAAGGTGTCACAGGACCGTGGTCACTAGCCGGTCGGCCATGCCCTAGCCGTGACCGGTCCCACACCTTGTAATTCCTTATTTTATTAATAATTTCCATCATCTCATGGAAATTCCTTAATTTTATGAAACTCCCGGTTTTCATGATATTTCCTTCACATCAAGGAAATTACATAAAATTAGGAAAGGTGTCAGGACCGTGGTCACTAGCTCACGGCCATGCCCTAGCCGTGACCGTTCCCACACCTTGTAATTCCTTATTTTATGAATAATTTCCATCATCTCATGGAAATTCCTTAATTTTATGAAACTCCTCGCTTTCATGATATTACCTTCACATCAAGGAAATTACATAAAATTAGGAAAGGTGTCACAGACCGTGGTCACTAGCCGGCCGGCCATGCCCTAGCCGTGACCAGTCCCACACCTTGTAATTGCTTATTTTATTAATAATTTCCATCATCTCATGGAAATTCCTTAATTTTATGAAACTCTCAGTTTCATGAAATTTCCTTCACATCAAGGAAATTACATAAAATTAGGAAATGTGTCACGAGATCGTGGTCACTAGCCGGCCGGCCATGCCCTAGCCGTGACCGGTCCCACACCTTGTTATTCATTATTTTATTAATTATTTCCATCATCTCATGGAAATTCCTTAATTTTATGAAACTCCTCAGTTTCATGATATTTTCTTCACATCAAGGAAATTATATAAAATTAGGAAAGGTGTCACGGGACCGTGGTCACTAGCCGGCCGGCCATGCTGATCGCGGTCGTAAGCGTCAAAAATAAATTACACTTTCTTATTACTCAAAATATAAATATAGCAAGGGCAAGAAAGGATCGATCCCACAGTAGAGGTCTAGGTTGTCAAATTGTTATGGTTTCCTATATAAAACACCCGACGTAATTTCGATTGTGTAAATAAAAATAAACAAAAAGCAAATAAAGTACGCAAATCAAGGATGTGAAAGTATTGGTTACGGATTTCGTTTTCATTCACAAACATGGTTTCACCACAATAACTAGAATTGATATTTTAATCTCAACTTTTATCAAAGACCCTAGAATACCTTGATCGCAAGAATATCCCGCAAACCTCCTCATGTCATCAACAAACACATTAAAAGATGCGAATATGAATTCTACCTAAAGGAACAACCTAACGTGTAAAAGCACTAATCAAGTTTAATTCCCTAGATGCGTTAAGTTCTATGAAATCAGGCCAATCAAAGCAATCGAACGTGGAAAGCGCACTAATCCGATTTAACAAAGGTTATGGTTCACATATGATCATAAGAATATATCACTACAAACTATAATCATATTTATGCTACTTGCAATCCGGAATTATCACTTTTGCGTATAATAACCCTAATCTAGCAATAGAGATGAAAGCAAACTCAATCGACTCGCGACTCGACTAACAAGCATTCAAATCATGTAACAATATTCATGGTGAATCATAAACGATAATATGAGAGAAAACTAATTTATTGCACAAAAACTCATGTTTGGAAATTCAACTTATTCCATAACCAATAATAAAAACTCTAGCTCATATTCATGGAGTTCATAACAAGAAGAAAGAGAAGTTTCATGTTTCTAAACCCTAGAACAAAAGTAGAGGAAAAAGCATAATAAGATAATAAGATATGTGTTTTGAGAAAAGTCTTCTCTTTTATAGCTCCACTCCTTCCAAAATTAGGTTTTGTCTTCAAAGTCCATTAGTTAGAAGTCCACCAAGCCCACAAGAATGAGAAACCCGTGTAGAAAATACGCCCAAAAAACGGCCGCCGGTAGTCTGGGATTGTGGCCGGAAATCGGCCGAAAAGTTGCCGGAAAACAGCTCCGGTGACCGGCAAAGTCCGCCCGGTCACCGGTCAACAGGTTGGATCGGTCGGGTCAACTCGGTCAGCTTGATTCAACTCGGTCAGACCGTGTTAGGGAGAGTCAGGGTCTGTCAGGGTGAGTCGGGAGTGCATTAAAGTGGCTAGTTGCACGGCTCGACTCTTTGTTGCACCATGATTGTGCTTCCAGCCATGTTACCAAGATGGCTATACACCCAACAAAACAAAATCCTGGCATTCCTTCTTCTGCTCAGCTTCAAAACAGCATATCAACCCATCTTGCAGCTTAACTCATCCCCTGCAGTTCCATCCAAGCCATTTCCCTGCTTCACCAACATTCCTTGAACTACAACCATCACCATCTCAGTTCATTGCAGGTGCAAGGCTGAGCATAACCTCGCTTCAACCATCTGCACAACACCAACTTCATTTGTGAGCCAGCTCTCAGCTCCATTGCTCATCCAGACCCAGATTACATCACTTCCATTCTCGCTCAAGCTTTAAGCACCAAGACCAAGACCCGAACACCATGACCGAACTAGTTAACGCCATCATCCCTGCCATGCTACTGCCACAGGCCATTATCCAGAGTTGCAGCCTTATAATCCATTGCAGCTCCACCAAACCACACGCCAACAACTAGCTGCTCTAGACTGGTCATAGCCAACGCATCTGCCGCACAAATTACATCATCTCAGCAGCATCGCTTGCACACTACATCAAGCTGACCTCCTGTAAGTCAGGTTCAACACCATTTCCCCCAAGAACCACACAACCAACATCACCACAGTGTACAGCTTCAATTCAGCCAATTTCTGTTGCTTCATATCCCTTAGTAACACTGCCCGCTTCCACTGCAATTCACATTCATTCATAAACCAAACTCCATCAGCTCAAACTCAATTCCATTCTCAAAACCTCCAATCTCTCTTCTTCTGTCACAAACTTCCAGTAGCAGCTCACTTTCCCAGCTCCTGTCTTTCCTAGACATAGTCTAGACATTTCAGTTCACTTGGCAAGAGCTAACTTCAGTCATAGCACTTGCAGTTTCATCTCAAGCAACCATTATGACCAATTGCATTTCAGGTTCTTCCTACAATTCTCACCAAGCTCCAGCTAACCATCTGCTCAAGCCATAAACTACAATTCAGTTCAGGTTCAAACATTCCCTGTAGCTCATTCACATTCCATACAACCCATTGCTCAGCTTAGGCCAATCATCTTCCCATCTGCAATTTCTTACTCTGAATCATACAAACCCATAATTGCAACTGCCATTTCAAATCATCACAACCCTAATTCATCCTCATAGAAACAATAACTTCATTGGAATCGAACCCATCGATCTCCAGTTCCTTGCTCTTAATCACCGGCAACAACTCTCAACTCTCCAGCCATGAATCGCGACTCCAATCCATCTCAATTTCATTGATTTCTCTTCACAAATTCACTCTCGAGTTCACCTAACAGAGACCCATTTCTAATTTCCTCTCAATCTCTATTTCTTCATCTGGATTTAACTGGGACAACAAACCCTAAATTCTCCACAAACTTCTCATCCATCACAACGCCACCAATTCAACAGCAGCATCAGATTATCTTATGACCCTTGAAATTCTTCCACTCGAGTACAAATTCTACTCCGAATCTTCCTTAATGTCGTCTCTTACCTCAACAGCAAACAATTGCAATCTCCTCTAAAACCGGGGATTCGATTGCGCTTCTTCACAAGAACACCCATAACTAATTCTTCTCTCGGTTCATGAATCTTCTCTTCTTCGTGGATTTCCTCCACCAAAGCATCATCCGCCATCATCATTTCTTCTTCTCTTATCTCTCAGAGCTTATTGAACCTTCATAGACTCAGACAAAGATGGAATAACACCCGACGAAGAGAAATGAATTTCCTCTGATTTTAGGTTTGGTGTAGGAAATTAGGTTGGATATAACCACCCAGGTGAAACAGATAAGGGCCAACCAGATGGCAACCCCCCCTTTACATGTACTGTCAGTTCTAGGGAACTGACAAGTTTAATCAATTATTTTGCTCATAACTTTCTCATACAACGTCTAACGGCCTCATTCTTTCGCCACTAGCTTCGTCTTA
Organism: Papaver armeniacum; assembly: GCA_023531295.1. NCBI lineage: Eukaryota > Viridiplantae > Streptophyta > Magnoliopsida > Ranunculales > Papaveraceae > Papaver > Papaver armeniacum. Next base: position 88,753 of record JAJJWW010000218.1, read on the forward strand.
TCGCTCTCCCCAAGATGATGAGATGAAATCAATTTAACTTCCTTTTGCTCCAATGACTCCAAAACACCTAATCAACTCAAATTCACACATAAGATACACAATTTACAAGAAAAGTAGCAAAGAAAGCATAAATACTAGATATTAAATACGGTGTATTCTACACCTATCAAATTCCCCCACACTTAGACTTTGCTAGTCCTCGAGCAAATCAAACAAAACAAAACAATAAAATACAACAACTCCGTGTCGTCGAGGCTACGGTCACTTTTAGCATAAATAACAATCCTTTAAACCCCTAGGTGTCCCTAGTGGACGAGTTATAGTCTCGTGAAGGTTTACTAGAGATATACCTACAAAACCTATATTTCAAACTCCGTCTATTTGTGACAAATCAATGAACGAATCCAAATTGACTACGGAGGAGGTACCTTGCAAATTCAATTCATATATTAGTAAATAAACTCTAATTAGATAGTCGAACAAGCCACAATACTCGGAAACTAACAAACCACAATCACAATGAAAAGATTAAGAAGATGGATATAGATGTAGATGTTGGCGAATATTCACAAGTGTTCGATGTTTCCCATATCTCGTCAAGGTCACTGCTAAGATGAACCTAATCCTATTGGATTGAGCTACTTGGTGCTGAATGCTACATCAAATCACTGGCATATACAAGGGAACCAAGAGTGACTTTATTCAACACAATAATAATTTCTTCTTTTTTTTTTTTTTTTATAATTGGATCAAGGAAATTACATAAAATTAGGAAATGTGTCACGAGACCGTGGTCATTAGCCGGCCGGCCATGCCCTAGCCGTGACCGGTCCCACACCTTGTAATTCATTATTTTATTAATTATTTCCATCATCTCATGGAAATTCCTTAATTTTATGAAACTCCTCAGTTTCATGATATTTCCTTCACATCAAGGAAATTACATAAAATTAGGAAATGTGTCACGGGACCGTGGTCACTAGTCGGCCGGCCATGCCCTAGCCGTGACCGGGCCCACACCTTGTAATTCATTATTTTATTAATTATTTCCATCATCTCATGGAAATTCCTTAATTTTATGAAACTCCTCAGTTTCATGATATTTCCTTCACATCAAGGAAATTACATAAAATTAGAAATGTGTCACGGGGACCGTGGTCACTAGCGGCCGGCCATGCCCTAGCCGTGACCAGTCCCACACCTTGTAATTCCTTATTTTATTAATTATTTCCATCATCTCATGGAAATTCCTTAATTTTATGAAACTCCTCAGTTTCATGATATTACCTTCACATCAAGGAAATTACATAAAATTAGCAAAGGTGTCACAGGACCGTGGTCACTAGCCGGCCGGCCATGCCCTAGCCGTGACCGGTCCCACACCTTGTAATTCATTATTTTATTAATTATTTCCATCATCTCATGGAAATTCCTTAATTTTATGAAACTCCTCAGTTTCATGATATTTCCTTCACATCAAGGAAATTACATAAAATTAGGAAAGGTGTCACGGGACCGTAGTCACTAGCCGTCCGGCCGTGCCCTAGCCGTGACCGGTCCCACACCTTGTAATTCCTTATTTTATTAATAATTTCCATCATCTCATGGAAATTCCTTAATTTTATGAAACTCCTCAGTTTCATGATATTTCCTTCACATCAAGGAAATTACATAAAATTTGGAAAGGTGTCACGGGACCGTGGTCACTTGCCGGCCGACCATTCCCTAGCCGTGACCGTTCCCACACCTTGTAATTCCTTATTTTATGAATAATTTCCATCATCTCATGGAAATTCCTTAATTTTATGAAACTCCTCAGTTTCATGATATTTCCTTCACATCAAGGAAATTACATAAAATTACATAAAATTAGGAAAGGTGTCACGGGACCGTGGTCACTAGTCGTCCGGCCATGCCCTAGTTGTGAACGGTCCCACACCTAGTAATTCCTTATTTTATTAATAATTTCCATCATCTCATGGAAATTCCTTAATTTTATGAAACTCCTCAGTTTCATGATATTTCCTTCACATCAAGGAAATTACATAAAATTTGGAAAGGTGTCAGGACCGTGGTCACTAGTTCACGGCCATGCCCTAGCCGTGACCGTTCCACACCTTGTAATTCCTTATTTTATGAATAATTTCCATCATCTCATGGAAATTCCTTAATTTTATGAAACTCCTCAGTTTCATGATATTTCCTTCACATCAAGGAAATTACATAAAATTAGGAAAGGTGTCACGGGACCGTGGTCACTAGTCGGCCGGCCATGCCCTAGTTGTGAACGGTCCCATACCTAGTAATTCCTTATTTTATTAATTATTTCCATCATCTCATGGAAATTCCTTAATTTTATGAAACTCCTCAGTTTCATGATATTTCCTTCACATCAAGGAAATTACATAAAATTAGGAAAGGTGTCACGGGACCACAGTCACTAGCCAGCAGGCCATGCCCTAGCCGTGACTGGTCCCACACCTTGTAATTCCTTATTTTATTAATTATTTCCATCATCTCATGGAAATTCCTTAATTTTATGAAACTCCTCAGTTTCATGATATTTCCTTCACATCAAGGAAATTACATAAAATTAGGAAAGGTGACACGGGACCGTGGTCACTAGACGGCCGGCCATGCCCTAGCCGTGACCGGTCCCACACCTTGTAATTCCTTATTTTATTAATTATTTCCATCATCTCATGGAAATTCCTTAATTTTATGAAACTCCTCAGTTTCATGATATTTCCTTCACATCAAGGAAATTACATAAAATTAGGAAATGTGTCAGGGACCGTGGTCACTAGTCCACCGGCCATGCCCTAGCCGTGACCGGGCCCACACCTTGTAATTCATTATTTTATTAATTATTTCCATCATCTCATGGAAATTCCTTAATTTTATGAAACTCCTCAGTTTCATGATATTTCCTTCACATCAAGGAAATTACATAAAATTAGGAAATGTGTCACGGGACCGTGGTCACTAGCCGTCGGCCATGCCCTAGCCGTGACCAGTCCCACACCTTGTAATTCTTTATTTTATTAATTATTTCCATCATCTCATGGAAATTCCTTAATTTTATGAAACTCCTCGGTTCATGATATTACCTTCACATCAAGGAAATTACATAAAATTAGCAAAGGTGTCACAGACCGTGGTCACTAGTGACCGGCCATGCCCTAGCCGTGACCGGTCCCACACCTTGTAATTCCTTATTTTATTAATAATTTCCATCATCTCATGGAAATTCCTTAATTTTATGAAACTCCTCGCTTTCATGATATTTCCTTCACATCAAGGAAATTACATAAAATTAGGAAAGGTCACGGACCGTGGTCACTAGCCACCGGCCATGCCCTAGCCGTGACCGGTCCCACACCTTGTAATTCATTATTTTATTAATTATTTCCATCATCTCATGGAAATTCCTTAATTTTATGAAACTCCTCAGTTTCATGATATTTCCTTCACATCAAGGAAATTACATAAAATTAGGAAAGGTTTCAGGGACCGCAAATACTAGCCTGATCGGCCATGCCCTAGCCATAACCGGTCCCACACCTTGAAAATCCTTATTTTATTATTATTTCCATCATCTTATGGAAATTCCCCAGTTTCAGCAAAACCCTTGGTTCTTTCGTATTTTCTTAAATATTGCTCAAATGCACATCAGAAAATACCAAATGCTCAGGACTGAGACACAGACACTTTGGGGACATGAGCATATCACCTTGACCGACCAAGGTTGGTTCTTTGGCTTGCAAGAGGCCGGTCCCACATACTTTCGTCATTTGACCTAATTTGTTCATATTAGGTTCAAACTTTTTCCAAACAACTTGGAACTTCATAAAACGATCGTCAGTCGATCCCATAACCATCGTAGGTTCCATGACCCCTTGGTCGGTACCTCACTCCGTCATAATTAGGTTTTATCACCTAAGGCTCGCATTTGAGCCTTGTTTTAATAAATGATTAAACCAGCATTTAATCATCCTTTCACCAACTAGTCTTCAAGATACTTTGGTATTTGCTCACTCGAGCATCTGGGCGCTACATGGTCGACCCATCATCCCATGTAGCCAGTCCATCCTTCACTCCGTGGTTGATTTTCAATAAATCATTAATTGATTATCAATTGATCGAATTAGGGTTTCGAGTCCAAGGTTCATAATTCCAGACTCAAATGCTAATAATTTTACGTTGATCCCATGATCAATATTTTTATTAATTATACTCGGTTCAGTTGCCAGTATTTTAAATTAATATTTTATTTGGTCCTGCTACCAATAATTCATCAAACTAGCAACATTTGCTCAGATGATCAATATTTGCTCAGACTAAGGAATATTGGTCCAACTATCAATCCATCGAATGAGCAATATTTGCTCACCTTAACTATCAACATTTACTTGAGAATCATACCTCTGTCTCAACAGACACGTTCAATTCATGAGTCTCAGAACATTTGCAAATCACGTTCGACTCAGCAATACAAGGGCTTATCGTCCCATGAAGTCAGCAATTGACTAACTAAATACACGTCTGCCTTGCAGAGTCCACAATCACGAGACATCAATCGTGTCACATGGGGGATATTTACTAGGGTTTTGGTATGGCGGTCTACGGCACGTGTGTTCATACACACGATGAGAATGTGAGCAAGTCGTGCAATCAGTTAGAGGAGTTAGCAAAATAGTGGATGGAAAATCAACCAAGTCTCCGCATGATGAGCAACTGGTTTTAACACGATTTCCACTTCCCCACTCTTTGACTCCAGCAACTGTCACACTTCATGGGATCAAGGTGTTTCACAATTCTAGCAATATAAATAAGTTTCTGAATCATGATTGAAAAACAAAACAATCTTACGTTAAACAGACAACACGAGATTAACAACTCAACGTCTGAGCAATTACTCTCAACAGAGCAAATTCAATCATTCAGAACTTATCTTATTTCAGAATACACAACACACCTACAATCTTCGATCACCATTGATCTCACACATTTCTCGCCTTCCTCCTACAAAGATCGACCCATCCTCTCTTGTGACCGAATTGACTCGAACGGCCATTGTCTTGGTTTAGTCCGGAGTCCTATAGATTGATCTCTCGAATTCAAAACACTCCCTTCTTGCAGTGCATCTGTATGAGGTTTGACAGTTCGCTCGGTTCAAGGAGTTTCCTCCGCACGGTCGTCTCCTCAATTTCGTAAAAACCAGCAACTCGTTTTGCCCCATCTACACTACCTCCATGTGAGTACTGTGCATAGTCACACTATCTTTTCAAAAATTTGGTTGACTAGGTACTAGGATCGGTTCTCCACATATATATGGTATCTAACTTGTACTTGCTGCACATGTCTATAGGATCGGTTCCCCTTTGCCTAAAAACGTGTTGCACATGTCCATAGTATCGGTTCCCCTTTCTGCTAAAACTTGCTGCACCTCATACAAGGATCGATTCCCATTTGTGATGTGTTGCACCTCTTAATAGGATCGGTTCCCCTATGCAGTCGGTCATACACAAACTCACAAACTCGATCATACCATCTCAGGTGATTACTTAAGATCGGTTTCACTAATAAAAGTCATATCAATACAAAAGTGAGGCCTTTGTGAATATTTTAACAAGAACATAAACAAGTCATGAGGGTTTATACTAATCACACATATTGGTTGTTCATAAGATATGCAATGAATAACAATACCAATAATGCCCCGGCGATTTCTTTTCGATTCAAAAAAACAAGTTCATGAATTTACTTCCTTAAAACAAATGTAAAACATTGTTTCCTAGGATGAAATCTTCACCTTATACCCATACATAATCACAATAGAATTCAAACGATTATGTCGATATCTTATCTACAAAGTTTAATGGTTAAGCAATAAACCTCGTATTGTGTTCCTTAATACTATGTCTAACTAGAGTGTCATTCATGCCATTTTTGTTTTCAATATAACGACTTGAAAGATATGTTAGGGAATGAAACAGTTCAAGTCAAATATCACTAACCTCAAGTGGAAGGATGATGTTGTCGTTGTAGCTCCTTATTTATTCATTCTTCAAGTCTTCGCAATACTTGTAATGTCTCATATCATAATACTTTCAAGCTAACCTATCTGAAGTTGACTCTAGTACATAATCAAGCGACTCTTAAAATGAGTTTTGGCTCACTAAAATTGTAGTTCCGGAAATCCCACAATACATCCCTCACAAGAATTCATAATAATCAACACATCTTTAAGATCAACAATCACACCTTTTATTATTTGAGTTAGAAACTTTAAAAGAAGGAAATGAAATCAAGAATACAACTGCTATCTTAGACTTTCTCTCTCCTCAAAAACTTTCTCTCCACTCTAAAAAGATCTCCCCACCTTTTAAGCCCGTTTCGGGCTCTTTATATAGGATATTACATAAGTGGATGACAAATTTGTCCTTTATTTTCGGATTTGGCTTGCGATATTCTCGTTAGTATACAAATGTTAAATTTCGCAACACTTCTAAATCTCGCTAGATCTCCACATCTTTTCGTGTTTGAGTATGTCATTCATCTCTGTCAGCGTCATTTCAGAACTTCAATCTGCGATATCTTCAGCATTGTGTTGTTCCAAGATTTCGCAAAGGTATTGATGTTGCGATATTCGATCCTACATCTTGCCTCTTCTCATGTCTTCTATGCGAAGGAGAGAATATCATGAGAATTAGTGCTTCAAAATGCCGCAGCCATTAATTTTTCCATATTCTTTTGTATTGACATGATTTCGTACTTTTTCTAATTTATTACACGTATTTCTTCTTCCATCCATTTCTTGACACGTCCTTTTCAACCGCTATTTCTCAACTGATTCATGTCTACTCTTCGCATTAAATGTGTTTATCTTTCGAGAATTCCTCTCTCTATATATACTTTTCTCATTCTTCTTCTTCTTTTTACTTTCCTTCTTATCTTTCACTGATTCTTCTTCACCGTTTCTCCATAAATTCCGCCTCCCCTCGTCGTCAGAAATTTTCTTGTTTCTACTTCTTTTGATCTTTATCTTTTTTCATTCCCATACTTAAAATGTCTCCATTGGTCGTAAATATGAAACTTCTTTTGAAGGAATTCGTAAAGATCTCAAAGAGAAGGGTTTCACATTATCCACCATTCCCAATCAAGGAGCTAAATCCATTCTTTTCTCGCTAAATTATTTTCTCGATCATCATTGTAGTTTCGCTTGGTCGATTCTCGCTGGCCTTCCCATTCTCTCTATGATCCTAACCTTCCTTTGTTTTATGAAATTCTTGCTCATGCGAACTTCTGTGAGCCATCTACCAATTGAGTGGGGATTGCATCCGTTTGATTCTTGAATTCGCCAATCATGTGTCTTGGTAAAGGATCTCTTTATCCAAAAGAAGTTAGGGATCCCGAATTTGAGGATTTAGAAATACTTGCCGAAAAATACACAGTAGAGAGCTTCTTTGAAAATTATGAAATAATAAACATGAAGAATGATAAAACTCGCTAGGGTATTCGCTTGAAGAGGAAATAAAATGTTGCCAGCGATAGAATACTTATGCAGGACATTGATTGGCATTCGAAAGAATAATACTCGCCAATCTAAAGATGACAGATGGTGTGTCTTTCCATTAACTCTGAAGGGGCCTTATATTTCGGTTCAAATGTGCTTCCTTAATCTCGTTTGCTATCAATCTTGGGTATTTAATTGGCCCGAGAAAGAGAAAGAGGTATATTTCTTAAATTTCGCTCAATTTATAGTCTTCATTCCTCTTTATACCTATTAATCTTGCGAAAATTTCAGGTTAACAAGCTAAGAAGAAGCTACAAAAGGACTAAGAAGGCAAGCACCCTAGCAGCGCTTCGTTCGATCACGGATGAAGTAAGAAATATTTTATATTATTATTTTTAATAATATTGTTTCCTCTGTTTCTTATCTTCATTCGTGTGCGAAGGTTGGTGTTGTAGTTGTTGAAGAAGAAGGGTCTAAGGTTGCGAAGACCAAAGGCAAGGGTAAAGGTTCTCTTCGCAAGGAGAAGTCCGCCGCCCCATCTTCAAAGAAACGAAAAGTTCACTCTCCTCTCCTTCAAATCTTTCGCAAAACTCGATGATGATGATAATGATGATGTTGATACTTCTTTCGCAAGGGAATATTTTCCACCTGAATCTTCTATGGCACAACTGTCTAACATCTTCTCTGACTCCATGCAAGGGATTGGAGATGATCATCTCACTAGCATATGCAAAGCTCTTGCGAATATCTGTGATACCCCTTTACTGGATGGTGATGATTCTCTTCATGGAGTCTCCAGACAGTGACTCTAGCTTTCTCGAATTCACTTGGTATCTTGGTATGCCTTCGTTTTCTATTTTTTCATAATTATGATTTAAAGTTATACTATATCTTGACAATTTCTTCATTTTCCTTCGCAGATCGGGAAGGCTTCTTTTCATTGTTGCCTCGGATTTGGAAAAAAGACGTGGGATTCTTGAAAAGAAGAATCTTCAACTTCGCAAGAGAAATGAAGAATTAGAAGCTGAAGCTGTTGCTCTTCATGAAAAGAACAAACAATTAGAAGCTGATTCTTCTACTCAAAAGGACAAAATATCTAGTCTTCAAGATGCCAATAAGTAACTTTATGGTATGAAATTTTTCTCTTTTCCTTTATTGTGTTTTCTCATTATCCTCCCTTATCTAATTTATTATTTTCTCGCAGACGTCTATGATCTTTCTGATGAAGCCATTCTCCTTCACTCATTCCCCAATTCTATGGATAATAATACCCTTCTTGAACACCTTAATAATTCTTTGAATAGTTTTTCAAATGACAAGATTAAATCTCTTCCCATAAATGAACTCAGAGATCTAAACTTCGCCTCTTATAAATTGACCATAGATCCAGCTTGGGTTTAGCCAACAAATTTAAGCGTTTCTATCTTAACTCTAAAGAGAAAATCAATACTTTAAGAACCAAGATCAGTGATCTCATAGATGATAAAGATCGCATCGCTAGACAAGGTGCTCAAGCGTTAGCGAAATTCCAAAAAACTCTTCTTGAAGTTCAAATTGAACAGATGATTCTAACCGCAGAAATGCTATACTTAGCGAAAGAGAGAATCAAATTCGCTCCCTTCTTCTCATAAAAATGATGATGAATTCGCTTTGGGCTGCGAAAGTTCTAGATGACGCCAGAAATAATTTAGGTGTAAATGTTAGTCTTCAAGCTGAGCACACGGCCTTGGTTAGGGATATGATTTCTGACAGAGAAGGTTGTTAATTGTTCTTCTTTATTAATTGTTCATCTTTCATAAATTATTATCAAGTTGCTGACTCATTGTTATATGTTCGCAGAAGTTGAAGAGAGATTTCGCAAAAGAGTTGAAGAACTTGAGTCTGAAAAGGAGCAAACAGCTCGCAAAAGGATCTTTCTTATCGCAATGATAAATGTTCCATCAAGAGTCAATTAAACATTACATTGCGAACTTTAAGAATGAAGCTATTCTTTTTTGCAATCAAAACTATTAAGAAGGTCTGATGACAATAACATTCTTCATTCCACATACCCTTGCCTCTTAGAAGAAATTCAGAGAATGTACCTCCTCCGATATCTTTGACAAAGGATGCTAGTGAAGAAGATAAATCTGGATGAAGATGAAGAAGAAGAAGGATTTGATTGAAGATGAGGAATAAGAAGAATCAAACAAGAAATAGTTCTGTTTCCTTCTCTTTCTTTTTATACTATCTGTACATTCGTTCTTTAATCTCCTATCTTTGTAATCTTTTGTCCGCAAATTTCTTCAACCTTCAAATGCAAGTTCTACCTTTTTTTGTTTCTTCCGCACATATTAAAAAGCATTTTTTTTCGCAATATGGTTAATCAATATATAATTATTAATCTTTCACTTCATGCGTGCGTAAATCTATCATATGGAGACAAATAACATGTTCTTATTCTATTCATTCGCATACTTGCCTCTGTTATTTGTATCCAAATGAAAGATTAAGCAAGTTACTTTTGAATAGCAACATGTATTTATGCCTCTTTTTCTGCAAATTTGCTTCTAATCTCCGCAATTAGGTATTTCTTGGTTTTTCCCAAGATTTCATTCTTTCGGTTCTCTTATGTGGTCTTATTTTGCCTTCCTAGTTAAAGGTCTTATTTTGCCACCTCTTGTCATTGCGAAAAAACGCAGGACGTCTTTGCACTTTCTGCGTAAAAACCCATTGATCTTTCCTTAACTTATTTCTTTGTTGTTTTTGTTGCGACAATATGACAGCCTAAATATTCTTGCGAAAATAAAGCCCCATGACATTGCCGTCTTGCGACGAAATCGTAGGGACGTCTTTACACTTTCATGTATTGACCCATTGATCTCGCCTTATCTTTCTCTTTTGTATTATTGCCTCTTCAGATTGTCGCACAAATATGACAAGCCTAAATATTCTTGCGAAAATAAAGCCTCGTGACATTTGCGTCTTAAGACACTTATCGCCTCCCTAATGGAGGGTGCCGCCCTTATCTTCCCCTCGGTTGCCCCTTCAAGGAGACGTACCTCTACCATACAAGGTTGGCTCCTCCCATCCTGGCCTTAACAACAACCCGCTTGTTTTCACAGCCTCTTATCCCTTTTGCCTATATGGATTATGGTTACAAGACTGCACCCTAAGTGGGGTTTTCTTCGGCCGAGTGTGAGATAAGTCAAGACTTGACAAGAATGGCCGAGACGCTTCAAATGCCCTGCACTCTTGGCTCAACCGTGTACCTCGGCGCCTTGATCAAATGCCGCACTCCTTAGAAGAGAACTCAGTCGTCCAACCTAAGTCATAAGCTTAGGTTGAAAATCCAAGTTACCTCTCCTGGATGGGCTTTATTGACCCCAAATCTCCATGACTCAGGTTCCGGGGGCGGTGTAACCTTTTTGCTGAGCCATGCAACAAGTACCCCCTTCTATGACGCACTTTAGGTCTTATATTTGCCTCTTGCAAAATTTTGATTTCGCGAACTAGGGTGTACGCCATAAGAGGTTCTCCCTTTCGATTGTTTTGTTTCTTCTTTCGCATATCGGCTCTTTTGTAATTTCGTAATCTCATCTTTGTCATTCGTGAAATATATTTTCTTCTTACTTCTCGTATATCAGCTCTTTTGTAATTTCGCAATCTCATCTTTGTTATTCATGAAATATATTTTCTTCTTATGCATATCAACTCTTTTGTAATTTTTAATCTCATCTTTGTTACTCATAATTTTTTTTTTTAACAAATCAGTCATACATCTTTCTTTCTTCTCCCAATTTTCCTTTTGCAGTCATAAAATCAACAAATACATTCACTCTTTAAGTCTCTTACTACCTGCTACTTCCGCTCTCGTATTTTTGAAATTTTCTTCGTTATTTTCTTATCTTTTGCTAAATCTTAGTAGAGTTTCTTATCTTGAGATGCATTGGTTTCAGCGTTTCTTCTTCTCTCTGTTCTATTGCATCTACCATCAATCTTTCACTTTTTTGTTTTTCTCTGATGTTATGTTTCCAATTCTTCTTCTTTGCAGCTCTTTCTTCGCAAGATTCTACATCAATTTCGTAACACTTCTTTCCTTCAACCCAATCTTCTTTTATGATGCCAATACCATTGGGATGATGGAACTTGATGCATTGATGGAAAGTCGATGCTACACCTAGAATCCCATGTAACCAAGGTCGTCCAATCAATGCGTTGTATGATGATTCCACATCGACTACACAGAACAGAATTTCAGAGGACAATCCTTTAAATGAAATTCGCATATTGACTTCCCCTTTAGGCTTATTGGCGGTACCATTAAAACCATAGATTTTGTAAGTTGAAGGTATTAGATCTTCGTCTTTTCCTCCCATAGTTTATAAGCATGATAAAAAAGGATATCCACGGAACTTCCAGTATCGATTAAAACTCTGTTGATTGCCCATGAATTCTCAGCTTCATCATCTTCATCATCACTAGGTTTTGGGTTAATCTCCAATCTTACCACTAATAGGTTATCGTGCATTTCTCCACCTCGGTACTTCTTCACGCGGTGAAGGAAATAGTCTCGCTTTTGCCATTCTTTCAAAGGGCGATACCTTCGCAATGTTCATTATTTCTCTATCATCGGCATCTCTTGCGAAAACCCTGCTGAGAATGTTATCGTGAAAATCTTCAATCGTTTTGTACGAATGTACAATAGAGTGACAAAACAGATTCTTTGCCTTTGCTTCAACTTCTATTACAAATGTTTCTCCTCCTTTTGTTGTATTTACTCTGCGAATTTCTGGCGGTGGTGGTAATGGTTGAGACTGAGGTTGTACTACTAGAAAATGATTTAATTTTCCCTGATCTAACATTCTGAGAATGATTCTCTTTATATTTATGCAGTCATTTGTTGAATGTCCATGGAAATGATGATAAGAGAACAATTCATGACTTTTGTGGCTTGGAGGTGGTTCACTCCCCATGTTCCATGGCGCGGGTATGTTTTCCATCAAGATTATAGCTTCCCATATTTTCTCCACACTAGCATTCAGAGGTGGCATTTTTATTTCTTCCCATATTATCTTATGACTTCCCCGTCATCTGTGATGGTTTTTCCTCTGACCTTCATAAGTTTCTTGTGGATGATCAAGTCTTTGAATTTTGTTGTTTCCACCACGGCTATAGAAGTTTCTTTCTCTCTCGAATTCTTCTTGATCACGACTTCCCATAGCTACTAGTTTCTGCTGACTATCTCCCATTATCCTCTCTTGTTGTCCTTGCGAAGTGCTCGCCACTGTATTTATCAACTTAGGTAACAAGCTTGCATTCGCTGCTTTTGAACTTGTGTTCGCAACTGGGTATGATTCCATCTCATTTTTCTTTTCCTCAAGAGCAATATACTCCTCCTTAAATTCTCGCAACTCAGTCATTGTGATCGTATTCTTGATTCTGAAAATTTGAATGTACAGCAGAATGGTTGCGAACATAGCGTTAATGAATGATAGAATGAGATATCTCACATCCACACGGCCAGCCATATCACTACACATTGTCTTCCACCTCATGGTTAGATGCTTCAATCTTTCTCCAACCCTTTGCATTAACCCAAATACATCTTCAATGCCAGATCACGAGGAATTGTTACTTATATACGCCCCTAAGAATGTAGCCTGCAAATGGTTGAAAGATGTTATAGTATTCTTTGGCAAACCTTCAAACCATTAAGGCCTCTCCTGTTAAACTTGATGCAAAATATTTGCACAACACAGCATCATGGTTTTCCCATTGTAGTATACATCTCACATAAGCTTTGATGTGTTGTCCGCACAAGTTGTTTATCAAAAATGTCGGTTAACGCATGTAAGTTGCACTTTGGTGGTATTCCTCCTAATTGTACTTCTTGTGTGAATGGAGTTTCTCAGACTTCTTCTATGGCTTCGTCCAGCTTGTCTCCTACCTCCTTGTCTTTTATTATTTAACATTCCTCTCATTTCCGCTAGCTCTCTCAAAATTTGTTCATTTACACCAGAATTTGGATCCATTGGTCTTTTTAACTCCGCTTTCTCTTCTACGTTCATATCTGTTTTTGATTTTCTTGTTCATCATTTTCTTCTCGTCTTTCCCTGCGATCTCCTCCTTCATTTCTTTCATGAGTTTACACATGATTATGCTTCTCATTTTCTTCTCGTTGCCGCCTTCCAGTTCTACTTTGTACTCTATCATATTCTTTATTGATATTACCATTATTGCGATTTTGTTCACGCCTTCTTTCTCGATTATCATGATTGTTCTGGCGAATTGCCTCTTGGAGCTCTTGTTCTTCCACTTCGCTTCTCTCGAGTCTTTCCCTTTCGCAAGCTAGACGTTCTTGTTCGGTGTAATGTCTTTCGATTTCATCTTCAATTACTTGTCGATTTATTTGAACTCTCTCATGTAATATTCTCCTTCATTCTTCCCGATTTTCTTCGCCATCTTGATTATTTCGTTTCGACGTTGCCTATTTCCACGATTTTGTTGTTTTGTCCATTTTGAAGAATTTCGCCATGTTGAATATAACGATCTTCCATTATTTCTCTTCTTTCACGACATTCTTCGTCTGGATTTTGTACTTCCTCTTCGAGTATCTTCATTAGCATTTTCACAGCAAATTTCGTCTTATTTCTCCTCTAACTGATCTTGAACTTGATCTTGTAGTGTTTCTTGACCTTCTACTTTGTAATCTCATGTTTTCCATCCTCAACTCATGATTTTGCCTTGTCAAATTTGCACGTTCTTCTGCTTCTAATCTCCTTTCTTCGTATTCTTTGCCTCAATGCCTCTAACGCTTCAATCTCTTCATTTCTATGAATTATTCCTCCGAGCTTGCTTCTTGGTCTCTCTCTCGTCTATTGCTTCTTAATTGTTGCTCTTCTTCCATTTCATCCATGGAATATGATCGCCAAGTATGTACACTCACTGTCATAATCCACAATTCTGCTTTGTATGGTGTACGTTGAATTGGTTGTTGAATTTGATTTTCTCCATCGTTTCTTGTTTCACTCTTGGAGATCCCTCAATTTCATCTCTCCTTTTCCAGCAGTTTCCTTTTACTCCTTCTAATAGTTGTTGGTTGTTTTGATGTATTTCTTCTTCTAGCCATTTTTCAACCTTAATGAGTTGTTGAAAATTATATGAAATTCTTTACCTATTACTCAATTATTTCAAATCACAATATCAATCTTCAATCCCTGCTTTCTAGCGCCATTATGTAGTGGGTAGGAAATCCCACAATACATCCTCGCAAGAATTCATATTAATCAACACATCTTTAAGATCAACAATCACACCTTTTATTAATTAAGTTAGAAACTTTACAAGAAGGAAATGAAATCAAGAATATAGCCGCTATCTTAGACATTATCTCTCCTCAAAACTTTCTCTCCACTCTAAAAAGATCTCCCCACCTTAGCATGTTCGGCTCTTTATATAGGATATGACATAGTGGATGACCCTAAGCCGTCCTTTATTTTCGGATTTGGCTTGCGATATTCTGCAAGTATACAAATGTTAAATTTCGCAACACTTCTAAATATCGCTAGATCTCCACATCTTTTTCGTGTTTGAGTTTGTTTCATCTCGTCGCGCGCCATTTCGAACCAATCTGCGATATCTTCGCTGTGTTGTTCAAAAATTTTGCAAAGGTATTGATGCTCCGATATTTTGATCCTACAAAAATAAAAATAAAAAATATGACAACCAAACTTGATTAAAATACCAACGCGAGGAGCAAAGAGATTCTAGTTGTAAAAATTGTCAAAGGGGTGTAAAAAGCAAAGAAAATAAACAACCGAGCAATGATTAAATTTATGCTCTAAAACAAGACATGATAGATGATGGATTCTATCCAAAAGAAAAACTGCCAAGAGCTTGGTCCACTTTCTATCGCACAAGGTCTCGTGTTTTCCAGATTACTTATTCTAACTTATACTAGATTTAGATTAAACTAACAAATCAATTTAGCGCACTCCAAACAATCTATCAATCAAATGAATGAATAATCATTCCTATTAGTAAAAACAAACGATAATCATGTGAAAAACTTCAAGATAATTGAAACAAAACCTACAAATCATGTTAAGAGAATTCATCCTCAATCAATAAGAAAATTAGCTTACTCATGTTTTGAAATTACAAATAATAATTAAAAGGAGAATTTTCAAGTTCACACAAATAATTAAAGGAAATCAAAACACAAGTGATTGTGTGTAGAGAGGTGTGTGTAGAGAGGTGTAAAAGATGTAGAAAACTTCTCTATTTATAAGCTTCAATATTCTCCAAATCTTCCAAGGAATAGAACCCTTTTCCTTTAGCCATTCAATTTCCAAATTCAAGTCTTCCTCAACTCTTCATATTCTCTTTCCAAATTTGGATGCAACATAGAAAACGATTTTTTTGGTTCACAGAAAATCGATTATTATTTAATCCGGCCTCGCCCGGATTCGAAAATCAATGCACCTACGCCCGAGGAAACATCACGGAGTAGAAAATCCGGCGAGGCGGATCCACAAATGAAACTAGGATTTGAAGCGGCAATAAACCCATTTTAAGCGATGTTTTCATCTCAAATCAAAGAGGTCTTCACAGTCTCTTTTCCTCCATGTTCGATTTCCACAACCGGAATCAAAAATAACTCCCATTGTTTGCCAATTCGATTCACAAGAGGAGTGGATGAAACAGATAACAACTTCATCGCCCATCAACAATTTTTCAGTAACCCATCAATTTCTTCCTCTCCTCTCGGTGAGATTTAAAAAAAGGTGAAAATGATTTGGGAGAAGATAACCTTCTCGATCTAGGTTTGTGTGGCTTGGATGGTCTCAGGATGGAATCACCCCCTTAAATGATCCTCTGAGTGGTCACAATGGCCATCAATAGATAGTAAATAGGATGCTCCAAACTTGACATACCAAATTCAACCGAGCTTATGCTCTAACACGAAGAGGAGGAGTATATCGCACAACCAGGAAGCCCATATACATCGTGTGGAAATCCCACGCGAAGCACAATACATGGGATACCATGGGACATGCCTAAGATATTGATCGATGGTGGAAGCTCTAAGATATTGATCGATGGTGGAAAGTCAAAATTTTGTTCTATGAGACATTCAAGCATATGGGACTAAAAGATGAATGCATAATACCAACTACATATAACATTTTTTGGTTTTAACGGCTCGTCTACTCGCCCAAGGGGCGAGGTAACCCTAGAAATTCGTGTGGGAAAGATCCTAACTTTAACTACTTTCTGCGTAGTAGATGTACTTTCACCTTATACCGCTATTATAGGACGATCCTGGGTCCATGGGATCAAAGGAGTCGCATCAACTTACCACCAGAGGTTCAGGTTCCCCACGCCCGATGGGATTGCAGAAATCATAGGAGACTCTGGCAAGGAAAAATATTGTTATAATATGGACGTGAAAAACGGCGAGGCGAGAGTCAATTCTCCAAAGGCGAAGAAAAAGAGAGCTAAGAATGCCAAGAACCATGAGGATATTGACGCCTACATAGCAATAACAAACGAAGCGAGACGTTCAAACAAAGCACTAGCTCCCACCTCGAACGAACCCTTGCAGCCCTTATAGCAATTACTGAACCTCTCCGATGTCAGAGAGCTAAGTCTAATTTCTCGGCCTTGGAACCAACAAAGGAGGTGAATATCAGGACACCCGAAATCCGGGAATGGTCAAAATCAGAACTCTCCTCGATAAAGAGGAAGAAGAAAAACTAATACAAGTATTAAAAGAATACTCCGATGTTTTCGCATGGCGCATGGAAGACATGCCTGGGATAGACCCAGAAGTTTGCTGCCATCACTTGAAAATTAACCTAAAGCACAAGCTCATGAGGCAAAAGATGCGAAAGGTAGCACTAGAATACCATGAGGCTATTCAAAGCAAACTGAAAAAGATGGAGGCATCAGGTGTCATCCGAGAAGTACAATATCCGATATGGATATTGAATATGGTGATTTTATCAAAGAAAAAGGAGAGTGAGAATTTGCATTGATTTTAGCGACCTCAATAAAGCATGTCCAAAAGACAGCTTTCCACTCCCCAATATCGACCAGCTTGTAGAGGCAACATCCGGATACGGATTGCTATCACTAATGGATGGGTACTCGGGATACAACCAAATCCTGCTAGCCGAGGAGGATCAAGAGCTCACTGCCTTTTTCACTCCCCGAGGTCTATATTGTTATACTAAGATGTCATTCGGACTAAAAAATGCTGGTGCAACTTACCAGAGAATGGTGGAAAAAATGTTTGACAGTTGGATACACAAAACCCTAGAAGTATACGTGGATGACATGCTCGTCAAGAGCAAATTTCCACACGACCATGCAAATGACCTCAAAGACATTTTCTAACAAATGAGGAAGTACAATATGAAAATTAACCTGGAAAAATGTGCCTTCGGGGTAACCTCAGTAAATTCTTGGGATACCCGGTCACAAAGCGAGGTATCGAATTCGACCAGCCTAAGGTGCAAGCTATCCTAGAAATGCCTCACCGCCACAAAAAGATTTGTAGAGATTAAATGGTCGATTGGCAGCCCTGGGAAGGTTTATATCCAGATCGTCCGACAAATGTAAGGATTTCTTCAACACTCTAAAAAAGGGAGAAAAGTTCTCATGGAGCGCTGAGTCTGAAGAAGCCTTCCAAAAAATCAAGGAACACCTGGCCACTTTGCCAATCTTACAAAAGCCTAACCCAGACGACGATCTTTACATCTACCTATCGGCGATTAACACTTCGATCAGTGCGGTACTCACTCGCATAGACGAAAGAGCAGAAAACCAATTTACTTTATAAGTAAAACTCTGACTTCTGCAGAGAAGAACTACTCGAAAATCGTGCTATCCTTGGTCTATGCGACGCAAAAGTTGCGAACTTATTTTCGTGCACACACTATGACTGTCATTACAAAAGCTCCGATAGAGTTTGTACTAGACCATGCCGACAAAGCAGGCAGAATCTCCAAATGGGGAGCTCAAATTAAACAATTTGGGGTCAACCTCAAACTATAATTAAGACCCAAGTCGTTGCAGATTTCTTGTCCGACTTACCCTTAGACGATACCGATGAAATTGAGGAAATCCTAGGGATAGAAGACGAACTAGAAGACCCACTTGAATTACTTCGTTCAGAAAATCCAAGGCGATGGGAAGTTTTCACGGACGGCTCATGTAACTTGGAAGGATCTGGCATCGGAATGGTCTTCATGACTCCGATAGGCCGAAGGATCGTTTCTGCCTTTAGGTTAGAATTTCTACAAATAACATAACCGAGTACGGTAGTCATACATGCCCTCCTAGTAATAATCGAGCTCGGGATCGACGAAGTGAGACTCACAAGTGACTCACAACTTGTCATACGACAAATTGATGGGATATATCAAGCTTTTGATGCGTGTTTGCAGCGATATCTCCAACTCGCCAAGCATTATATCGGGAAGATACCTAACATCACTTTCAAAGATCTGCAGAATAACAACATGCATACAGATGCTCTAGCTTTTATTGCCTCCATGATGGCAGATCCAGAGGCCACAACTGTGAAGATTGAAAAGATTTTACTCCCCTCCATACCCCTTGAAGGAGATATGGAACTTCTTAATGTAGCCACGAGCCAAGATGTCGTACCCGAGAACGTTTGGAGAACTCCAATCATGAAATACCTAGCTAATGGCGATCTACTAAGTGACCAAAAACTTGCACAAAAGGTGATATCTCGATCAGGAAATTACCAACTAAGGGAGGTAGTAATGTATCGACAGTCATATCTGGGACCTTTACTCAGATGCCTTTCCTTTGATGAGGGCCAAGAGATACTGAAAGAGATATATCTTGGATACGCTGGAAACCACAGCGGAGGCAGAACCTTAGCTCACAAAGCCAAACTCCAAGGATACTTTTGGCCTCACATGAACAAATATTCAAAACAAATGGCACAACGATTCATAGAGTGCCAAAAATTTGGCAAGCAAAGGCATGCCCCTTCCATGGATTTAAAATATGTACTAAGCCCTTGGAAGTTTGCCAAATGGGGGGTCGACATCGTAGGACCTCTATGAGCCGGTACATGACAAAGAAAATATATGATTGTTGCCACATACTACTTCAAAAAATGGGTAGAGGCCTCGGCCCTCAGGCATATCAGATACCACAATGTATTTAAGTTCCTCTTCGAGCACATTATATGTCACTTCGGTATCCCAACGCCATTTGTATCATACAATAGGGCCCAACTCCGAGGGAAAATATTGATCTTCTCTTTAATTGTTTCAAGATCGAAAGAACAAATCCACACCCATCTACCCCGAAAGTAATGGCCTGCCAGGCCACTAACAAAACTATTTCCGACATGCTTAAAAAAATGCTGGATGGACATGGGGCTAGCTGGTGTGAACAACTGCATAATGTTTTGTGGGCTTATCAGACCACCCGAAGAGAAGCAACATATATGACCCCCTTTGCTCTGACATATGGTATAAAAGCGATCATACCAACCGAAGCGATGATCCCAACAACTAAAACCGAAGCTTGAGAAAAGAACCTGACCTCGGACATGATACTCGCTAAGCTAGACGATCTCGAAGAAAATCGATAAATAACTCTTCAAAGGATAGAAAATTACTATCGGAGGTTGGCTCGAGAATACAACAAGCGTGTTCATCAGAGACAATTTATCCCACGCGATAAAGTCGGCGCGCAAAATCCCGCCATATCGGGCCGCTGAAGCCTGGGAAAATTTGCACCCATATGGGAAGGAGCACTCATATTCATAGCCAAGGCAGGTGATGGAGCATACAGGTTGCTCAAGCGCAATGTGGAAGAACTGGAACGTCCATGGAATATTAAGTACCTAAAGCAATACAATGCTTAAAAACCTATCGTATAGAAGGTTAAATTATGAAAATAGGGTTCGAATCCCTACTTGTAAAAAGGTCATGAAACCTTACTTGAATGTACTAAGGGCTTATAAACCTCTTTGAGAATAATAAAATTCTCTTTTTGCTTATCTTTTAATTTTTTATCACTTTACCTTTTCCATTTGTCCTTTTATTTTATTTGCTTGTATTTTTGCTTTAATTTTTTCATTATTTTTGCACTTGCGTATAGATTAATCATTTCACAGAAATATTATAACAAAATCCCATCAAGATTATGGCACGGTGTTAGCCACACCTTCCATTCTACAAAGAATGATTCGGGAAAATACCTAAGCTGCCTGAGACGGACATACAGACCTAAGGCAATGCCATCTAGCCTCATGAAGCGAGATGAAGCGGGGGACACCCTAAGATACCTGAGACGGAATATACCTAAGGTAATGGCATCACGATCACAAAATAGGATGATGTCCTGCCAATACAGGAGATATCCATAATTGGGGAACTTGCCTTTGGCTAAGGGAAGAATCACTCGACCGAGGTATCACCCTCCAAACGATGGTTATAAACAAGTGACTCAAACATATGATCACCAAACCTATGGGAAAGTGTAACCTAAACCGGATACTTTTAAAATATAAACAAAGCCCAAGAAGGCACAATTAAGGTGAGTAGGGAGATTTGTTATACTCTAAACCAAACACCGTAAGAGATGACCTGTCCAATTAAGGAACTGATCACTCCTTGGCCTTGTCACACATGGTTGGATCAACAAGATGAACAAAAATTACCTCGTAACCACCAAAATAAAAAAATCATATGACAAACCCAACAAGAAAGCTACCATGCATACCAATAGTTACTCTAAAAGTAAGTATCATTTGCCTCCCACATATGAGGACTAATCAAAAAAGTGTTAGAAAAATATTGCCTCGAACAAGAGAGGACTTAGTTAGCATACTAACTAAACAAAACCATTAAACATTGCCTCGAAAGGAGCACGAGGACTTACCCATTAGCAGTATCTTTAAACATCGCCTGGGAAACAAAGACGAGGTATTACCACCACACAAAGACCTAAAATTCCAAAATTAACACTCGCTCACACCTAAGAAAACAAATAAGAACTGATGAACTCAAGACTATTCATCGCCGTGGAGCATCCCGCTCGCCTTTCATCCGGGCTTTCACCCTCTACTGGACCACCAAAAAGGGAAGTCGACTGATAGGCTCGCGGAATTACAACATTAGCTAAGCAAATGCAACATCTCTTTGACGTTTACGAAGGATGGCAGCCTTACTGCATTAGTCACGCCATACTCATCATGTAGATTGCTTATCTTCTTCTTCCACTCGGTTCGCTCGGCCTCCGGGTCCTCCTCAAAGCGAGTCTCCAAGCCATTGAGCTCATCATCCAAGCTTTACTTTTCTTCTCTAGCTTCCTCTAACCTCTCCACCTCCACATTACGATTGCGAGCCTCTGTGAGATGGCATTTAAAAAATTAAAAACTCAAGTATTCCAAGGAAGAATAAAAAGAACAATGCACTAAAGTTGCAAAAGGCAACCTTCTTGACTAGCTAAGACAATTAAGGGTATATTCCAACCTGGGATTTCTCATTATCTAAAGCAATAATTTGTGCTTCAAATGGCATTATAGCACCATCACCAATAGGACACGACAACATGTGCTGTTCTCGATCCTTCTCAAGCCTCGATATACTCTCGCTTGAGACGGATAACCTCTTCTCTATCTTTCTCATTTTTTTAGCCAACATCGGCAAGTGATCTGATTGCCATTTAAGGAGCTCATTCCTTTGAGACTGGAGCAATTTCACCTCGCCTAAAAGGGCCAAAATGACTTGCTTAACCTCTTCTACCCTCTCCCGAAGCTCAATAATACGATCACGATGAACATTCACATCTTTTTTGCTAGCTTCAATCTCCTGCTGTAAGGAATCAATCTTACACCGACTAGAGCTCAAGTCAATCTTCACAGAGTTAAGCTCCTTAGCATGCTTATGTGCATTAATATCAATCTTTTCCTCCAATTGACGAACCGTTACTACCAATAGAGGGACTAAATTCATATTCAAGGAACCTATGTTTCTAACAATCAAAACTACAAAGTAAAAGGCAAGTACCTTCTAATTCTCGCTTGTCATGGCGCAGACTCCGCCTCCCGCTTAGCAGCATCCAACTCGAATTGTAGACGGCTTAACATCGCCTCTCAACAGCCTTAGCCCGCCTTCTTGCCACTCGAGTTTTGGCTTAGCATCCCAACCTCAAATTGTTGCTTTAGCAAAACAGACAACATCACTTGAGAAACTCGGCACGATCAAAACATATCCAAGTTTCACCACATACCGCCCGCACAAGCTTCTCGCCGAGTTGGCTTATCCAACAACGTTAAGATCCGTGCTTGTTCGCCTCGCTCAGTTTGGTGTACTCGTCCGAGCAAAACATCACCGCTGCACTAGATCCTCTACCAAAAATGGTTAAAGGACAAAGCAAACGGATCCACTGGAGTAGAAGGAAAACCACCAACAAATGCACTCCGGCACGCCAATATTACCAACACCAAAACCACTTTGAACACCACCACCAACACCGCCAGCCCGAGAACCTCCATCGGATGGATTACCCTTATTAGCGACATTACTCGCCTGGGGCATCTACACACGTGATATGGAAACAGGTCCCATCGGTATGATAGGTTCCTGCAATAATGCTTGGTCCACATCCTCAAAAAAATTTATCATCAAGATCAATCATCTCATTATCACCAAAAAGAGCAGTAAATATCAACATCCAAAGCATGCTCTGCAACCTCCACAGAGCAACAGATAAATGAGAACTGGTCTGCAGACCTCGTTCTCCGACAAGAAATGACATCGATGTTAAGATATAAAACAGGGGAAAGGTATATACGTTAAAACATTAAGACAATATTTTCTACCTTAGCATCCTCAATAACTCGGGCAGACTGCGATTGACGTTTGCGAGAAATAATCCACTTAAGCTCCCATGGCATGTACAATGCGGCAGAAAACTATGCATCTCGGGAAGACTCGGAAAGAACATTACCAAGCTCATACAAGCCATAAATGTAAGGGCCCACATGCAACACGAAGAGGAATTAAGAACCACTTCCGGATCGTGAGTCTTACGAAGCGTGAAGTTGCTAGCATTAGGAGGATCCAAATCGGATATGATCAAGGAACCCTTCGAGAGCTCGGCAAGATCTTGAAATTCCCACTCCACTTCTGATCCGGCACCAAGTGAGTTATCCACGAAGTTCTCGAAGTATACAAATCCTTTTGAGGTGAAGAAACTCATTCAACTCATGAAAGAACCTTACCCTTTGTTTGGCCGAAAGCACATTCTCGGAGAATCCTCCAAATTGCCATTAGGTCTGAAATATGCCTCGCCGAGGACCGAGCCTGGCAAATTACCTCGACTTGAAAAGAATCCAACAGATGTATAAGGGAAGGCGAATCCTTCCTCTAACTCGCCTACCGTCACTATTATATCATTTGGACCATAAGGATGCTCAAGGATCTTTCTAGTCAGAACGCCGGCCTGACCCGCCGGACTGGAAAAATAAACTTCAAACCTTTGAAGGAGGAACTTAACCTTCACAGACTCTAAGAATGCAGCATCATACATACTAGAAGAACGGCTGGTACTACTAGGGGGCTTAACGGGTCTCTTCTCAGCACTACAAAGTTCGAACAAAGAGAAGGATCAAGATATATACTGATAAACAGTCACAGAAAACATCAAAAATGAAGAAATAGAGATAACAATGGCGAACTTAGAAGAACTAAAGTTAATAATGACGACGAAAACCTTTGACAAAAACAACCTTAACAAAGAAAAGGTAAAGGAGAAAGAACTCTTACCGCCTTGAAGCTCGGGATGGAGAATCTCTACCAGACATGATGAAATTCTTTATAAGGATCAAGGAGTTAAGAAGGAACATGAAAATACAGAGAACAAAGAGAATGAAAAAACTCTGAACTCTGCAAAAAGGTAATACAAATATTACTCTCTCTCCCAGGAAGATTTTATAAGAAACCTTTGGACAATCAACCGACGCCTCAAGTCCAACAGGTAAAACCGCACAAAAAATGTAGACGTGGCGACAAAGACGGAACGGTTATGAGTTTTCTCCCCATCATGCCCTCGACAAGATGAAAAGAAAAGGAGCAAATTGTGAGGGTAAAATACCCGATCGCCACGTGTCAACATATCAAGAGGTGATCTCATGATAAAATAATAAGGTGGAAGTATCGGATCATACTCCAAAAGGTGATTTCGTATGAATCGAGAAGCCTGCCGCAAGGCTACATGCCTGACGCGTATAAGGAGTGGTCTAATCAACTCAGACAGTCAAGTCTAAAAAGAAGGAATGCATTTAATGAAGGATCAGAAAAGGCGTGATGCAACTGTGGACGAAGGTACATCGTGTCAGAAGGCTCGGATGATTTATAATACAACCCGAAGATGGTGCAGTACGATGCCCTTCAAGGAGGAGCAGTACGATAACGAAAAAGGCGAGATAACTCGGAAGGAGAGCCAAGCAAAAACAAAGACGATGGGAAGTAAAGAGTTCATCTCAAGTAATGATAAGATGTACAAAAGCGTCATCACTTCGGTGATATCCCGGGTCACACCTTCACGAGGTCAAGTCCTGCCTATAAATATCAGCCCATGTGAAGGAAATGGACATGTAATCTTAGATGGTCTTTCTGGAGAGAATTCCAGAGAGAGATTCAGATAAGGAGAGAGTTAGAAACTTAAGTGATATTTGTAATTCTTTCAAGGGTAAGACCTTAATCGATAAAAAATATAGTTTCTTTCCCTTGGATTTAGGTCTCAAAGGCCTAACCACGTTATATGCTTGTGTTCATCTTTACTTTCACGCTATTTACATCTTGTTTATCTTTGAATCTTGAATGTTAGTAGCTTATTAGTCGTTAGATCTACTTGGGTGTAGTCATCAGAAAAGATGCAACTACAGGATTAGCTCCAAAAAATACACAGTAACCACTGGATGATCTCTTATCATCTGGATTACCAACCCAATCAGCATCATAATACCTTGCAGAGCATTAAAACATTTTGAAGAATAATCCATGATCCATATTACCCTTTACATATCCTAACACTCTATTAGCATCAATCAAATGAATTTTAGTTGGTGAATGCATGAATTGACATGTCTGATAAACATCAAAGGATAATTATGGTCTTGTCCAAGTGATGTATTGTATTGTAATGGACTTGTATTCAGTTAATTAGACTGAACAACACCATATTTAGCTTATAACTTGAAACATGCAGGAGAACGAGTGTTTCATGGTTTGATACCCACTAGATTTTTTTAGCCAACAACTTCAAAGCATATTTTGTCAGACTGAGAAAAAGTCATGTAGCATTCCTTTTTTACTTCTAATCCTAAGAATTAATGTAAGTTTCATAGATCCTTGACAAGAAATTAAGTTGATAAGTATGAGATAATAGAGGTGCAATGAGAACATGTCATCAATATATACTAACAAAATGGTTAGTTTATATCTAATCTTCTTTACAAAAAGAGATGAATTTGTTAAAGAAGCTACAAAATCAATAGCCGCAAGAGCATTCATAAGCATCTCGTACCAAGCTCTTGAAGCTTGTTTAAGGCCATAAAGAGATTCATGTAGTCTACAAATATAATATGGATGATCTTTATCTTGATAACCTGGTGGTTGAGTCATGTAAACTTCCTCTTTTAAATCTCCATGTGAAAAGGAATTACTAATGTCTAGTTGTCTAATTTGTCGATCAAAATTCATAGCAACAAAAAGAACTAACCTGATTGTAGCAGGTTTGACAATTGGACTAAAGGTATCAGTGTAATCCAGGCCTTCTAGTTGATGAAAACCTCAACAACAAGTCTAACTTTATACCTTTCTATAAATACATTTGCATTATGTTTTATCTTAAAACCCACTTACATCTAATTAGATCCTGTGAAGGATGTGGTGGAACATAATTCCAAGTTTCGCATCCTTCAAAGCATGGTATTCGCATCACAAACTTCTTTCAAATCGGTATCTTAGCACTTAAGAATAACAGGTTGGACTTGTAACTGAAATATGGTAAATATGATTATCTGAGAGATCATATTTAGTGGAGGAAAACACCTTAGGTTTGAAAACTTTATCCTTTGCCCTAGGTGTCATTTGATGACTATTAGTAGTATATATGAGTAGAATTTCTTGTACTAGCAACAGTGGCTGAAGTAATTGTAGCTGCATTGCTTGCATTACCAAAAGAAGTAGTTGCAGTATCAGAATTGTAGTTGCAGGATTTCCCACACTACACCCCTCACTCAAATCTGCTAAATCAACTCATTTGAAGATGAAGAATAATATGTTTATTAATTGTTTTCTTGAAAGATTTACAAAGAAATGTAGAACAAAGCTAAAGAAATTACAATCACTCCTAACTTTCTCTCTCCTAATGACTTGTTTCACAATTCAAAAAAGACCTCCTCTACAACAGACTTACTCAACCCTTTATATAGGGTATTACATAGTGGATGACAGCTAAGATATCCCTTATATTTTCGGAAGTATCTTGCGAATGTTCGCGAATGTATAATGCTTGTCTTCGCGACACTCTTAAATCTCGCCAAGTCTTCACACTTTTCTCATGTTTTAACTGTCATCATCCATTGCGTCATTTATATTACTTCCATGCGACGCCTTCGCAATGTAGTCATTTACTATTCTCGAAGTATTGATGTCGCGATATTCTGGTCCTACATCTTGCCTCTTTTTCCTTGAATATCGCTTTTGAGAGCGATTTTTAAGGAAAAACTTGTTATTGCGATGATCTTTGACATTTGTTGATGAAGGAACGAGCGAAAGAATACTGGACTTGAAAAGTACGTACTTGCCTTCTATTCTTTCTCGAAGTTTCGAACCCTTCATAAAGCAAATAAGAAGTAATATATCTTTGATTCCCCACAGAAATTTGATTCCTTGAATCTTGGGATGACCGTTTACACGTGTCTAAAATTACTCTTTTACCGGTATATTTAATGTTATCCGGTCACCCTTTTTCTTCTATTTAAAGGAAAATTGCTTATGAAAACCATTCCTTCTCTTCTTCTATATTTTCTTCATCATCTCGCAACTATTTTCCATTTCTTCATCGTCCGCAACTATTTCCTCGCTATTCATCTTCATCCTCTTCTTTTATTATCTTTCTGTGTTATTGTTTTCATGGCATCCGTGTTCATTATTTTCATTGATTTTGATTATTCTCTTGATTGATCTTCCTTATTGAAATTACTTCATCTTGATTTTGTTCTTCTTTTGATATCGCCATTTTTGTTTCAAAGACAAGAACAAGTTGACTCTAGATATACTGTGGTGAACCCTAACATTCCCATTGGTTCGCAACCAAAATCTTCTTCGCAACTGAAGTCTCTGGCTTCCAAAAAAACAACCTGCGAGTAGTAAGGTATTTTTAGAAATATTTACTCCTTTAATAGTGATTTTATTGCCTCTGCTTTCTTAGTTGATTTATTATTCGCAGGATGATAAGAATGATAGATCTCCAAAAAGGTCTCGCCATAATACATTTGATGCCTCATACTGCTGTTCCAACTGTTCCTTTCTCGGGATTCAAGCATTCTTCTTTCCCACGATGTCTTTGCAAGGCAAATCCTATTACAACGACTTCTTCGCAAGATAATCCCATTCCTTCTTCTCAAGATATCGTACCACTCCCTACGGTGTCATCGCAGGATAAATTGATCCCCGAATTTTCTGCGAACGAAATTCTTCAAGTCATGCCTATTCCTCCTTTTACTTTTACCTCGCCTCCACTTCATCGATCAAGTTCCTCCCATTGGCGGTCTTATAACTATGGGTGACTCAACTTTTCCTTCTTCCTCTACTATCTCTTCTCCTTCAAAATCTATTTCTCTTAGCAAAGAACATTTAAAAGGGATGAATATAGCTTTCAAAATTTTATCAGATACCATGAGTGATGTTAAGAAAGCCTCCACTGATCCCACCAAATCTAGTGTTTTTGAGTCTTTAGGTAAATTCTTTGGTTCCGATACAATATCGCGAGCATCCTTGGAACAAGAAATTAAGTCTTTGAAAAATAGCCTTTATAATACTTCACCGGATCGCGATAACCTTCGCAAGAGAGAAGAAGAATTAAAAGGTATCTCTCCTCCCTTTTTTTTTTTTTTTTTTTTAAGAATAAACCTCGGTTCGCTTCTCAAGTTTTGCATTTAAACGTAAGATGGAGATATATCAACTGGAATCAATTGTAGAAGAAACTCGAGTAGAAAAAGACGCATGGATGGAGCAATATAATCGTTTGGATAATCTCCATACATTTTCCATAGATCAAATAAATAATCTTTCTCAAGAAAACATCTGTTTAGTTAAAAATCAAGAATTATTAAGTAATGAAGTGTCGCGTCTCTCGTATTCTTTGAATAAATCTAATTTGGAGTTGGAAACCTTATCGATGAAAATAGAACTTTATCTCAAGAGAAGCGAGCTTTATTGGATAAAGTGGCGATATCTCGCAACAACTTGATGCTTGTAAAAAGGCATTGAATGAGCAAAAACAATCTATCTCGCTAAATTAAAACTAAGCTTGAAGATACTACCATTGAAAGAGATAAACTTATACAAAATAAAATAAACTGAGTGTGAAAACCAACCAACTCAAGGATGATTATACCAAGTTAAGAGAATCCCATTCTTCCCTTGCGAATCAAAATAAGTTATTGATCTCTAACGAAAAGAGTTTGTCGGTCGCGGTTAAAAGGTCTTGTCGGTGATGGTTTTGATAATGCCATGGAAAACTTGGGGAATAATTGCTTGGCCCTTACTCAATATCTTGTCTCGCAGAAGGAAGGTAGTCATAAGATTTGATTGCCTTTGCCATTATTTTTCTTTTCCATTGTATACCATTTTTCATCTTATAATTTTAATATCTTCTTTTACTCTTTAATCCGAGAAAATCTTCACTCTTCTCTATCTACTTTGGAAGTGCGCATGCTAAAATTTGTAAGGAAAATGCGACGCTAGTTGTTTCTCTTGCCCAATCTCGCGATAGAGCCGTAAGGAGGTTTAATTATCTTAATCATCTTAAAGATATCCGAGAGTAGAAATCAACAAAAGCGCTTCTTCGCCAATTTCCTCCCAAAGCGTAAGTTCTTGTGAATAATATTTTACTTTCTAAATCCCTTGATCCTATCTATGTTGAACCATTGGATGTTGAAGATGATGAAGTACCCAATCCTCCCGATGATGATTATGATTATGAAAGCTCACAAGATCTCGCTAATAATGAAGCTATCAATGAGGAACCTTGAGAGAATTTCGATGAAAACCCTTCAACCGGCGAGGGTGAAGCTACCAAGGTTGTTGAAGAATCTTTACCATCTCCTTCAACTTGAGCCAGTTGATATAGAGAATTAGTTTTCCTTATAATTTTGTTGAATTTCCCCTTTTGATTGTGAAATACTAAGTCCGGGTTTTGAATGAATTATTTTCTATTTCTTTCTTATTATAAGAACTCATCTCGCCACTTATCCCGCAATTCCTTTAATCTTTCTTGCGATGAAAAGATCTCAATTTCCTATATATATTCAAAATGTTTAAAGATCTTTCTTGAATGCTGTTATTGTGACAAGATCGCAGGACGTCTTTACATTTTCACGTAATGACCCATTGATCTTGCCTTATCATTATTTGTGTGGTCTTATTTTGCCTTCCTAAGTAAAGGTCTTATTTTGCCACCTCATTGCGACAAGATCGCAGGACGTCTTTACATTTTCATGTAATGACCCATTGATCTTGTGTTATCGTTTCTTAAGTATTTTTGCCTCTGCAGGACATTGTATTTGCAAAAATATGACATGTTTAAATGTTCTTTCGACCATAAAATCCACGACATTGTCGTCTTTGCGATGAAATCGCAGGACGTTCTTACACTTTCATGTAAAAACACATTGATCTCATCTTATCCTCGCGTTAGTATTATTGGAGGATCATTGCACAAATATGACAAGCCTAAATTCTCTTGCGAGAATAAAGTCTCATGACATTTGCGTCTTTTGACACTTATCAGCTCCCTAATGGAGGGTGCCGCCCTTATCTTCTCCCTGGTTGCCCCTTCAAGGAGGCGTACATCGGCCATACAAGACTAGCTCCTCCCATCCGGTCTTAACAACAACCGGTTGTTTTCGCAGCCTCTTATCCCTTATACCTATATGGTTTATGGTTACAAGGCTGCACCCTAAGTGGAGTTTTCTTCGGGCCGAGTGCAGCGTGTGCCAAGACTTGTCAAGAGTGGTAAGGAAGTTCCATGCTCCCGCACTCTTGACTCAACCGTGTACCTCGGCGCCTTGGTCATACATCGAATCCTTGGAAAAGATCTCGGTCGCCCAACCAGGGTATAACCTTATATATATAGTTGGGAATCCAAGGTATCTTTCAGGATAGGCTTTCATGGGCCCCAAATCTCCATGACCCAGGTTTCGGAGCGGTGTAACCTTCCACCCGAGTCATGTTAAGAGATACCCCCTTATATGACGTACTTTAGGTCTTACATTTGCCTCTTGCGAAATATCATTCTCGAACTAGGGTGTACGCCATAAAGGTTTGTCCCATTCACTCACTCATTCATTTTATCAATTTATTCAATCATTTGTCTGCGAAGTTATCGCACAATCTTGTTTCATTTCCGTTGATCTCGCAATCTATCTTTCGCGAAGACATTACATCACCAACTCATTCTATTTATCCCATCTTCTATGGATAATACTTCTTAAGATATAACCTATTCCACGGCCTATCTAATTTTTGCCCTACATCTTTGCCTTCAGGATCCATTAATTTATATGCCCTTGTGCCAACTATCTCCTTGATAATATAAGGTCCATCCCATTTTCTTGCCAGCTTGCCACCATTTTCTCGCTGATATATAGGTGTTTCTCGCAGCACCAAGTCACCTGGCTGAAACTCACGTATCTTGACACGCTTGTTATATTCTCTGGCCAATCTTCGCTGGTAATTCTCCATATGCTGTAGTGCTTTCTCTCCTTTTTCTTCTAATTCATCTAACTTGATTAAGATGTTACCCGCACTAAGATTTTTCTCCCAAGCTTCTTTCTTTGTAGTTGGAATTCTCACTTCTGTTGGGAGTACAGCTTCGACTCCATATGTTCAACAAAAAGGGGACATGCATGTAGCTTCTCTTCTAGTTGTATTATAAGCCCATACCGCATTGGGTACTTGTTCGCACCATCCTTTATTGTATCCTTCCAATTTTTTCTTCAATATATCCGCGATTGTTTTATTTGTTGCTTCGTCTTCGCCCATTAGCCTGCGGGTATAGAGGAGTTGATTTCCCACATCGTATCTGAAATGCATTAAGTAGCAATTCTATATTTTGTCCTTCAAACTGTTTCCCATTGTCAGATACCAACTGCGCTGGAACCCCAAACCTGCATATGATGTTCTCAAATATGAAAGTAAAGACATCCTTGTCGCGAATATGTTGTACCGCTTTCACCTCTGCCCATTTTGTGAAATAATTTGTAGCGACTATTAAATATCTTCTTTGTCCCGTTCCTGGTAAAAATGGTCCTACAATGTCTAAACCCCATTTTCCAAATGGCCAGACACTTGTTGAAGAATTTAACGGAGCTCCCGGTGCATGTATTTTCTTCCCATGCCTTTGTGAGTCCCTCGCAACGCCTTGACACTTGTTTCGCGTCCTCATGCATGTACGGCCAATAATAACCCCGCATTTTTGCTTTATATGCTAAAGATCTTCCTCCATTGTGATTACCAAAGCATCCCCACTATGCAACATCTTCAATATGATTTCTCATTCTTTTCTTGTTAAACATCTAAGCGAAGGTCCATTAAAAGATCGTCGATATAGCACTCCATCTCTTAATTCATAATTTGTTGCTCGGCTTTTCAATTTGTGTGTCTCCAATCTATTTCTTGGTGTTTCTCCTGTCATCAAATATGAATGAAGCTCCGCTCTCCAATCTTCTCGCAGAGTGTTTGTGTTCCATCTTCTACTATCATTACATCGGTTTCTTGTTCTTCTTCTTTATCAATTGATGGCATCGATAGTGTTTGTATTTTAATATTCCTCGCGACCGGATCTGTCATCATACTTGATATAAAGGCAAAAGCGTCTCATGAGTCTATTATTTCTCCTTGATATATGTCTCCACTTTATTCTTGGTATCTCTGCGTCGACAACTCGTCAACAAGTTTCTTATATTTTTGCAAAGACAACTCGTTTATAGCATATTCTTCTTTTATCCGCGAATTGCCAATTGTGAATCACTAGTAATCCTTACATTCTCCAGACTTCATTTCTATTCAAATCGTAAAGCATGTATTATAGCTTCATATTCTGTCTCATTATTTGTTGATGCGAACTCCAACGAAAGAAAGAGCTATTTTATTACCCTCTGGGGATATCACAACAATCCCTATTCCATTTCCTTCTCCATTTGATGACCCATCTACCAATATTTCCCATCTATTCGCTCCGTTAACAAATCTTTCGGATCTCCATGTTCTTCCTCAATATCCATCATTTCTTCTACCGACTCATCTTCTTCTAAAGGGAATTTTGCTAAAAAGTCTGCGACGACTGTGATTTTGGCGAAGATAGTATTTCATATTTGAGTTTGCAATGACTTATTTGAGCATTCCATCTCTCAACTCTTCCCGACCTCTTTGAATTCTTCATTCTCGATTCTATTGGTATTTTTGTCACCACCTTGACAACATGCGCTTGAAAATATATACGAAGTTTAAATGTTGCATAAACTAATGCTAAAATTAATTTTTCAATTTTTGAGTAATTCCTTTCCGCAAGTGTTGAAAGTTTTGTGCTGATGTAATAAATTGGTTTTTCTACTCCTGCGTCCACTCATGATAACACCGCACTTAATGCATGCGAGGTTGTCGCAAGATAGATCAACAATTCTTCTCCTTCTTCCGCTTTTTGCAAAATTGATATGTCCATTAAATGTTCTTTTATTCCTTGCAAGGCTTTCTCACACTCATCTGTCCATTTAAACTTTGATCCTTTCGAAGGATGTTGAAAAAGTGCTTGCATTTGTCAGAGACGATCGCGAGATGAATCTCCTAGCGAAGCTAACAACCCATTTAATTTTTGAACATCTTTTATTGTCGCCGATGTTGGCATATCGCGAATCGCTTGTACTTTTTTCGGGTCGACTTGAATTCCTTCTTTGGATACAATGTACCCTAAAATTTTTCCAGAGGCGACCCCAAAGGTGCATTTTTCTCGGGTTTACTTTGATATTAAATTGCCTCATTTGTTCAAAAATTTCTTTCAAATCCTCAGTACGTGGTCTTTTGCTTTTCTCGCTCTTTATTAACATATCATCAACATATACCTCCAATGTTTTATGTATCCATCTCGCGAACACCTTCTCTACCATCCTTTGGTATGTCGCACCAAACATTCGCATGGAGACCAAATGGCATTTTGTATAATAGTACAATCCTCTTGGAGCAAAGAAAGCAGTATGTTCTTGGTCTTCTTCGCGAGAGGAATTTGATTGTAACCCTTGTATCCATCAAGAGAAGATATCCTTTCATTTC
Source organism: Papaver armeniacum (assembly GCA_023531295.1). Taxonomy (NCBI): domain Eukaryota; kingdom Viridiplantae; phylum Streptophyta; class Magnoliopsida; order Ranunculales; family Papaveraceae; genus Papaver; species Papaver armeniacum. The sequence goes on from JAJJWW010000218.1 coordinate 122,875, forward strand.
TGCCGCTTCAACCAATTGTGGAATATCCAGTAGCAGGGAAACTATCTTTAGGACAAGCTTTATTTAGATCAGTAAAGTCTATACAAATTCTTATTCCTTTTTTCTTCTTTGGAACTATAACCATATTTGCTATCCATTCGGGGTATTTTGCTTGTCTAATAATTCATGCGTCCAACATTTTCGCAATTCTTCTTCTATTTGAGGATGATATCTTTGTCGCGATCTTTCTAATTCTTTGTTTGAAGGGTTTTACATTCTTGTCAATTTCCAATTTATGGCAGGCCACAAGATGGATCTATACCAGGCATTTCATCCATATCCCATGCGAAAATGTCTTTATAATCTCGCAACAACTCAACAGTTCTTTTCTCTTCATCTGTTTCCATTTTAGTCCCAATTTTTAAGATTTTAGGCTCCTCCTCGGTTCCAATTTCACTTCTTTTGTTTGTTCTGCTGCGACATAGCTAGACTTCGGTTCTCCCATAGGAGTTGGTCCTTTTATTTCCTTCGCGAACTCACTCCCTTCTCCCATGATTTCGCTGTGTATTCCTTTTCCTTCTTTTGCTCTTATCATGTAAATTCTAAATTCTTCTTCTTTCTTTTTAGCTTTTATCATCTTCCCGCGATCTTTTCGCTTCTTCATTTGCCCTTCATAATGCTTTACCTCGATTTGATAATATATTCTTCCTTTATCAATATCTCCTTTGATCTCACCAATTTCACTCGGCACAGGAAATTTGATACTCTGATGAAATGTTGATGCTACTGCCTTAATCGCATGTACCCAAGGTCTCCCTAACAATATGTGGTATGGCGATTCCATATCTACTACACTTAATGTCACTTGTGTTTCAATTTCTCCAAGTAAAATTCGCAATTTCATCTCCCCTTTTGGTACTGTTATATATTTTCCAAAACCATGAATATTATATCTTGGAGAACTCATTTCTTCATCTTTATATCCTAATTTTCTGTAAGTATGGTAAAACATGATACTCACCAAACTCCCCGTATCCACCAAAGTTCTATTTATTTCCCATTCTTCTGCTACCTTTGCCGATTCTTCTCCTTTTTTGCTTGCGTTTATCGTGATCACTAGTGGAGATGTATGATTCAAATTTTCTCTAGGAATTTCCGCGGCTGTGAATGTTATTTTCTGCTTTTCCCATTCCTTCAAAGACGATGTCTTCTCCTCATCTATAATCTTCTTTCCTTCGAAATCTCGTTTATGTATCCTTCCTCTAATATTTTCATGGAATTCATTAACCATTGCCTTTGTAATTGAATTGTATTCCATTTCTTCACTATGTTCCTTGCTTCTTAACCTTTTAATTCTTCTATCTCATCTGACTTAACCTTTTCCTTTCTCATTTTCTTGATTTAAGCGATTTTAATTGTACTCTTCAATCTTCAATCTTGTTACAATCCCTGTTTCTAGCGCATATGTAGTTGCAGGATTTCCCACACTACACCCCTCACTCAAATCTGCTAAATCAACTCATTTGAAGATGAAGAATAATATGTTTATTAATTGTTTTCTTGAAAGATTTACAAAGAAATGTAGAACAAAGCTAAAGAAATTACAATCACTCCTAACTTTCTCTCTCCTAATGACTTGTTTCACAATTCAAAAAAGACCTCCTCTACAACAGACTTACTCAACCCTTTATATAGGGTATTACATAGTGGATGACAGCTAAGATATCCCTTATTTTCGGAAGTGTCTTGCGAATGTTCGCGAATGTACAACTGCTTGTCTTCGCGACACTCTTAAATCTCGCCAAGTCTTCACACTTTTCTCATGTTTTAACTGTCGTCATCCATTGCGTCATTTATATTACTTCCATGCGACGCCTTCGCAATGTAGTCATTTACTATTCTCGCGAAGTATTGATGTCGCGATATTCTGGTCCTACAAGAATTTGCAGTAGTAGAAGTAGTAGATTGTTGGGATGCAGAAGTATCTAAAACTGCGGTATCAAGATTTGCATAAATATAAATAGTAGGTTGTTGCTGTGGAGAAGTATTCAGAGGTGCAGAATGAGAAGCAGAAGCATGTAAACTAGCTGGTAATGAAAGAAACTCAAGAGAAGAGCTGGTGGTTGTATGTTGTATAGAGGAATAAGGAAAAACATCTTCACGAAAGAAAACATATCTTTTTTTTTTTTTGACTGAAAAGGGCAAAATTGATTAAAATGAGCTGAAGTCACTAAAACAGTGACAAACAACTAAAGAGGATCAGTGAATCACTGCCTCCCAATTACAGATTAGAGTGGACAAAGAAAAATTATGAAAGATGTCTGTGTTCATAGCCCAATGAATAACAAGCACTTAATTCACATTTATCAGTTGAGAAGAAACTCTAGCATGATTATTAAACAGCCTGTTGTTGCGCTCCTTCCATAAGGTCCACCAAATTGCGAAAGGTAATAGACTCCAGATTTTCCTTATCCTATTAGAATTCTTCTTTTCTCCCCACTCCCATAAATTCGTCTTCACATTACGGCAAGAACCCGGTTAACTCCAAAGCTCTTCTTGAAATAAGACCAAATGTCGAAGCAGACTTTGCAAGTGAAGAAAAGATGATCATTTGTCTCTATACACTGATCACACAGAAGACAAGTTGCATTTTGCACTCTTCCAGCTCTGAAAAGATAGTCTAAAGTTGGAGCCCTATTATAGCATAAAGTCCAAACAAAGAAAGACACCTTCAACGACACCTTAGAGTTCCACAGTTGCTTGTCAGGAAATCTCAACAAACCCCCATCTTCAAACACTGTATAAGCATTTGCCACTGAAAAATCATCTCCATACCTCCAATTCCTCACATCATCTTCAACATTCACAGCAGGCTCACCAATTACCTGCAAAAGATTAGCAACATCCACAATCTCTTGATCATTCAGATTTCTAGTGAATTGGAAATCCCAGGCACCATCAGCTGTAATCATATCCTTCACTAGAGACAACTTATTTCTAGAAATTTTAAACAAGTTAGGAAATAAGCTCCTAAGAGATCTTTCACCCTTCCACAAATCCTCCCAGAAATGAACAGAACCACCATTCCTCACAGAAATAATTGTGCCATCTTTGACAAAATCTTTGGCTTTAAGAATTCCTGTCCAAAGGCTATGGCAAACAGCCTTATTAGTGTGGTTAGGGAACAAAGCCTCCATATCCCCACCAAATTTCTGATTGATAATTCTTCTCCAAAGAGCCCTTTTTTCAGAACCATACCTCCAAATCCATTTAGCATGTAATGCCATATTAACCAGCTTCAAATTCTTAACTCCATCTCCTCCCCTGCATTTAGGCAGATTTACCTTTGTCCAAGCTACCCAACTCTTCTTCTTCACTGCATTAGTAGATCCCCATAAAAAATTCCTCATGATTTTTTCAAGCTCATGAACAACTGATATAGGCATTTGAAACATTGAAAGATAATAAACAGGTAAACTTGCTAGCACACTCTGAATCATTATGAGTCTTTGGCCTTTTGACAGATATGTCTTTTTCCAAGCAGCTAGTTTTTTATGCAATCTAAGAATAATATCATTCCAAACCAGCTTACTTTTAGACTTGCTTCCAATTGGAATGCCTAGATAGTTCATTGGTAATTGAGAACTGGAACAACCAAAAACATCAGCACATTCTTCCCCATTATGCATTTGACCCAAACCTCTGATAGTGCTTTTTTAAAATTCACCTTCAAACCAGATATCAATTCAAAAGCCACCAAAATATGTTTTAGATTCTGAATTTGAGCTACCTCATCCTTCAAAAAAACCACCAAGTCATATGCAAATTGCAGATGGCTTATAGTGGTACCATTTTGAGCTACTTTAAACCCAGTGATCAAACCATCTGATGCAGCTTTTTTGAACATAAGAGAAAGAATTTCAGCTACTAAGATGAATAAGAAAGGAGAAATTGGGTCTCCTTGTCTGATTCCCTTTTGACTTCTAAATAAATCAGTTGCTTCACCCTTGATAAAGCGCAAACCTTGGAGTAGAAATGCACCATTTTATCCAACTTCTCCACCTCATACCAAAACCAAATCTTGCAAGAGTGATGTCAATGCAATTCCAATTCAAGTTATCAAAGGCTTTTTCAAAATCTACCTTACAAATAAGACCAGTTTCTTGCAATCTCAATTTAGAATCAATAAGTTCAGAAGCAATAAGAATCCCATCTTGAATTTGCCTGCCCTGAACAAAAGCACCCTGTAAATCAGAAATTATAGAAGGAAGAACAATTTTCATCCTCTCTGCCAACAACTTAGAGATAATCTTGTAAACACTGCCAATTAAACTTATTGGCCTAAAATTGTGAAGGGAAACAGCACCATTAGTTTTTGGAATCAAGGTAATATTGGTGCAATTTATTCTCCAATCCAGCAAACTAGTCTCTTCAAATTCTTTCACCACCTTCATAAAATCAACATTAATCACCTCCCAAGCACACTTGTAGAACTCCATAGTGAAACCATCTGGACCAGGGCTTTTATTAACTCCAAAGTGATCCACCACCTTCTTAACTTCTTCTTCTGAAAAAGGAGTCTCTAAATGCATGCTCTCCAACTCAGAAATAGAAGGCACTACAAGATTGTCAAAACCAGGCCTAACTTTATGACTTTCAGTAAATAAAGAAGAATAAAAAGATCTTGTTTCCTCAGCAATTTGCTTTTTATCAAAGCATAAGACCCCATCAATCTTTAGACAGTTTATAGAATTATTCTTGTACTTGAAATTTGCTATCTGATGCAAATATGCAGAGTTTTTTTCACCCTCCTTAGCCCATCTTTCTTTTGCTCTTTGAGCAATCCTTCTAGCTACATTCATAGAAAGAGAAGCATGCTGTAATTTAGCTTGTTCTCTTTCAATTACTTCATCATCAGACAAAATTGCCACTTCCTCCAAATTATCAAGCACATCTATAACAAGCTCTAAATTATCAATTTGAGCCTGTAAATTACCAAAAGTATTTTTTTTGCCAATTTTTGATAAAGAACTTTAACCCTTGAAGTTTTTTAGCAAAAATGAAACTAGGTTTTCCAGAGAAGGTTAAACTATCCCACCAAAGTCTCAGATTGTTGAGGAAATCTGGATGATTAAGAATAAAATTGTCTAATCTGAAAGGGGATTTCAGTTTATCACCAAAAGTGCAGTACAACAAAATTGGAGCATGGTCTGAGATGGGTCTCTTTAGTCTGACTTGCATAGGAGAATTACTATCTAACCTGATCAATAATGGAGGCTGCTGTGAATTTGTCCAAGTGAACCTCCCACCAGCCATAGGTAGATCAATTAGAGAGAATTTGTTGACAAAAGCTCTGAAAGAATTTATGTTAGCATCTCCTCCACCTTGCACATTTCTCTCATCTGTATTCAAAATTGCATTAAAATCTCCACCAATTAGCCACGGCTCATTAAAAAGCAACCTAATATCTTTAAGCTCCTGCCAGAATTGCCTATAATAACCTCGAGTCAAGCCCCAGTAACTCAAGTAAAAATCCAAGAAAAATCATCTATCACATTTCGAAACTTAATTGACACTGAGAAAGCTCCAATTAAATGATCCTCAATAGCCAAAACACCTTCCTTCCACATGACTATAATTCCACCAGAAGCACCTTCAGAAGCAAGATAAATATAGCTACATCTGTTACTTCCCATAATGATCTAATTAAACTATCATCAACCAATTGAGCTTTTGGTTTCTGAATAGTGCAAATTGTTGGATTGTTTTTCGCAATTGCGGACTCGAATAGCGATAATTTTTTGATCTTGGCCCAAACCCCTTATGTTCCAACTTAAAATAATGTGATCCATTAAACAACATTTGAATCCCTAGAAGCAATCGGGTTGAAAACGTTTTCCAACTCTATGTTCTCCAAATTTTGTCCGAAAAACCGCATCAATCATTCCATCATTCGCTTTCCTTGAATCTTCAGAAATTTCCTCCTCATCATCATAATTTCCTAAGCCATCATCATCTTCCGCTAATGGAATTTCCATGCCATTAAGATTCTCTACTCCATTTTCACATATCTCAAAGACAAATAATTTTTGTATTAGGGTGATGAACAGCAATACCCAGATACTTATTAAATTCCATTTGTTTTTCAATATTCTTCTCCAAATCACTATTGTGCGAAATATGATTTTCTGGAGGAGAGAGATACAACGGATCAATTGTGCTTGAGATTTGAATATGCTTTTGCAACGGCTCTATAACAGAACCAATGCCATTTTCATAATTCAAATTTGAATTGAGAGAAGTATGTAACGGTACAGATGTATTCGGATCATGGGCTGGAGTTCCATCCTTATCCGATGTAGAGCCGATATCCAGGTCTAAACCCGCACCTGAAGATACCACTCCCCGCTTTGGCCCATATTTTGATCCGAAAATCTTTGTCGGGTCATGGACAGGAGTTCCATCCAATGATGTAGAAAAGAAAACATATCTTGAAAGATAAACTTTACCACTTGCAAAGTATAAGCACCTATATCCTTTGTTTTGTTAATTGTAACCAAGAAATAACACTTAACACTTCTTGGTTGTAGTTTGTTGTCTGTGTAGGGATTTAGCCACGGGAAACAAAGGCATCCAAATGATTTGAAAATGTGAACACCAAAATAACGGATGGGTATTTTCATGTTCACAATCAATTGAATAAATCATAAACAGATAAGCAAAATATAAAATTCAAACTGAAATTATAAGATAGAAGGTAAAGTGCTAGAAAGTAAAAGAGACATTCACACAAAGATAATTAACCTGGTTCGACAACAGAGTGTCTACATCCACGGGTAAAAGAGAGTTAAGATGTTTATTTATATGTGTTCGGTTTCATTGATGGAACTTCATTACAAGCTCCAAAAGTTCAGAGAGTTTCAGATGATAAGAAAAGAAAGAGACAAGAAGCCTATCCAATCTTTTGTCGGCCCAAAAAGTCCTCCCCTCGTTTTGACCTTATCTCTTCTTTTATAAGAAAAATGTAGTAGTTTATTACCAAAATGACATTAGCTTACTTTTAGAATTGATGTGGTGCGTTGCGTTGCTTTATATTATCTTTCTTCAGTTGTCGATGGTTGCCATGTGTCCAGTCCAGATTATGGCATCTACAGGAAAATGGATAATCTACATATGAATTTTGGCCGAGTTAGACAAAACCATTCTTACTATCACAAACATTTTTCACACACTCTTGAACAAATTTTTAGCCAAACCAAACTTTCTTTCTCCTTTCCTTCTCCCTTCCTTCTCCATCTTCTTTTTTTCTTTTATCTTTCCACTAAGAACGTAACATAAACCCTAGAAGACGATAGCGTTTAATTTTTCGATTAAACATAAAAATAAATTCAACAATTTGAATTCAATTAAGTTGTAGTCATTTAGTGAAGCAATAACGCGTTTGTGTTTATGGCAACTGAAATCAAAATTCAAAGAGTCTTTTGATGAGTAAAACCTCCGTCAAAAAGAAAAACCAAAAGAAAACACCTAATTAATTTTAGATGCGACTGATGTTCCAGCGTGTAGATTTTTTTCTACACCTTTTTTTCATACACCAACATACAATTATGAACGTCGCAGTCCGAAATTTATTGACTCGGCATTCTTTCGTCCCTATATTTTCCAAACTTGTAACCAATGCATTTCATGTCCAATAAGAGGAAATGAAGTAAGCTCTCCTGAATCCAACTTTCAACTTTCAAATGTTATGTTCCAATAAATGAAATGAAAAACGCGCCCATGATTTAAAGAAGTTTGAATATTTCTAATGTTTGATCAAAGTACTGATTTTTTTTTCTCGAATTTATGTTATGTTCTTGGTAGGAAGAAGAAGAAGAAGGAAGACCAATTCAAGTGTGTGTCAGAGTAAGGATTAATACAATGAAAGTTCTCTATATAAATGCTGTGAGGCTTATAAATGATACGCACTAGAAAGAGGAAGAGGATTCATCCTAACCGTGTCTTTCGCAATATTTGTCCGCTTAGTCTTAACTAGCATAGTTATTGTATCTAGTGATTAATCGTTTCTATGGCGACTAACGCTACTATTGTTATCAATCCTCTTGATCGGAGTGTTAGTACTAGGAGTTTACCTCCACCATCTGAGGGAAAAATGGTGACGGTTTTGTCTATCGATGGTGGTGGTGTTCGTGGTTTAATTCCTGCAACTATTCTCGAGTTCCTTGAATCTAAATTGCAGGTAAAATTGACTAGCTATTTCTTAGAAAAAATATAATACTACGTTTATGTTGAAGAATAAACCAAGATACTATGAAGAAGATAAAAGGGATCAACTAGTTTTGTTGATACAATTTGAAGAAAGAAGTATGGATCAACTATGAAAGTTGACATAGTTTGGTTGGATCAACTGGTACAGTTGACACGATGAGTATGGATCAACAAGTATTGTTAACACGGTGGTACGGTGTTTATGAGGTTAACTTAGGTTGCAAGTTTTACTGTTTTTAGAAGTTATTTACGTGAGAATTTTCTAGAAGAGTCTTTGATTAGAGTTTGGTTATGTTAGGAAAGTGTTTTTGCTTGAGAGTCAAGTTTGTTAAACATATAAATAGGCTTGTAGGATCATAATATCGCAACGGACAAGGTTCGCGGGATAAATAAACGACGGTGTCGCGAGGGAGTCGCAGGGAGCTAAAATAAACGACGCGATGAACAACGACAAACAAAACAATTGGAAGACATGAAACCTGGCGAGGGTTAAGAAGTGTCGCGAGAATGAATATTCGTGCACTTGCGACACTTCGCGAGACATTCCCGAAAATAAAGGATAGCTTAGCTGTCATCCACTATGTATTACCCTATATAAAGGACTAAATGAGTCTGTTGAAGGAGAGAGATCTTTTTGAATGGTGAAGCAAGTCATTAGGAGAGAGAAAGTTTAAAGAGCGCCTTAATTTCTAAGTGTAATTCTATTGTACTGTGTAAACATTTCATGGAATCAATTAATAAATATTCTTGATCACACATCTTTCAATGGATTAGTCAAGCAAAATTGAGTAAGGGGTGTAGTGTGGGATTTCCTGCAACTACATATGCGCTAGAAACAGGGACGATCATTTGTAAAAGAGAGAAGATTGCAATTAAAGTTTTTTGAATCAGGAAAATGAGAAAGGAAAATCTTAAATCGGATGGAAAAGATATGGCATGCAGCACAAACACAAGAGTAATGATTAGCGAATTTCATGAAAATATCAAAGGAAGAATACACAAACGGGATTTCGAAGGAAAGAAGATTACGGATAGGGAAATGGCATCACCTTTGAAGGATTGGGAAAAGCAAGAGATAAGATTCACGGCGGGGAAATATCCAAAGAAAATTTGGATCACACATCTCCACCGGTGATCACGAAGAACGCGTATAAGGAAGGAGAGGAATCGGAGAACACGGTGAAAACATGGGTGGTGAATGGAGTTTTAATCGATACTGTGGAGTCCGGTGAACATCATGTTCTATCACGCTTACAAAAAGATGGGATATAAAGACGAAGATATGATTTTCGCGACATACAATATTCAAGGTTTTGGTAAACTGTTACAAAAGTTAAAGGGGAGATAAGAATACGTATTCCGTTAGGAGGAATTGAAACACGGTAACATTAAGTGTAGTGGATATGGAATCACCGTACAACATATTACTAGGAAGACCATGGGTACATGCAATAAAAGTCAAGGCGTCAACGTTTCATCAATGTATCAAGTTTCCTACACCCACTTTGGTATTGGCAAGATCAAAGGGGATGCTACTAAAGGAAGAATATATTATCAAAATGAAGTAAAGTGTTGCGAGGAACAAGTAAACAAGCGAAAGAATATATCAAAGTATCGTAAAAAGATGGCGAGGGTGGCTAAGAAAGAAGAAGAGTTTAGAGTTTATATGATAAGAGCAAAGGAAGGAAAAGGCATACCAGGCGAGACCTCGGGAGAAGAAAATGATCTTGCGAAAGAACCAAAAGGACCAACCCTATGGGAGAACCGAAGGCCGATTACGTCGCGGCGAGAACAAACCAAAGAAGTGAATATTGGAACTAAGGAAAAACCCAAGATGCTAAAGATTGGAACTAACATGGAAGCAGGTGAAGAGAAAAGAACTGTAGACTTGTTGCGAGATTATAAAGACATCTTCGCGTGGGATATGGATGAAATGCAGTATAGATCCGTCGATCGCTGTCACAAGTTAGAAATTGATAAAAATGTGAAGCCATTTAAACAAAGAATTAGAAAGATAGCAACAAAGATATCACCCTCGGATAAGAAGAAGCAGAAGATGTTAGATGCAGAATTATTAGACAAGCAAAATACCGAATGGATAGCGAATATGGTTATAGTTCCAAAGAAGAACAAGGAATAAGGATTTGCATTGATTTCAATTTGATTTAAATAAAGCTTGCCCTAAAGACAAGGTTTTCCATTGCCGGATATTCCACAACTAGTCGAATCGTAGCGGGAATGAAAGAGTATCATCTCTCGGGCCGGTACAAAGGTTACAACTGATTCCTCTCGCCGAGGAAGATCAAGAGCATCTTGCTTTCTTCGCTCCAAGAGGATTATATTGCTATACTAAAATGCCGTTTGTCTGCGAAATCTTTGGAGCAACGTATCAAAGGATGGTAGAAGAGGTATTCGCAGAATGGATACATAAAACACTAGAGGTATACGTAGATGACATCTTTGGTAAAAAGTAAGAAGGAAGAGGATCACGTCGAGACCCGAAAGAAATTTTTGAGCAGATGAGGCGTTTTAACATCAAAGTAAATCCAGAAAAATGTACCTTCGAGTTGCGTCGGGGAAGTTCTTGGGTTACATTATATCAAAGGAAGGAATACATGTTGACCGTGAGAAAGTAAAAGCAGTTCGCGATATGCCGACACCGCGACAAGAAAGGATGTTCAAAAGTTGAATGGGTTGTTAGCATCACTAGGAAGGTTCATCTCGCGGTCATCCGATAAGTGTAAACACTTTTTCATTGCGTTCCGAAAAAAGGATCGAAGTTTAAGTGGACGGACGAATGTGAAAAGGCTTTACAAGGGATCAAAGAACATTTAATGGATGTATCCATTATGCGATATGCAGAACCGGGAAGAATTATTAATATATCTCGCGACAACTTCGCACGCCTTAAGTGCGGTTTTACCGCGAACGGACGCAGGAGTAGAAAAACCAATCTATTACATCAAAAAACTTTTAATGCCGCAGAAAGAAATTATTCAAGATCGAAAAATTAATCCTAGCATTAGTTTATGCAACATTCAAGCTTCGCATATATTTTCAAGCACATACCATTAAGGTAGTCACAAAAATACCAATTGAGTCGGTGATGAAACATTCAAAAGATCGGGGAGAGTTGAAAGATGGAATGCTCAAATAAGCCATTGTAAGCTCAAGTATGAGATATTATCCTCAACTAAGTCACAAAGTTGTCGCAGACTTTTAGCATGAAATTTCCCTTGGAAGAAGATGAAGCGATAGATGAAATGATGGATGTAGAAGAAGAGTATGGAGACCCAAAAGACCCGCTAACCGAACAGATGGATGGGAAATATTAGTAGATGGATCATCAAATGGAGAAGGAAATGGAGTGGGAATTGTTATGATTTCACCCAGAAGGCAATAAATTAGCTTTCTCTTTTAGATTGGAGTTTGAATCCACGAATAATGAAACAGAGTATGAAGCTATAATACATGCTCTGCGACTTGCAATAGAAATGAAATTGGAGAATATAAGGATTACCGATTGATTCGCAACTAGCAATTCACCAGTAACAAAGAGAAATACACTACAAATAATCCATCTTTGAAAAAGTATAAGAAGCATGTCGAAGAATTGTCGGCACAGATACCAAAAATAAAATGGAGACACATATCAAGGAGAGATAATAGACTCGCAGACGCTTTTGCCTTTATATCAAGTATGATGACAGACCCTACTGCGAGGAATATCAAAATACGATTACACTCGGGCGCCATCAATTAATAAAGAGGAAGAACAAGAAGCGAGATATAATGATGGTAGAAGATGAAATGCAATGTCACGAGGAAGACCGGAGAGTAGAACTTCACGCGTACTTAATGAAGGGAGAGGTACCAAAAAATAGATTGAGGCACACAAGTTAAAGAGCCGGGCAACAAATTATGAATTACGAGATGGCGTGCTTTATCGGCGATCCTTTGATGGGCCTTCGTCGATGTCTAACAAGGAAAGAAGGAGAAACCATATTGAAGATCTGCATAGTGGGGATGCCGGAAATCATAGCGTGGCGGGAGATCTTTGGCATACAAGGCAAAGACGCAAGGATATTATTGGCCGTATATGCATGAGGACGCAAAAACAATATCAAGACGCTGCGAGGACTGTCAAAGACATGGGAAAAAGATACACGCGCCTGGGCGGCTGTTAAATTCTTCCACAAGTGTGTGGCCTTTTGGAAAGTGGGGTTTAGATATTGTAGGACCATTTTTACCAGAACAGGGACAAAAAGGTACTTAATCGTGCAACGGACTATTTCACAAAATGGGCGAGGTGAAAGCGGTCCAAAGCATATTCGCGATAAGGATGTCTTTACTTTCATATTTGAAAATATTATATGCAGATTTGGGATTCCCGCACACTTGGTATCCGACAATGGAAGCAGTTTGAAGGGCAAAATATAGAGTTCTTTGCTTAATGCATTTGAGATAAGATGTGGGAAATCAACTCCATTATATCCGCAAGCTAACGGCCAGCAGAGGCAACAAACAAAACAATAGCCGATATACTGAAGAAAAAGTTGGAAGGACACAAAAGGGGATGGTGCGAACAAGTACCCAATGCGGTATGGGCTTATAATACAACTAGAAGAGAAGCCACGGGAATGTCCCCTTTTTGCTTAACTTACGGAGTTGAAGCAAGGTACTCCCAACGGAGGTCGTGATTCCAACAACCAAAAAGAGGTTTGGGAGAAAAATCTTAGCGCGAGGCAACATTCTAATCAAGTTGGATGAATTGGAAGAAAAACGAGAAAAGGCATTACGACACATGGAGAATTATCGGCGAAGACTGGCTAGAGAATATAACAAGCGTGTAAAAATACGTGAGTTCCAACAGGAGACTTGGTGTTGCGAGAAACCCCAATATATCAACGTGAAAGTGGAGGCAAGTTGGCGAGAAAATGGGATGGACCTTATATCATCAAAGAGGTAGTTGGTACGGGCGTATAGATTGATGGATCTGAAGGAAATGATGTGGGACAAAAATTGGATAGACCATGGAGCCAGATTATATCTAAAGAAATATTACCCATAAAAATGGGAGAGGAAAAATGAATTATGATGAAGTACTTCTACGCAAAATATTTGCGAAATTCAATAAAATGCGAGAGAAAATCCCGCGAAGATCTCGCGATAAAAATAATAAAGAGTCATGAATGACTTAACAAAAATGAATGAACAAAAGAATGGGACGAACCTTTATGGCGTACACCCTAGTTCGCGAATAAAATTTCGTAAGAGGCAAATGTAAGACCTAAAGTGCGTCATATAAGGGGGTATCTCTCGACATGGCTCAGGGGAAAGGTTACACCGCTCCTGAAGCCTGAGTCATGAAAATTTGGGGCCCATGAAAGCCTACTCGGAAGAGGTACCTTGGATTCCCAACTATATATATAAGGTTATACCCTGGTTGGGCGACCGAGGGTCTCTTCTAAGGAGTCAGTGTATGCTCAAGGCGCCGAGGTACACGGGTGAGCCGAGTGCCCGGATGGATGAACCTACCCCTGGCCATTCTTGGCAAGTCTTGGCATATGTTGCACTCGCCAGAAGAAAACTCCACTTAGGTGCAGCCTCGTAACCATAAACCCTATAGGTATAAGGGATAAGAGGCTGCGAAAACAACTTTGGTTGTTGTTAAGACCAGGATGGGAGGAGCTAGTCTTGTATGGTAGATGTTTCGCCTCCTTGAAGGGGCAACCGGGAGATGATAAGGCGATGCTCTCCATTAGGGGGAGTATCAAAACAGACGCAAATGTCATAAGGCTATGTTTTCGCAAGAGAATTTAGGCTTGTCATATTTGTGCAATGATCCTGCAGAGGCAATAATACTAACGCGAGGGTAAGGCGAGATCAATGGGTCTTTACACAACAGTGTACGGACGTCCTGCGATTTCGTCGCAAGACGGCAATGTCATGGGGCTTTATGTTCGCAAGGATATCTAGACCTGTCATATTGTCGCAACTAAAACATCCTGCAGAGGCAAAAATACTTGGAAAATGATAAGGCAAAATCAATGGGTCTTTGCATGCAAGTGTAAAGACGTCCTGCGATTTTGTCGCAATAAAAGGTGGCAGGGGAGGACCTCTAATTAGGGAGGTCTAACTTGGAAGACCACACAAAAATGATAAGGCAAGATCAATGGGCCATTGCATGAAAATGTAAAGGCGGCCTGCGACCTTGTCGCAACAAGAAGAGATAAAATAAAGACTATCGAAATGATAAAGCGAGAAAAGTAGATTTCTCCATTCATAAAGATACCTGCGACCTCGTCGCAATATAAAATTCTACATCAGTGAAGAATACATTTCAAAATGATGATGACTGAGTAAAGATCATTTCGTAAAATTGAAGGCGAATAAACTTGCGAGATTATAGTCATAGTTAAGAAGAAGAAGATAAGAGAATTATTCAACAAGGGATTTAATCTTTCAAAACAAAAAGACAAATCAAAAGACAAAAGTTATAAAGAAGTTAATTCTCTACATCAATTTTATCATCTTCACCAATAATTTTCTCAAACTTCACCTTCACCGGTCAATGGATGTTCATCGAAATATTTTCAGGACCTTCATTCTCGCCGGTGGTGGATTTTCATCAGAAATTTTTTCAGTCAGATCTTTGTTGATAACTTCAGTATTAGCGATATCTTCGCCGCTTTCATAGTCATAATCACTATCAGAGAATCGGGGACTTCATCATCACTTACTTCAAAGGATCAACATGAATAGGAGCAAGGGATTTAGACAATAAAATGTCATTCACAAGGACTTGACTTTGAGGGGAATTGACGAAGCAACGCCTTTTGACGATTCTTACTATCTATGTCTTTACTGTAAGACATATAATCAAATCTTCGTTTCGCACGGTCGCGAGAACGAGCAAGAGAAGCAAAACAGTAACCCATTTTCTTTGCGAATCTTAGAGTAATCGACCACGAGGGTGGAGATAGTAGAGCGAAGTTTCTTCTCAGAATCTGCATAACAAGTGCACAAGATTAAAGATAGTTAAAGATTTTTAGAATAATTAATGGATTAAGATAGTCAAATAATATGACTACCTTCCTTCTGAGAAGTAAGATGCTGAATTAAAGCTGCAAAATTATTCCCCAAACAGTCCATGGCATCATCAAATGTATCTCCAACTAGGCCTTTCAATCGAGCTCGCAAGCTCTTTTCATTCGAAACAAGTATAGAATTCTGGTCGCAAGAGTAGAGTTGGATTTTTCTAATTTGGAACATTGATCTTTGAATTGGTTTGCTTTTAGACTTAAGGTTATTCTCAGCTTACTGAATAAGTTTGTCTCTCTCGGCAGTAATTTCTTCAAGTTGCTTTTTCAAAGTATAAGTGGTTTGTTCTTGTTCTTCAAGAAGTTTTTGACAAGCATCATATTCTTGCGAATAGGTCGCGACTTTACTCAGCAGAGATCGCTTTTCCTGAGAAAGGGTCTCATTCTCATCTGATAAAGTTTCCAATCCCAAATTAGCCTTAGTCAAAGAATAAGAAAGGCGAGACAAGTCTTTACTTAATGAATCTTCTTCTTTGAACTAAATCAAAGTTTTCTTTAGACAAATTATCTATTTGATCAGCGGCATATGTATGAAGATTATTTAAGAAGTTATATTGCTCCATCCAAGCATCTCTTTCAACTCGAACCTCTTTCAACAAGTTGATTCCAATCGATATATCTCCATTATTCGTTTCTGGTTTAAAGCTTAAAGGGCGAACAAAAGTTTAAGTTGTAAAAAAAAAAAAAAAAAAAATGATGGGGTGGCGAGAGTATACTGATAGGCGTAGAATACACCGTATTTTCTATATAGAGTTTATGCTTTCTTTGCTATTTTTCTTGTGAATTATGTATTTTATGTGTGCTTTTGAGTTTTATAGGTGCAATGGAGTCGCGCGGAGGAAAAGAAGGAGAAATTATCCAAATTGAGCCAAAGGGCGAAATTGTCATCTCACAGGCAAGTGATATACCTGGAGTCGACCCAAGGTTAAGGGATAACTTTCTTTGGAGAGGTGTTAAATGACAGCCAGCAGATGTTAAGGGGCTACCAGCTGGGTACCCCTTATCTGCCAGTTTTGGGTGGCTATATCCACCATCCCTTCTTACAACAAACCAAAGTTTCAGTGAGAAATAAATTTCTCATCATTATCATTTTCGACCTGAAAATCGAGAGAGAAAAGGTTTGGAAACACCTGAGAATTAGAGAGGAAGCCATGGTGGTTGCTGGTAGAGGAAATCGATGAAGAGATGGATTCGTGGTGGTGATACAAATCCCAGTCAAGGGAGACCAGATCGATGATTGACGAGCTCGTGGTGAAGATGTTGATGGTGATTTGCGCTGGACTGAGTTGATTTTGGAGCAGGAATTCATGGGTTCCCTGAGGCGAGAACGAGCTCGAGAAATAATGGTTGGTCTGATGGGTGATGTGAATTGAGAAGACCCTGTTAATGTTGGAAGGAATGGATTTTCAATTAGGGTTTCAGAGAGTGCGAGATCCAAGGTTTTGATTAAGATTCCAAAGGTGATTAACAAATGGGTAAAAGGTGATGTTAATGGCCCGAGTGAGATGGTAATTTGCTATGGGTGCACAAGAGTTTCTTTGGAGAAAATGGAGTTGGCTAACTCTCTCGATGTGCAATGTAATCGATTGATTCATTGATTCGACTGGAAGTGATGATGGAGTTGAGTTAAATCCCGAGAGAGTTGAAGGTGTGGTATATGTTTGAAGGGCCTGAGATGAAGATGGTGCTGGTGCTTACAAGAAGCTGCAGAATGGGTGATGGTGATGAAATTGAACTCTCTGAGATGTGGAGCTTTAGGGGCTGGTAAGATTTGGCAGGAACTGATGGCAGGTGGTGCTGTAGTTGCCAAGGTTTCGGGTACAAGCTCTCATGTGCTGAGCATGACAATGGCTCTAGTTATGTTGCGATCTTGAATTGAGGCAATGGTAGGAGCAATTGCAGATGGGGTCCTGGATGAGTTGGAACTATGTATGCAATTTGAATGGGCATGTTTTAGATGACAGGGCCAAGATGGCTGTGAATAAGAAGCTACAGTGGTGTAACTCAGAACAGATAGCCCTTATGGCTGTAAGTCTGCAGCTGTGAGGGATGAATTGCAGTGGTGGAGATGAGCTGCAGTTTCTGTGTGAAACTCAATGAAGTTACAAAGTCTGTGCGATGTTCGTGCGAGCCGGTGTTGACAAAGCCGACTCTTGATGGAATTGCAGAGTGAGAATTGAGGCTTCGTGAAAGCGGTTGAGCTGAACCGAGTAGCACTGCAAGAGGAGTTGTTTGAGATGCGGTGAGGCTGCATCGGGGTTCATATGGAATGCGGTGAGTAGATGGCTCGGGGTGAATTGAGGCATGGCAGTGTCCAGTATGTGCGGGGAATGTTGCAGAGCGAGGTTGTGCTATGAGTTTGGTGGTGGATTAATAGTTGGAGTTCAATTGCTTGAACTGGGACAGAAGCTGAAGATAGAATTGCAGGTATGAGACGCAGCTAACACTAGATGGAATCAGTGGCAAGTGATAAGGCTCATTGGCCTGGAAATAAATGCATTAGGTGCTGAATGCAGTGCAATCTCAGGTGGAGCTGGTTCTGAGCTGGTTCTGGGCTGGTGTTATGGCTGTGTGATTGTGTGTATTTTGCAGGCCTGGGAATGGAAGGCTCTAGCAAGTAGTTGCAGGTGCATAAGCCACAATAAATGGAAGTGCTGGGTGGTCTTGGTTATGAGCTGGAACTGGGGTCAGGGAGAAATTGTTGAGATATAGCAGGTGAAGCTGAGTTACAGGGAGAGGAGTTGAAGTTGAACTGGTGTTGTTATGACAAGCATGAAGTGCGATTCTGATGATTTGGCATGACCATCTTGGTCGAGAAGAGAAGAACAATCATTGTGCATCACTAGTCTTGTTTGTGCAAGGCCGCAATGGTTCGAGCCAAGACTAGTGAGCCCATTAACTCACCCGACCCGGTCCGACTCGACTAGTTCGACCCGACCCGATCCAGTGAGCCGACCCGTTGACTCGGCGATCCGACTCGTTGACCGTGATCAAGGCGGACTTTTCGGCCACCGGAGCCGATTTCCAGCGACTTTCCGGCCGATTTCCGGCCACAATCCCAGATTTCCGGCGACCGATTTTGGGGCATATATTTTCACATGGGTTTCTCACACATGGTTCATGGGCTTGGTGGACTTTTTGGTGATGGACTTTGAAGACCTAATTTTGGAAAGTGTGAAGGCTATAAGAAGGAGGAGTTTCTATTCTTTTAGTATCACGTATTTTCTCTTTGGAGTTTTGGAGGAGAGCGATTCTACTAGGGTTTGCTTCCATTTTATTTTACATGTTCTTCATCTTATTTTTGATAATAATTATGTTGAATAAAAATACTATGAGTAACTAAATACCTATTATTGGTTATGGGATAATAAGTGGATTTCACAAATAAGATTTGATTCAATGTATTAGTTTTGTCTCAAAGAATTTATTGATTATGATTCATGGTTTATAATGTTTATGATTTGATAGTTTGTTTGGTTGAGTCCGGAATCAATCCGATCTACTTTCATATCTAGAGCTATATTAGGGCTTTCAATACGAAAACGTTGTCTATCCCTGATTTTGAGTAGCATAAATGTGGGTAGTGCTTGTAGTGATATATCCTACTAGTCACATATGAATCGTAACTTGGGTTAAATCGAATTAGTGCTTTTACACATTTTGGTTGCCTTGATTAGTCTTATTCCAGAAAACTTATTGCTTTTAGGGAGTTAAACTTAATTGTGCTTTTACACTTTAGGTTGCTTTCTAGAAAGAATTCACATATGCATCTTTTAATGTGGTTGTGATGAAATCAGGGAATTAGCGGGATACTCTTGCGATCAAGGTATCCTAGGACTTTTAGTAAATAAGAGATTAAAATTTCAATTCTAGTCATTGTTGATAATTCGAGTTTGTGAATGAAACTATCCCGTGACCAATACTTTCTCCTTATTGATAAATTTTATTATTACTTTGCTTTCAATTTATTTTTATTGCTTTGAAACATCAACATCCCCCCTTGGTTACTAAGAAACTGAAAATTTGCATAACAACATAAGCCTCTCTGTGGATACGAACTCTTTCTTATTGCATACTACTTTATTTTAGTGAAGCAAGAAAGTGAAATTATTTTTGACCGGGTGACAACCGATCAAATTTTGGCGCCGTTGCCGGGGAGGCATACGGCTTGTTATTAAGTTTTTAGTTTCTTTTTACAATTTCTGCTTTTATACTTGCTTTTCATTTATTGTCTTGTTTCTCACTTGTTTGCGAGAATTGTTTTTCAGGTACTAATCCCTGGCTTCCAAAGATTGGAATTACCAAAGGTGCGGGATAGCTACTCGTAGAGGCACAATACTCCAACCAAGGCAAGACACAACGGAAGAACAAGTCTCGGAAGTAGAGCACGAAGCTCTTCATCGAGAAGAGGAAGAAGAGTTACAACTAGAAGAAGAAGAGGTTCCATTCGTAGGAGAACCACTAATTGAAGAGGAAGAAACAATGGGTGACAATGCAAACCGTACACTCAAGGATTTGGCTTCTCATAGGCTTGATGCACAACAATGGTGTATCCAAACAAACTCCACTTTTGAGATCAAGCCGGGGCTGCTTAGGGAGTTGCCAAAGTTTCATGGTATGGCGAATGAGGACCCAAACAAGCATCTCATGGAGTTCTATACCATTGTCAAGGCTATGCTTCCAATGGAGATCAAGTCAATGGTGCAATGATGAAAGTTTTTCCATTTTCTATGGTGGACAGCGCTAAGGATTGGTTGTATTGTTTGCCACCTGGGAGTGTCACTACATGGAACGGTTTGAAGAAAATCTTTCTAGAGAGGTATTTTCCTGCGTCTAAGGCCACTCAAATTCGCAAAGAGATTTGTGGAATAAAGCAACATGTTGGAGAATCATTGTATGAATGTTGGGAGAGGTACAAGAGATTGGTGGCAAGCTGTCCACACCATCAAGTTAGTGATGCTATGATAATCCAGTACTTCTACGAAGGTCTCCAATCAAGTGATAGATATCTTCTAGACGCTCGCGGTGGTGGTGCACTAGTGAACAAGACGGTGGCCCAAGCTGCCGAGTTGATTGAAAGCATGGCTGCGAACTTGCAACAATTCTACACAAGAGGTGAACCAATGGTAAGGCAGGTGCATGAAGTTAGTGATTCATCATCATCACACCGTGATCAAAGGATGGACAATATGGAGCAAATGATACAAAGGATGGCTGCGGTTATTTTACCTTCACATGGTGAAGAGATGGAGCAAGCTAGTGCGGTTTTTCCAAACCAACAAAGAAGGTATGATCCCTACTCCAACACCTACAATCCGGGATGGAGAGATCATCCAAATTTCAGCCTATGCCAACAAGCAAGGTGCGGTCCAACAACCAAATTTCAATCGTTCGAGTGGATTTCAACCACAACAACAACAATTCCAACAACAACAGCAACAATTTCAACCGCAACAACAATAATTTCAAAGAACCACAACAATCGGTTCAAGGTTCCGATATCGATGCAAAGTTACATACAATGATGCAAGGTATTTCTACCATGTTCAAGGAGAGCCAACAAGAAACTAAGAGTGCTATCAAGGATTTGCAGACTCAAGTAGGCTCCATGGCGGTTGATATCAACAATTTGAAGGCACAAAATAGTGGGAGACTTCCTTCTCAACCTATCAACCCAAAAGAGGGTGTTAATGCAATTACATTGAGAAGTGGTACACAACTTGTGCAACCCGAAGTTGCTGATTTGGGTGAAGAGGAAGCTCCAAAGGAGCCGGTTTTGGAAGAAAAGAGGGATGAAATTCCCCAAACACTCGAGGTACCAATTCCTAACTCTAAAACTCCGGTTTCTACTTATGTTCCTCCTATACCTTTTCCTCGCAGATTTGCAAGTTCAAAGAAGGCGGAACTAGAAAAGGAGATTTTAGACGTTCTTAGGAAGATTCATGTGAATATACCACTCCTTGATGCTATCAAGCAAGTTCCCAAGTATGCAAAAGTGTTGAAGGACTTGTGTACCAATAAGCAAAGGCTCAAAGGTAATGAAGTGTTGAGTGTGGGGGAGAATGCTTCGGCAATCTTACAACACAAACTCCCACTGAAATGCAAAGACCCGGGTAGCTTTGACATTCCCGTCACAATTGGTAACACCACTTTTAATAAAGCAATGTTGGATTTAGGTGCATCCGTTAATGTTATGCCCGCATCTATGTACAATTCACTTAATCTAGGTCCTTTGAAAAAGGCTGGAATTGTGTTGCAATTAGCCGATCGCTCTAATGTTTACCCAATGGGTATTGTTGAGGATGTTCTTGTGCGGGTTAATCAACTTGTATTCCCAAATGACTTTTGTGTGTTAGAGATGGATGGAGGTTCACCGGACTCATCTCTTCCATTGCTTCTTGGGCGTCCTTTCATGAAAACGGCGAAAACCATAATTGATGTGGACAAGGGAACGCTAACTATGGAGTTTGATGGAGAAATAATACGTTTCAACATTTTCGAGACGATGAGATATCCTAGTGATGTCCACTCTTGTTTCTCCATTGATGTGATGGATACATTGGCACAACAAATGTTTGAATTGAATCATGATGATGCTTTGGAAACCGTGTTAACTACATCCATGGATAATGGTGTAGAGTGTGGTAATGAAGTCAAGGAAGCTCTTGGTGATCTTAATTCACTACAAGAATGCCCAAAAACTCACAATATCTCTTTTATTTCTTTACCACGCAGTGATGAACAACTTTTACCTTCTATTGTTAAATCTCCAAAGTTGGAATTGAAACCTCTTCCAAGTCACTTAAAGTACTTGTACTTGGGTGATAATGAAGAGTTACTGTGATTGTTTCTAACGAGCTTAGTGAATTACAGGAGCAAAAACTTCTACGGGTGTTAAGGAAGCACAAGACGGCCATAGGATGGACAATCGCCGACATCAAGGGTATAAGCCCCGCCGTTTGTATGCATAAGATTCGTTTGGAGGACGATGCAAAGCCTACAAGGACGCGCAACGTCGTTTGAACCCTCCCATGATGGAAGTTGTGAAAAAGGAGATACTAAAGCTCTTGGAAGTGGGTGTTATCTACCCCATATCCGATAGCAAGTGGGTGAGCCCGGTACAAGTTGTACCAAAGAAATCGGGGTAACGGTGGTAGAGAATGATGAAAATGAACTTGTCCCAACTCGTGTGCAAACCGGTTGGAGGGTTTGTATTGATTATAGAAAGTTGAATGCCACTACTAGGAAGGATCATTTTCCTTTACCCTTTATTGATCAAATGCTTGAACGTTTATTGGACATGCTTATTATTGCTTCCTTGATGGTTATTCAGTGGTACAATCAGATTGTGATAGCAGGAGGACCAAGAGAAAACTACTTTCACTTGTCCTTTCGGCACTTTTGCTTATAGAAGGATGCCTTTTGGCTTGTGCAATGCTCCAGCTACCTTTCAAAGGTGTATGGTAAGTATTTTCTCCGAGTATGTTGAAAACATCATTGAAGTGTTTATGGATGACTTTAGTGTCTTTGGTGATTCATTTGATCTATGTTTGAACAACTTGTCATTAATCCTTGAAAGATGTGTTGAAACAAATCTTGTGCTAAATTGGGAGAAGTGCCATTTCATGGTAACTCATGGCATAGTTTTAGGCCATATAATATCTTCTAAGGGCTTGGAAGTTGATAAAGCTAAGATAGACCTTATTCGTGCTCTAACCCCTCCCACTACGGTGAGGGAGATACGTTCTTTTCTTGGTCATGCAGGTTTCTATCGTAGATTTATCAAGGATTTTTCCAAGATAGCATCACCACTTTGCAATTTATTGCAAAAAGATGTGGTTTTTAACTTCGATGAGAAGTGTATGGCGGCATTCAATCGTTTGAAAGAACTTTTGATTTCAGCCCCTATCATTAAACCACCGGATTGGAGCAAGCCGTTTGAGCTAATGTGTGATGCTAGTGACTACGCGGTTGGTGCGGTGCTTGGGCAACGTGAGGGGAAGATACCTCATGCTATTTACTATGCTTCTAGAACGTTAAATGAAGCCCAACAAAACTACACAACCACTGAAAAAGAGTTTTTAGCTATTGTATTTGCATTGGAGAAATTTCGCTCTTATCTAATTGGTACAAAAGTTGTTGTCTTTTTCGACCATGCAGCTCTTAGGTACTTACTAATGAAGAAAGAAGCGAAACCAAGGCTCATACGATGGATTCTACTTCTACAAGAGTTTGATATTGAAATCAAGGACAAGAAAGGCATTGAGAACACCGTTGCGGATCACTTGAGCCGTCTTATCTGTGGACAAGGAAGCTATCCCATTGCGTGAAAGCTTCCCGGATGAGCAACTATTCTCAATTGCCTTTGGAGAACCATGGTACGCTGATATTGTGAATTACTTGGTAACTAAACAAATCCCGACGAACTTGTCTCGTGCTGAGAGGGACAAACTTAAGAGGTTAGGGAACCGATACATATGGGATGATCCATACTTATGGAAACATGGCAGCGACCAAGTAATAAGAAGGTGCGTTCCCGAATCCGAGTTTAATTCTATCTTGTCATTTTGTCACTCCTATGCTTGCGGAGGACATTTTGGAAGTAAAAGAACCGCTTACAAGGTACTTGAAAGCGGTTTCTATTGGCCAACCTTGTTTAAGGATGCATATACATTTTGTACAACTTGTGATAGGTGCCAAAGAACAGGCAATCTAGGTGCCCGAAATCAAATGCCACAAACTTTTATTCAATTTATTGAAGTTTTTGATGTATGGGGTATAGATTTTATGGGTCCTTTTGTCAACTCGCATGGGAATTATTACATCTTACTTGCTGTTGATTATGTCTCTAAATGGGTGGAGGCTAAGGCCACCCCTACTAATGATTCCAAGGTTGTTTGATTTTGTGCAAACTAATATTTTTGCAAGGTTTGGAATTCCAAGAGCCATAATTAGCGATGGAGGTTCTCACTTCAACAACGAGGTTTTTACAAAGCTTGTTGAAGAAGTACAATGTGTCGCACAAGGTTGCAACACCTTATCATCCTCAAACAAATGGACAAGCCGAGGTGTCTAATCGGGAGGTGAAATCCATACTTGAGAAGACGGTGAATCCAACAAGGAAAGATTGGAGCATGCGGCTAAATGATGCTTTGTGGGCATATAGAACCGCATACAAGACACCTATTGGGATGTCTCCCTTTAGGCTTGTGTATGGTAAACCTTGTCACTTACCCGTGGAGATTGAGCATAAGGCGTTTTGGGCGATTAAACAATGCAACATGGAGATGGATGGGGCTGGAAAGCAAAGGAAGTTGCAACTCCAAGAGCTAGAGGAGCTTCGCAATGATGCGTTTGAAAGTTCACGCATTTATAAGGAAAAAACGAAAGCATTCCATGATAACATGATTTCTAGGAAACATTTTTTGTATTGGCGAGAAAGTGCTTTTGTTTAATCCTCGCTTGCAATTATTTCCGGTAAACTAAGGTCACGATGGATCGGACCTTTTATTGTTATTAATGTGTTTTCTCATGGTGCAGTGGAAATTCGTAGCATAGCTACGGGGAAAGAACTTAAAGTTAATGGGCACCGGTTGAAACCATATTATGAGAACTTCACTTCCGAAGTGGTGGAAGGAGTTAACTTTGTGGATGTACTCCCTCTGGAGGAGTCATAGAAAGCAAGGAGATAGTCGGGCTGACGACTTTAAACCAAGCGCTAATTGGGAGGCAACCCAAAGGATGAGTATTTCTTGTCTTGTATTTATTTCTTTTCTTGTTTTTAGTTTTTCTTGTTTTGTTTTTACTTTGTTTTTGCTGATTTCTTGCTAGGATTTCCCACCTTGACTTACTTTGGACGATTCAATTTACATTGAGGACAATGTAAAGTTTAAGTGTGGGGGAGTGGTTTATGTTGTAAATTTTTGCAATTTTTCAATTTTTTTTTTTTTTTTTTTGTGAACTAGTGAATAAGAAAACTCCAACTTGTAGTTCTTTAGAATCACATAGTATACATGTCGCTAAGATTACATCGAGAATCTCACACTAGTGACTGAACTTAGAGATGACGAGAGAACATGATCGGGTTTCTTAATTGTATGAGAGTTAAAGTTGGATTTAACCATGCCGGTGGCAAATAAGGTGCAGGCTGAATTCGGTATTAGAACAAAGTGATCCCCTATAGTGGAGACTACCCATGTTACATAATGTGAGGCACCAACCTTCAATTCTTTGTACTGTCTAAATTTGTGCTTTTGAGTGTGTGTCACCATACGTAAATTAGGGCAGAATGGTGAGATGTCCAATTTCCCACCATAGAAGCACTATGTTGATCTCTTGAGTGCTATTTTTATCAACCATGTTGGTGACATCGAATTGCTAACTTACATTCCACTTGTGATCTTGTTCGCAGATTAGCACCATCCACCTTATCTCTCTACACCAACGGGTCCATAGAAACACCATCATCATCAACAAGAGGAGCATCACAAATTCGAAGGAAAGTTGAACACGTTCGAGGTTTACAAACAATGGTATAAAATGGGCAGATTTGATTTGAGTAAAGCAACAAAACAGGAGCATAATTTTTATAAGTTGAAGACTAATATACAAGAGAGGAAATTATTAAGGATGAGAATTCGAGAAGTTATGATATCAAGACATATAAGTTGTGAAGATTCAAGCGGTAAAGTACTTACACCATGGCATTGTACTTACATTTTTATTTATTTTTTTATTTTATTTGTATTTTACTTTCTCTTGTCAAAAAAAAAAAAAAAAAAAAAAATTGAAAAAAAAAAAAAAAAAAAAAAAAAAAAAAAAAAAAAAAACAAGACAAGAAAAATGTTTTTATTTTGTTTTATTTTTATTTGTTATTCAAAAGAAAAAAAAAAAGAAAAAAAAAAAAAAAAAAAAAAAAAATTTGGATTGTATAGTTTGTTTTTATTTTTGTATTCCTTTAAATAAAGCATATGGAAAGAAGGAATAGCTATAATGAAGTTTCAAGCGACAAGGAATTTGAGGGAAAGAGTCATATTGTCAAGATTCTACGAGTTCAAGAGTTATCATCAAGAGTTGAAGACCGAAGACGAAGATGAAGACACCGATAGAAGACCGAAGACGTTTCTATGGATGCTGTGAGAGTGGTGCTAGCTGCACGCCGAACGGATAACGAGGTAAGTAAGCATATTCCCACCTTCGTTAAATGGTTGATTTCCTTTCGAAGAGATCGTCGAGAGAAATGGGTTTTCAAAAAATATATAAAAGATGTGGGTTTTCAAAACTTTCGGAGGGTTAAGCCTTCCTACCATTCAACGTGTCGCAGGATTTTCTCTTCATTCCAACCTGGACACATGTGTGACCCATAAAGAGCTGTTTATTATTGAGAGCAATATCATAAAACCCTTTCTTGTGAGGCAGAGTCGAGACTTTTGATCACTCCGAACCCGAATTTTAGTCGAGAAGGGATGGTTACTTCTCTCTCAACTTTTAAGAATGAGATTGTGTTCATTTATGTGTCTAACTTCTTATGACTAGTGTGCAGAATCTCTATGTCGTCTTAGCGCGTTGGATACTATCATTACGGAGAACTAGTAAGTTTGTAATTTAGGTTTTGTAGGTATATCTCTAGTAAACCTTCACGAGACTATAACTCGTCCACTAGGGACACCTAGGGGTTTAAAGGCTTGTTATTTGAGCTAAAAGTGACCGTAGCCTCGACGACACGGAGTTGTTGTATTTTATTGTTTTGTTTGATTTGCTCGAGGACTAGCAAAGTCTAAGTGTGGGGGAATCTGATAGGTGTAGAATACACCGTATTTTCTATATAGAGTTTATGCTTTCTTTGCTATTTTTCTTGTGAATTATGTATTTTATGTGTGCTTTTGAGTTTTATAGGTGCAATGGAGTCGCGCGGAGGAAAAGAAGGAGAAATTATCCAAATTGAGCCAAAGGGCGAAATTGTCATCTCACAGGCAAGTGATATACGGAGCTGACCCAAGGTTAAGGGATAACTTTCTTTGGAGAGGTGTTAAATGACAGCCAGCAGATGTTAAGGGGCTACCAGCTGGGTACCCCTTATCTGCCAGTTTTGGGTGGCTATATCCACCATCCCTTCTTACAACAAACCAAAGTTTCAGTGAGAAATAAATTTCTCATCATTATCATTTTCGACCTGAAAATCGAGAGAGAAAAGGTTTGGAAACACCTGAGAATTAGAGAGGAAGCCATGGTGGTTGCTGGTAGAGGAAATCGATGAAGAGATGGATTCGTGGTGGTGATACAAATCCCAGTCAAGGGAGACCAGATCGATGATTGACGAGCTCGTGGTGAAGATGTTGATGGTGATTTGCGCTGGACTGAGTTGATTTTGGAGCAGGAATTCATGGGTTCCCTGAGGCGAGAACGAGCTCGAGAAATAATGGTTGGTCTGATGGGTGATGTGAATTGAGAAGACCCTGTTAATGTTGGAAGGAATGGATTTTCAATTAGGGTTTCAGTAGAGTGCAGATCCAAGGTTTTGATTAAGATTCCAAAGGTGATTAACAGATGGGTAAAAGGTGATGTTAATGGCCTGAGCTGAGATGGTAATTTGCTATGGGTGCACAAGAGTTTGCTGGAGAAAATGGAGTTGGCTAACTCTCTGATGTGCAATGTAATCGATTCGGTTCTGTTGATTCGACTGAAGTGATGATGGAGTTGAGTTAAATCCCAGAGAGTTGAAGGTGTGGTATATGTTTGAAGGGCCTGAGATGAAGATGGTGCTGGTGCTTACAAGAAGCTGCAGAATGGGTGATGGTGATGAAATTGAACTCTCTGAGATGTGGAGCTTTAGGGGCTGGTAAGATTTGGCAGGAACTGATGGCAGGTGGTGCTGTAGTTGCCAAGGTTTCGGGTACAAGCTCTCATGTGCTGAGCATGACAATGGCTCTAGTTATGTTGCAGTGCTGAATTGAGGCAATGGTAGGAGCAGCTGCAGATGGGGGTCTGGATGAGTTGGAACTATGTATGCAATTTGAATGGGCATGTTTCTAGATGACAGGGCCAAGATGGCTGTGAATAAGAAGCTACAGTGGTGTAACTCAGAACAGATAGCCCTTATGGCTGTAAGTCTGCAGCTGTGAGGGATGAATTGCAGTGGTGGAGATGAGCTGCAGTTTCTGTGTGAAACTCAACTGAAGTTACAAAGCTGTGCTGATGTTACAGGCAGAGCTGGTGTTGACAAAGCTGACTCTTGATGGAATTGCAGAGTGAGAATTGAGGCTTCTGTGAAAGCTGGTTGAGCTGAACTGAGTAGCAGCTGCAAGAGGAGTTGTTTGAGATGCAGG
This sequence comes from Papaver armeniacum, assembly GCA_023531295.1. Classification (NCBI taxonomy): domain Eukaryota; kingdom Viridiplantae; phylum Streptophyta; class Magnoliopsida; order Ranunculales; family Papaveraceae; genus Papaver; species Papaver armeniacum. Next base: position 151,550 of record JAJJWW010000218.1, read on the forward strand.
TGAGGCTGTCAGGGTTCATATGGAATGCAGTGAGTAGATGACTCAGGGGTGAATTGAGGCATGGCAGGTCTGTATGTGCAGGGAATGTTGCAGAGCTGAGGTTGTGCTATGAGTTTGGTGGTGGATTAATAGTTGGAGTTCAATTGCTTGAACTGGGACAGAAGCTGAAGATAGAATTGCAGGTATGAGACGCAGCTAACACTAGATGGAATCAGTGGCAAGTGATAAGGCTCATTGGCCTGAAAATAAATGCATTAGGTGCTGAATGCAGTGCAATCTCAGGTGGAGCTGGTTCTGAGCTGGTTCTGGGCTGGTGTTATGGCTGTGTGATTGTGTGTATTTTGCAGGCCTGGGAATGGAAGGCTCTAGCAAGAAGTTGCAGGTGCATAAGCCACAATAAATGGAAGTGCTGGGTGGTCTTGGTTATGAGCTGGAACTGGGGTCAGGGAGAAATTGTTGAGATATAGCAGGTGAAGCTGAGTTACAGGGAGAGGAGTTGAAGTTGAACTGGTGTTGTTATGACAAGCACAGAAGTGCAGTTACAGTATTTGGCACAGCCATCTTGGCTGAGAAGAGAAGAACAATCATTGTGCATCACTAGTCTTGTTTGTGCAAGGCTGCAATGGTTCAGGCCAAGACTAGTGAGCCCATTAACTCACCTGACCCGGTCCAGCCTGACTAGTTCTGACCCGACCCGATCCAGTGAGCCGACCCGTTGACTCGGCGATCCGACTCGTTGACCCGGTGACCGGGCGGACTTTGCCGGTCACCGGAGCCGATTTCCGGCGACTTTCCGGCCGATTTCCGGCCACAATCCCAGACTTCCGGCGACCGATTTTGGGGCATATATTTTCACATGGGTTTCTCACACATGGTTCATGGGCTTGGTGGACTTTTTGGTGATGGACTTTGAAGACCTAATTTTGGAAAGTGTGAAGGCTATAAGAAGGAGGAGTTTCTATTCTTTTAGTATCACGTATTTTCTACTGGAGTTTTGGAGGAGAGCGATTCTACTAGGGTTTGCTTCCATTTTATTTTACATGTTCTTCATCTTATTTTTGATAATAATTATGTTGAATAAAAATACTATGAGTAACTAAATACCTATTATTGGTTATGGGATAATAAGTGGATTTCACAAATAAGATTTGATTCAATGAATTAGTTTTGTCTCAAGTAATTTATTGATTATGATTCATGGTTTATAATGTTTATGATTTGATAGTTTGTTTGGTTGAGTCCGGAATCAATCCGATCTACTTTCATATCTAGAGCTATATTAGGGCTTTCAATACGAAACGTTGTCTATCCCGATTTTGAGTAGCATAAATGTGGGTAGTGCTTGTAGTGATATATCCTACTAGTCACATATGAATCGTAACTTGGGTTAAATCGAATTAGTGCTTTTACACATTTTGGTTGCCTTGATTAGTCTTATTCCGAGAAAACTTATTGCTTTTAGGGAGTTAAACTTAATTGTGCTTTTACACTTTAGGTTGCTTTCTAGAAAGAATTCACATATGCATCTTTTAATGTGGTTGTGATGAAATCAGGGAATTAGCGGGATACTCTTGCGATCAAGGTATCCTAGGACTTTTAGTAAATAAGAGATTAAAATTTCAATTCTAGTCATTGTTGATAATTCGAGTTTGTGAATGAAACTATCCGTGACCAATACTTTCTCCTTATTGATAAATTTTATTATTACTTTGCTTTCAATTTATTTTTATTGCTTTGAAACATCAACATCCCCCCTTGGTTACTAAGAAACTGAAAATTTGCATAACAACATAAGCCTCTCTGTGGATACGAACTCTTTCTTATTGCATACTACTTTATTTTAGTGAAGCAAGAAAGTGAAATTATTTTTGACCGGGTGACAACCGATCATATACCTTTTAACTCCTCATTCTTCCTGCGAAGATTATCACGGTCTAGCGAGAGGTTGTGAAATTTTTGATTTTCAAGGTGGAAACTGTTACATTTCTCAGTCATAGCTTGGAGATCATTCCTCAATCTAGTGATTTCTTGAACCAAAGATGCTTGCGAAATCCTATCAGGACCAAGATGTTTACTTAGAATCTCGCAAACATCAGACTTGACAGGGTCAACGGAAGTTTTCTTGGCATCATTCACAAGATCTGAAAGGACTTTGAGAGCCACTTCTATTCCTTCCAAGTTTTCTCTGGTAAGAGGTATTTGCTCGGATGAAGAAGTAATAATAGCAGTGGAAGGAGGAGACGGGGCATCTTTCATCAAGGCAGCGTCACGGGGAAAGGAAGTCTCGGGAAGGATGATGACTGGAGAAATGTTAGAGGCATGAATAGTAGGACTATTATGAGGAGCTTGATCTGCGAAGAGTTCAGGTATAGGAATGCTGTCATTAATAATGTTCTCGCGAGAATCAGCCAAGGAATCATCTTGTGATGATCTTGCAACCGGAGAAGAAGGTGTAAAGGAGGGAAAGGAAACACTGGGAGTAACAGGCTTGGGTTGGCGAGGTCTTTTAGGAGTTTTGTCAATACTTCCATCATCCTGCGAATAACAAGTTAAATAAGAAACAGAGGCAACAATATATTGTTAATAAAAAACAAATGTTTCTTAAATACCTTGTCACTCGCAGCTTTCTCTTTGAAGCCATAGATTTTACTCGCGAAGAGGGCTTTGATTGCGCAAGGGATTCTTGTTGCGAAGTAGATTTCGGAGGCGAGCCCAAAGAAAGAAGAGGGTCCTTCACGGTAAATTTAGTTGGCTGGTTCTTGCTAAACAACAATGGCGAAAGGAAACTACAAAATTAATCATACCGAGTGATTTCAACAAAGAAAGATAATCTCAAAATTAATCAACCACAAAATCGATCCGATATGGCAAGATTAACAAACCTAGACGCCATGAGAACGACAACCGATAAAAATGGTAAAGAAGATGGTGAGAGAAAATAGCCGGCCGACACTTGAGAATGATGAAGAAGAAGAACACGTGCGAGACGATGAAGAAGATGAAAAAGAAAAGGAAAATTCTTCACGGGGGACACTCCTATAAATAGACGAGAAAAAATATTACGACCGGATAACATTAAATGCACCGGTAAAGGGGTAAATATAGACACGTGTAAACGGTCACTACTAAATCCAAGAAAACCAGGCAAAAGGAATTTGTAGGATCCAAATATCGCACAACATATTTCCTAACAAACGAAGAGCTTGCGAGATTGATTATTTTCCGTAACTCATGAGGCAAGAAATGACACTTCATATATATATTACAAAGAAGCTCCAGAACTTCGCCAAAAGAATAGAGGCAAGTACGTACTTTTCAAGAAAAGTATTCTTTCGCTCGTTCCTTCACTAATTAAAACCAAGGACTATTACAACAATGAATTTTTCCTTCAAATCGCTCTTCAAGCAATATTCAAGGAAAAATAGGCAAGATGTAGGATCATAATATCGCAACGGACAAGGTTCGCGGGATAAATAAACGACGGTGTCGCGAGGGAGTCGCAGGGAGCTAAAATAAACGAGACGCGATGAACAACGACAAACAAAACAATTGGAAGACATGAAACCTGGCGAGGGTTAAGAAGTGTCGCGAGAATGAATATTCATGCACTTGCGACACTTTCGCGAGACATTACCGAAAATAAAGGATAGCTTAGTTGTCATCCACTATGTATTACCCTATATAAAGGACTAAATGAGTACATTGAAGGGAGAGATCTTTTTGAATGGCGAAGCAAGTCATTAGGAGAGAGAAAGTTTAAAGAGCGCCTTAATTTCTAAGTGTAATTCTATTGTACTGTGTAAACATTTCATGGAATCAATTAATAAATATTCTTGATCACACATCTTTCAATGGATTAGTCAAGCAAAATTGAGTAAGGGGTGTAGTGTGGGATTTCCTGCAACTACAAGGCTGTTGAGCCGTGAGTTTTAAACACATCAATTAAGAGAAGTATTGTTCAGTTTCTTGTCTTGTGTTCTTCATTAAGTCTTTGATATCATATTTTCTACATCTGGTATCAGAGCACTGGTATCAGGTTCTAGGGCTGTGGGTATGAGTTTTTGAGTTGAAGAAGATGACGAGTTTAAGTTCAACTAAAGTACCGGTATTTGAAGGTAAAAAACTTTGAACACTGGAGGTTGCAGATGGAGAATATTTTTATATACCAAGAGGTATGAGATATTGTGAAAGATGGTTATGTATAACCAGCAGAAGGAGCAGTAGTTGAAGCAGCTCAGCGAACAGCTTTAACTGAAAACAGAAAGAAGAATTATAAAGCTACATATATTCTTCATTAGGGTATTCATGAATCTCTCATGGATAGAGTTATCTACATTAATGAAGTTAAAAGAGCATGGGATGGATTAATAAGCTACTACAAAGGATATGACAAGGTCAAAAAGGTTAGATTACAAATCTTGAAAAGAAAATATGAATTATTACAGATGAAGACTACTGAAACAATATCAGAGTTTTTCTCAAAAACACTGAACCTTGTCAATGAGATGAAAGCTAATGGTGATACTATAGAAGATTCAGCTATTGTAAAGAAGATTTTAAGAAGTTTGCCTGAGAAGTTTGAGCCAAAGGTTACTGCTATAGAGGAATGCAACACAACTGCAACTATGACTCTTGATGAGTTGTTAGGATCATTACAAGCTTATGAACAAAGATTGTTAGAGAAGACAGCTGCTGCAAAACAAGTTGAAGAAGCACTTCAAAGTCAAGTAAGCTGGAGAAGCAATCAAGGAAAATCTAATACTGGAGGTTTTCAAGGAAGATATAACAATGGAGGGAGATCTAACACTGGAGGTTATCAAGGAAGAAAACCAGTTGATAGATCAAAGGTTCAATGTTATAACTTTGGAGATTTTGGACACTTTTCTGCTGAGTGTAAAAAACCTAGAAATACAACTGCTAATAACTACAAGGAAAATTTCAAAGTTAATATTGCAGAAAGTCAAGAAGAAGAAGGAGAAGAAGAAAAGAAAGAAAATATGTTGTTGGCTTGTCATACACCTGAAGAACAGCCTCAACATAAGTGGTATTTAGATACAGGTTGCAGCAATCATATGTGTGGAAGAAAAGAGTTGTTTGAAAATCTTGATGAATTAGTGCGCTCAACTGTGAAGTTTGGAAACAATTCTACAATTCCAGTTATGGGAAAATGGAGAATTGGAATAGTTCTGAAGAATGGTGCTAAAACATATATCATGGATGTGTTTTATGTACCAGGTTTGCATCAAAACTTATTAAGTATGGGTCAATTATCAGAAAGAGGTTATTCTATGAACATCTTCAATGGTGTTTGTACAATTCATGATCGTTTTAGAAAACTTATTACAAGAGTACAAATGACGAAGAATAGATTGTTTCCTTTGAACATTTAGTATCAAAAGGAAAGGTGTTATAGTAGTTGTGTTCATAATGATTCTTGGTTATGGCACAAGAGAATGAGGCATGTGAACTTCAACAATTTACAAACTTTAGCAAAGAAGGAGATGGTGTCAGGGTTACCTTTCATTGAGATTCCTGAATCAAGATGTGAGAATTATATATTTGGTAAGCAACACAGAGATCCATTCCCAGTAAACAAAGCTAGAAGAGCAGAACAACAGCTAGAGATTGTTCATAGTGACTTGTGAGGACCTATTGAAGTAACATCACATGGAGGTAACAATTACTTTATAACTTTCATTGATGATTTTAGTAGAAAAGCATGGGTATATCTACTTAGAAAACAGAGTGATGCTTTTCAAGCTTTTAGAAGTTTTAAAGCTTATGCTGAGAAACAAATTGGTAAGAGTATCAAGATTTTAAGAACTGATAGAGGCAAAGAGTATAATGTTGTTGATAGCTTTATGGAAGAACATGGCATTTAACATCAATTAACTGCAAGATATACACCACAACAGAATGGAGTTGCAGAAAGGAAGAATAGAACCATAATGGAGATGGCAATAACTATAAGAAGAACAAAAGATTTACCAAAGAATTTCTGGGGTTATGCAGTTGATACAGCTGTGTACTTACTTAGCATATATCCTACAAATAGTTTGAATAATATGACACCAGAAGAAGCTTGGAGAGGTGCAAGACCAAGTGTAAGACATCTGAGAATATTTGGGTGTATGCATATGCACATGTACCTAAAGAACTAAGGAAGAAGTTGGATGATAAAAGTGAGAAGTGCATTCTTGTTGGTTATAGTTCAGTAACCAAAGGATATAAGTTGTTCAATCCAAAAATAGGAAAAATAATTATAAGTAGAGATGTGATATTTGATGAAGAGTCACAATGGAATTGGAATAATGAATCAATAATGAATGTTGATCCCCATAACACTGGGTCAACAACCAATGTTGATCCAAATTCTGGATCAACTAGGAATGTTGATCCACACAATACTGGATCAACAAGGAATGTTGATCCACATACTGCTGTCAGAACAGTTCCAATAGTAGTTGAAGAAGAAGTACATACTCAAGAAAATGTTGAAGAACATCATGAAGAAGCAAGAACTGAAGCAATACCACAACACGACAATACAAGACCAAGAAGGAAATATGTCATACCAACACGTTTGAATGACTATGTTTTATCAAGAGATAATGAAGAAAATGATGATAATATGGTGAACTTTGCATTGTTTGGAGATTGTGATCCTGTAACTTATGAAGAAGCTTCTAAAGAACAAGGTTGGATTCAAGCCATGAATAAAGAATTGAAGTCAATTAAGAATAATGAAACATGGGAACTTACAATACTTCCACCAGGTAAGAAACCTATTGGTGTTAAGTGGGTTTACAAAACAAAATATAAGTCAAATGGTAAAGTTGATCGAGTGAAAGCAAGATTAGTTGCTAAGGGATATAGACAGAAGCAAGGAGTATATTACTCAGAAGTGTTTGCACCAGTTGCAAGACTTGATACAATACATATGATTATAGCTTTAGCCGCGCAGAAGAACTGGAAGATTTTTCAGATGGATGTGAAGTCAGCATTCTTGAATGGTGTTTTAGAAGAAGAAGTTTATGTTGAACAACCAACAAGTTACATTGTGGAGGGGAAAGAGAATGAAGTATACAATCTAAATAAATCTTTGTATGGTTTGAAACAAGCACCACGTGCTTGGTATACAAGAGTTGATTCTTATTTCATTAAGAAAGGGTTTACAAGGTGTCCACATGAGCATACTCTATATTTGAAAGTTGATACTCTTGGCAATCATATTATAGTATGTTTGTATGTTGATGATCTGATATTTACTGGAAATAGTTCTGAGATGATTAAGGAATTCAGGGAGGATATGGTGAAGGAGTTTGAAATGATTGATCTTGGTTTAATGTCATATTTTCTTGGCATAGAAGTACAACAAACTGAAAAGGGAATTTTTATCAATCAGCAGAGATATGCAGAAGGAATACTAAAGCGGTTCAAGATGGATAATTGTAATCCAATCTTAACACCAGTAGAAGAGAGATTGAAGCTGACAAAAGATGGAACAAGAGAGCCAGTGAATTCAACAGATTTTAAATGTCTTGTTGGATGTCTCAGATATCTAACTGCTACAAGACCTGACATTATGTATGTAGTTGGGTTAGTTAGTAGATTTATGGAAGAACCTAGACAATCACATTTACAAGCTGCAAAACGTATTCTGAGATATGTTAAAGGAACAACTAGCTTGGGAATTCTTTATAATGTTTCAGAAGATCCAAAATTAGTTGGTTTCACTGACAGTGATTGGGCTGGAGATACAGAAGGAAGAAGGAGCACATCTGGTTATGGATTTCAGTTAGGAACAGGATTTTTCTCTTGGTCATCTAAGAAGCAACAAGTTGTTGCATTATCTACAACAGAAGCTGAGTATATAGCTGCTAGCAATTATGCTACACAAGTTGTGTGGTTGAGAATAATGTTGAAGTCATTATTTCAAGAACAGAAGACACCAACAACAATAGTTTATGATAATAAGTCAACAATTTCACTAACTAAGAATCATGTGCTTCGTGGAAGAAGTAAGCACATTGATATTAAGTTTCATCACATGAGAGAGCTTGTCGGTAACAAGGAGATAGATGTGGAGTTTTGTGAAAGTGATGAGCAAGTGGCTGATATTTTCACTAAGTCTTTGAAATCTAACACTTTCATTTCCTTGCGTGGAAAATTGGGAATGATTAGCAAAGAGTATCTTGGTTTAAGGGAGGATGTTGAAGAATAAGCCAAGATACTATGAAGAAGATAAAAGGGATAAACTAGTTTTGTTGATACAGTTTGAAGAAAGCATTATGGATCAACTATGAAAGTTGACACAGTGTGGTTGGATCAACCTGAGACAGATTGACACGATGAGTATGGATCACCAAGTATTGTTGACACGGTGGTACGGTGTTTATGAGGTTAACTTGGGTTGCAAGTTTTACTGTTTTTAGAAGTTGTTTGCGTGAGAATTTTCTAGAAGAGTCTTTGATTAGAGTTTGGTTATGTTAGGAAAGTGTTTTTGCTTGAGAGTCAAGTTTGTTAAACATATAAATAGGTTGTTGAGCCGTGAGTTTTAAACACATCAATTAAGAGAAGTATTGTTTAGTTTCTTGTCTTGTGTTCTTCATTAAGTCTTTGATATCAGATTTTCTACATCACTTGACTTTCCGGTGACACCTTAAACATTGTATATATGTAATCAGGAACTTGATGGAGAAGATTCAAGAATTGCAGATTATTTTGATCTTATAGCAGGGACCAGTACTGGAGGATTATTGACAGCCATGCTTACAGTTCCTGATAAGAACAATCGGCCGCTTTACACAGCTAAAGGCGCTGTCAAGTTCTACCACGAAAATTGTCCAAAAATCTTCCCTTGCGCGTAAGTGTAGATATGGTACTATATATGATATATCTAAACTACTTTTAGTGTTTGGATCATTAGTTTGTGGTAATACTTAATGATGCTAATTATTGTGTTGATATCAGAAAAGGGATAATTTTGGGTCCTATTAAGAGCTTTTTTGGTGCAATAGCGGGTCCTAAGACAGAAAATAATTACATTGCTTGGGGATATCAAGCTCGATCAAACGTTAACCAACGTTCTCATTCCAGCTTTCGACATCAAGATACTTCAACCCACCATCTTCTACACACACGATGTATGTATATATACACTGTACTCACTGATCCTTAACTTGAATATACATCCCAAAAAACAAAAAAACAAAAAAAATGATAACTAGTTAACCACAAGACTATATCTAATTTTTCTGGCCTTTAACTTTTTATTTTCTAAATTTTCACAGTGATATGAACAAATTAAAATATTTGTGTACATTTAAAACTGCGAGTGTTTGATTTTCATCTTTTTGCTAATTTTCCAAACACTCAAATGTCCACGGCGGTTGAATTTTCAGTCACATATTTTTCAATGGGATTTTTAATAAAATTTCCTTGTGGGGAAATGCATTTCATAAAATGCCCACGTTTTTTTCATAATTTATTTAATGTCCATATTTCCGTCCCGTTTTTTGAAAAAAACGGCTAACGGCCGTTAGTGGACAGGTGGCCTTAAATCGGTCATGTAAAAAGTCATTGTAGCCCCTGAATCGTTCGAGTCGGCACGAGTTAAAACGACTGAGTCAGTACCAAGTTAAAACGACTGGGTCAGTACCGAGTTAAAAAGACTCGAGTCCAGTGCTGAGAGAAAATATATTTCGTCTTATTCCCTAAGGGAATTTTGATAAAGTACCCCCGTTTTTTGAAACCAAAAAAAAAAATGCCCCCGTTTTTTTCAAACTTGTCAAAATGCCCTTACCGTTTACTTTCACACCTTGGGCCCGCATATTGAGTCCAACGTCGTTTACCTAGTCAAAAAAAATGAGTCAAATTACCATTAAACCCTACACTGAATCTAAATCGAGTGAGAGATCTCACATTCATCTATTTCATTTTGTTCCGCCTGAAATTGAGAGGAGAGAAGCAGCAGATGCTGCTGTTGTTTCAAAAAATCAGAGAGATGCAGAGAGATGTTGTTCCGTGAAATTGAAAGGATATTTAAGAGCATAGAGATGCAGTTCGAAGATTGTGAGACAAGGCAGAGATGATGTTCAAGAAATCATAAGTGTTTAAAATCAGTGAAGGATAGATCTCGTTGATGCTGCTTAAGGGAGTTATAAGGGTTTGGAGTTATTGCTGCCATAAATTAATGAGATTTTGTGATAGTTTAGGGTTTCCTGAACTGAGGTTTGAAGAACAAAGGGAAGAGAAGAAATTCGAATCAAGGAGGAGAAATGGAGACTAGGGTTTGAGATTCAAAGAGAAGAACACATCAAGCTTGAATCAATGTTAATTTGGTTTAGATTTGAGTTAGTTGCTCGAATTTAAGGGAAAAGGTTTTGCTGGTGGAAAATGAAGTTTGGGTTCGATTGAGATGGAATTGGTGTTGGTTATAGTCTTGATTTGGTGGTGAATATAATGGGTATTTGTTTGATTTCGTTTTGAGAAGAAATTAGATCTGCAATGGTGTTGGTGGTAAAGCAGTGGTGGTATTGAACTCTAGGGAGTTGAGATGGAGCTGATGTTAGAAAGATTCAGAAGCTGGTTATGAATTAAAGAGTGGGTCTAGGTTGAATTAGCTGTTAGTTGTGGCCATGAATGTTTTGTTGCTGCAAATGGAGGTTGAGCTGCTGGTCCTGTAATTGAATTGTTGGTGGTTGCAGGGAACTGAAACTAGGGATGATTGAAGATACATAATGATCTTAGATGTATGTTAGGATCACAGTCAGATAAGAAATGAGTTGTGCTGAATCTGTGTACTACTGGAAGAGAACAAGAAGAGATTGTGTTGCAGTCTTAGAAGATGGTGATTGCAATGGAACTATATGGGATTTGTATTAGGCGGGAATGGGTGCAACTTCAGTGTTGATGATGAAGGAATTCAAGGTGGTACTGTTATGTCACTGTGTGGGTACCATGCAGTTGGATTTTTGAATCGGTTGCAGTCAACAACATAAAATGAAGAAATCAATTGGGTTGTTAAGGTCACGGGAAGTGGATATGCTGGTGTCGGTTGGCATGAGCTGAATTGATTGTGCTCGAGTTGGTAATCTGATTGAAGTTGGAGCTGTTGAATCATGGATCGAGATGAAGTTGCGATAAAAAAGCGATATGTACTTCTTGAGAGAGGTATGGCATGAATTGTGTGTCGAGAGGGTGCAATTGCAGGTAGTATCCGGTGGTGGTGTGTAAATGAGCAGCTGTTGGTGGTAGTCAGGTTATGCTTTGCGATTACATGGAGTACAAGATGGCTTTGAATACAAGAAGTTTCTGACAAGAGAAGTCAATGTTGCAGCTGGATGTTGAGATGAGTTTCGGCAGTTGGTGAGAAAGGAAGAAGTTAAAACCATTAACAATGGTAAGAGCTAGGAGTTTCAGGTGAATGAATGTGTGTGTGTTGAATTCATGGGTTTTGGGTGAGTCGAACTCTCAATCGAATATTCGGGTGAATGAAGAATCGAACGGTAGATGTATGCTTATGAATGAATTGGTACAGTGTGAATACAAGACCGAGAAAGAGATGTTTTGATGCTCAATAGATGTATGTTAGGAATTTACGGGGAGGTGTTGCTTGAATTGTAAGGATTTGAGTTGGATTGCTTAGCTCAAACTGGTGACATTACAAGCTGAGTCAAAGATGGAAGCAGAGAGGGGTCTAGAGTAAGGAAGAAAATGGATGTGCAGGTCTGAATTCATCAAACTGGCTAGGTAGTGATGAATTCAAGCTGTAATTGACGGAGATGTTGCTGTTGAAGCTTAATGGTAAGCAGAGTACATGATTGTGCTGGTCTGGAGTAAGGGAAGACAATGGATGCGCAGTCCGAATTGCGAGGCTGACGGTTGTGGGATTGAAGCTACATGAGACTGAAGATATGGAGGTAATTATGGAGTTGGTATGGTGAAGCTGAAAGAGCTGTATTTGCAGTTCATGGAAGTGATGTATTGGAGGTGTTTTTGAGGTTGTGCAGTTGAGATTTAAATCAAGGATGAAGCAGCTGAGAGTACAGGAATTGCAGGAGCTAGAGAAATAGAATGATGTGCCAAATGTATATGAACTGAGCATGAGAATGGTTGAATGCATGTTGGTGTACTGGTTTGTATTGTAGAGCATGGTGTTGGTGTTGCAGACAATAAGAAGAAGTGGAGTTGATTTGGAGCAGCAAAAGAAGGGGCCATTATGGCTGAGACTCGACTCAGCGTTTCAAATCGGTGATTCAAGAAAATCCAACTCTACTCAGTAGGAAGGTTTTTGGACATTTTGACCCTGCCACCTAGCGTTAATTGGTGATAAGCGCCAAGTTTACCGTTTTTGAATAAAACGGTCAAGGCAAGGGTACCTTAACAAATTTTAAAAAACGGGGGCATTTTTTTAGTGTAATGTTAAAAGTAGGGTACTTTATCAAAAAGCCCATTCCCTAATCTTTAAGTCATGTAATTAAAAGCACAATATTCCCTAATCTTCAATTAAACCAAACATGATAGTTTCCTGCTCAATATTAAAATTAATTTCATCCTCATAACAATTAAGGTGATCTCTGTAGCACTAATTAGCTACTTTAGTATATTAAAATTAATTTCATCCTCATAACAATTAAGGTGATCTCTGTAGCACTAATTAGCTACTTTAGTATAGGCATGTTAGCGATTTCCAATTGTAACATTAATCAAACACCATAATAAAACTGAAAAGTTCATAAAATTTCCACCCAAGCATCAAAATACATCAATGATTTCCAAACAACCGCCGTTATACCCACTGCAAGAACAACCTACGCCCATTTAAACACCATTAAATCTTCCACCACCTTCACACCACCACCACCAGAAACCCAATTCAAACCCTAAATGAAAACCCAACACAAACCCCGTCGATTCCCAAATTGGAAACGCGATTTGATCTAACTAATCAAATCAAACAAACAAAAAAATCTAAGTGATGGTAATGATGTTGTTGGTGATGGAGACGGAGTTCTGAAACAGACCTAATGAAGAATAAAAAGAAGGAAGAAGGAAGGTGCAGAGAGAAATGAAGAAGAGGAGGAGGAGGAAAGACCAAATGAAAAGCCTAGGTTTTTTGTTTGTGGGAACATTATCTATATACCCTATTATGAGGCCCATTGCAAAAATACCTTTATGAACTTTATAAATACCCTAAGCTTAATACATTACCAAAATACCCTCTTTTGTACAGTGTATACAAACCACTACCACTAGCCACTAAAAAAAAAAAAAAAAAAAAAAAAAAAAAAAAACTCTGCTGCCCACTGTCTACCACCGCCAACAACCACCACCACTGTCCACCACGCCACCGCCCACCACCACCACCACCACCACCACGACCACCACCACCACCGATGACCACCACTAACCACCACCATTGTCCACCACCGCCAACCGCCACCATTGTCCACCACCAGCACCACCATTTCCCTCCACCGCCAATCATCATATGTTAATTACAAATTACAATAAATCAACAATTACTTCAAATTCATCCCCTGAAAAAAAGAAAAAAATCAAGAAAGCGAAAAACTAATCGATTCTAGATTAACTAATTAGAAAAAATTGTTCTCAAATTTCACCGCCACCAACACAAACCAGTTGCAGGAACTAAACCAAAAGCAACTTAATCATTTTCTTGTTCAACTTAAATCCAAACCGAGGCACACAAAATGTAAACAAAGAAACCGATTCCAACTTAAATCCAAACACAGTTACACAAAATGTAAACAAAGAACCGATTATTGATTAATTAAACTAATTACCTAAAATCATCATACCTCCTCCACGACCGTCGCCGCCACAACCACCACCACCATCATCATTATTTCTTAGGCTTCAATAATTCGAACAAGCTCGACTCCAAAAATTAACAGAAATTGATCATCATCATCACTCAAATCTCTCTGAATTTACCCGAAACGAAACCTAAAAATCAAAATTATCCAAAACAAAATTAAAAATCAAATCACTCTGGTTTTGAAAAATCGAACCAAGAAATGAAAAAGAAGAAGAATAAGAAGAGGACGAACTATGAAAAGTATAAACATATTTTTCTTGGGTGGCTAAACTGCTCGTTCTGGCGGAGGTGGTAGCGGCGGTAATTTCAGAGCAAATTTAGATCTGATTTTGAGAACAAAAGAGATCTGATTTTAAGAACAAAAGTGGTGATAGAGGTGGAGGAGTAGAAACAGTGGTGGTGCCTGAAAGAGGTGGAGGAAGTAACGGTGGTGGTGATGGTTGTTGATGGAAGAGAGGAGGAGAGAAAGAGAATTTAGATCTGTAAGCGAAGGTGGGGGAAGTACCTATTAGTTTTTCATTCAGTGAGAACATTATAAAAAGGGTAAATTTGGAATTGATTATTAAATTGATTTCCTTTTAAGAAGGTAGGGGTATAATTAAAGGAGATAAGGGTATTTATAAAGATCCCTAGATAGTAGGGCACTTATTCAATTTCCAATTTTTGTTTAGGTAATATGCGTTTTTTGTTAACAATCTAGTAGACTTAATCTTGAGCCGTTGATTAACATTATGCGTGGACGGTAACAGATGATTTAATCATCAACCGTTGATTGAGCCGCGTGGAAAGTGTGTGATTTACTTTTAGATTTCTAGGCCAATGTGTAAATGTAATTGCACCCACTATTTTCTCATATCTTAAGATGAGAAATTGACTAAGTAAACGAGTTTTTACCGGAATGGTGGGTCCTGACGGAATTCCTAACGGTACGGGCATTAAATATATTATGAAAAGTGTAGGATCATAATATCGCAATGTACAAGGTTCGCGGGATTAATAAACGACGGCGTCGCGAGGGAGTCGCAGAGAGCTAAAATAAACGACGCAATGGATAACGACGGGCTAAACATAAAGAAGACGTGAGAACTGGCGAGGGTTAAGAAGTGTCGCGAGAGTGAATGTTTGT
>JAJJWW010000219.1:0-47288 GCA_023531295.1 Papaver armeniacum
GGCACCACACTAACAAGACTAGTGGGCTTATGACATATATAAGACCTTAACACACAGTATAATGTATTATTATACATATTTCTGACAAATTATAGAATTGAAATAAAAAACTATCCCAAAAATACAAAGTTCTACAATGGAACAAGAGCATAAATAAATCTCTAAACCAAACTTTTATCACATTTGTGGCTGCATCTTCAAATCAAGCTCATTTCCTTTTGCTCTAAAAAACTCGTAATTTCCGTTTATATTAAGATCAAAATGAAGCGAACCACCTTCGACTTTTATCTTTACTTGTTGGTCTTTCTTATTGATCTCTTCGTGATGTCCTTCTCTATATAACTGAAAAGCTGAATTATGATTCCTACTTATTTCAGTATCATTCAATAACAAAGTGTTACTGTTATTAGTAAAATTATGTTGTTCTGCAACCACTTCTTGGTTTTCTTGTTCAACCATGTTATACATTAACCCTGATAAAGCTAGATTGAAGTTTGTAAGTTGAGTTTTTGTCGCATCGAAATTCCCTGTTGAATTTGTATCTAATGACAGGTTTGTTTGAGCTTTGTCTAATATTGCTTGTAAATACTTCCCTTGCGCTTCAATTCTCATTTGTAATTTCTTTTGAACCTGTTTTAGTAAAGCATACAATGTTCGATAAGGCACATTCAGTGTAACCGCATATCGATCAAAACTATACATATTTCACTAGGGACACTATATATAACTAGTACATATATTAATTACCTCGAGTTGTTCATGTAGTTTTCTTTGTACATCAATTTGGTACCTTATTGCTTCTGCGAATGGGATTTCTCTGTTTCAAATAGGAGTACAAGAATAGAGCGTTAAAACTTAAAATTTGAAGGATTGACGACTAAGGTACTTTATTTTGTTTGATCGGTCACGACTAAAGTATTAATACACGACAAAGAGTACTTGAGGATCTTAAAAACCGGTCTGACGCATCTAGATGTTTCTAAATTCTAAAGCAGATAAAGAGAGAAACATACGCTTCATGATTTCCTAGTGAAGCACCGCTACTTGTTGATGGTGAATGCATAGGTGCATGTGCATGTCCATGTCCATGTCCATCTGAATTTCCTGAAATTAATTAATAATCAATCCAAAATACTAAATTGAAGGAACTCCAAATTCTTTTATGTTATCTGTTTTTAGCTTCAAGGTGAAAAACTCACCCGCACTATCTCGTGTTTTGATCAAAATTGCTTTCCTTCTTTCCTGTTTTCCCGACCTATATTTCTACATTTCAATGCGCATGCAAAGACATTAGTATAATTCTCAAACGCATTTCTGGGTACGATAAATATATATAGATTATTGCCAATTAGAACTTACATGGATAAATTAAATCTCCCTCAAATGATGAATGACAACCATTATTGAACAAGGGTGGAACTTTTTTTTTTGATCGATTGAACAAGGGTAGAACTATCTTACATATAATAGGTTGGGCATCCGTGGGGTTTATTAAAATAAATAAAATAAAGAACATATCACATCAATAAAGTAAGCAAATATAAATACCTGCAGATGGCTTTTCAAATGGTATAATGTCAATCCCTTGAGTCCCATCAATCTTAACACTGATTTGGGTGTTGCCTCTGTTAAATTCCAACAAAATAAATAAGGTCGATTTCATCTCAAACGACTAAGGTCCAAATTATGCAATGTGTCACTGTTTGTTGCCTCTGTTAAATTCCAACAAAATAAATAAGGTCAGATTTCATCTCAAACGACTAAGGTCCAAATTATGCAATGTGTCACAGCCCTATTTTAGAGGGCTAACACTACGACATTCCATATTGAACCAAGGATGGATCTTGCCGAGGCGGTGTGAATCATGACGTTGCATACTATACAACAAGTGACCTGATCCCAAACACCTGATCAATGAGTGGAGTAGCTTCACACCTTATATATTAAGATCTAGGTTAAGGAGTTAGCTATGTGGGACTATTTTATAGTTTCTCCAACAAGCTCTCCCTCGACGTGTAGGGCAGAGGAGATTAAACCACTACAACGTGGACCTCTGTACGGGTGGATGGGCAGCCATTTGGGTCTACTTCTCATTCCACTCTCATACGGGCCTAGCTCTGATACCATGTTAGAAGTGTGTGGGCTTCCAACTCAAAACCAAATGGCAATGAGTAGAGTGGCTCCACACGGAGTTAGGTATGTGGGACTATTTTATAGTTTCTCCGACATTTTAGCTCGAAACTAATATAGCCTTTGCAACGACAATTTGTATATAGATCACTCAATCATCTCTAAAATCTGACGATGCAAAATGAAGATTGGCCTAGATGACCATGATCGGCAGGTGAATCGAACTTTCCGTTCTTAATAACAAATTGTTCCTAAAGGTTGTCAACGTTTTCTTCAGTAGTCAATCCTATATTTAACAAACTTGTGTCACTAATCTAAGAACAGTGTGTCTCCTACAAGTAACCCAACTCCTGGGTGTACATTATCCAACTCTTTTACAAAAAAAAAAAAATTTAAAAATTTTAATATATAAATAAGAGACCGGTAGATTATGAAGTTTTATATTTCGGAATGTGCTCATTTTTTGTAGGCATGCAGAACTTGATAAGAAAAACATATCCCCAAAATATTAACTTCAAATCCGTTACGGTTTGATTTTTACTCGCAAAAATGACGCCTAACGTGTGAGATAGTGTGATAATAAAAATGTGAAGGGATCCTTCCTCTATAAATAACAAGATGAGATCAGAAGTAGTCGACTTCTGCAGCGACCCCTCCCTCAAGAGCGTCCCATATGTCATCCATCCGAGGTCGAACGGCCATAATAGCGTTATAATTTCTATAATTAGAACCCAACACCTAATATTACCTTACTCCCCTACTCCTAAATGGGAAATAGTAATGTGCAGTAGTAGGAAAATGAAGGAATTTAGAGCTCTTACTATCGGTCCTCCAAGCCGTGTGACAAAGATCAACAAATCGATCATGAAGATCGGTGTCCACCTTAATCGCGGCTTCGGGTCTCTAGATAGTATTACTCCCGTGGTATCATAACCATATGCTCTCTCCATGATGGTGATCTTCGATTTCCGATAATTGGATAACAAATGCGAGAGAGTTTGCTTTTTCTTCTTCAATTTGAGTTCCCTGCAATTTTGAAGTTGCTTCTTTATCGGTGAAGAAAGAAAGAGAATTAAACAAAACAAACGAACAAAGGCAATAGAAAATTCTCTGAAAACGGAATGTTGAAAAAATCAAACAAATCAAAAGCAAAAGTGATCAAATTCTGATTCGGATTCTCATTTCTTTCGCAAAGGAGAGAAAGAAAGAGAGAGAAATTGCGGTTTGTGCTAGTTGTTGTGTAAAGAAACTATGAAAGCAAAGCGAGCTTCTTTGAATCAGAAAAAATGATTCTTCTTATAAATACTTTATCGTAAATAATTCTTACTTCCAAAGAAATCCATGTATCGGAACAAATGTTTTACTAGCTTTTCTTTTGCTTAGGATATAATACAGAAAGTTTATTCAAAGTGATCGAGAATATCACAAAACTACCTTCTTATTTACATCTTAATTAGGAAGTTAATAAGAGAATTATACATACGCACATATACATATTTCTGCTTGACAGACCAAAGTTGAACAAGATCACGACAAATAATGTGTAAATGAAGCTTAAATTTCAATTGATTTCGATCAAAAGTTGTAAAAAGTTGTGAAGAAAAACTTACACTGATGGGTTTTCACGAATAGAAAACAGAGGATTCTTTCTGAAAGAACAGAGGGAGATCTAAAGTACGTCTGTACACTGAAATATATTTAGATGATACAATTTGTTTTAAAACACGACAAGGAAAGTCTAATCAGTTTATGAAAATATAAAACAAAAAACAGAATAAAATTTAAAACCCTAGATTCCCAAAAACGAGACAGAACATGCAGAGAAGTGAGAGATTTTCTCGGCGACGAATCTCAAAATTAAACTAACAATTATGTTTTAATTTGTCGCTAACTAATGGGTGTCAACCACGTACACATATGCAGGTGATATCTGCCACGTGGAATATTCGGTCGGTATTTCTTTAGATGAATATTCGGATTCATACCCAAACCCACACAAGTGAACGAGTGATTCTCAATGGGTAGAACTACACTAAATTAACCCGCCATAAATTGATAATTTTGTTCTGCTTTGGGTTAGTGTGCTAAATTAATAAGGGTCTTAGTATTAAAATAAAAATCAAAAGTTGTTTGTTTCTTATTCATATTTACATAATATTAGATTTCGTCTTTAATTTTTGTAGTCAATTTGGAAATTTGGAAGT
The DNA here is from genome assembly GCA_023531295.1 of Papaver armeniacum. Lineage (NCBI taxonomy): Eukaryota > Viridiplantae > Streptophyta > Magnoliopsida > Ranunculales > Papaveraceae > Papaver > Papaver armeniacum. The sequence goes on from JAJJWW010000219.1 coordinate 4,335, forward strand.
ATTGAAGTGATTTTATTATATTGTTCCGCTTATTATTTTAACTTTTAAAGTCAAACATATACATTTACACACATAATATATATTTTTTTTGAATTTCTTTCTGGCTTGGGTAGTTTTATCTTTCACAGGTTAGGTGTTGCGGTAACAGCAGTCATTCAAAAAGGGGTGGGAGCCCAGCTTGTTGCTAGGCTTCCAACCAATCTTGAATGTACTGATATTGTTATATATTTTTTTTATTTTACTGATGGTAAATTATAGCCACTTAGTGAATCTTTAAATAAATGAATAATATAATATAAACTTATTTATAGAAACCGGAGAAAAGGGTCTACAAAAAGATGCTCGGAAGCCTGGCCACAAGTTGGGCTCCTACGCATCCCGTGAAAAAATCCTGGGATATTTAAATTTAAATTTGGTATATTTCTATATATTAATAATTTATTAATGTTTCAATAAATTAATACTTCGCTAAATTGATAGCAGTCGCAAAGCTATTAATTTATCGAAATTTTACTGTACATCCCGTGGGAAAATCCCGGGATAAATATCACATGAGAGAGTGGGGACTCATCTTACTCTTTTACCACCCAGACGCCCCCACTCTCAGTCGCTAGATTTTTCCGTCGGATATTAGACGGGAATTTCAGGTATCAACGTAGAATTATTCTTAGAAAAAAATCTGAGAATTTTTTTTTTCCATTTATTAGTTGGAAGCCTAGCAACAGGTTAAGTTCCAACAGCGTAATATATTAGTTGAACAGGTTACCTACTGGCCTACCAGCGAGCCTCATGAGGAACCAACCAAGGGAACCGAAGCAGATAAAGGGGTTGTGACAGTATTGCGTCATTGCGAAATCAAACCTGGGACCTCCTGGAGCGCGTCAAACCTCTGAGGAACAGGGATGACCAGCTGAGCTAGCAACCAATTTTTCTTTTTAAATAAGCTATTTTCTCCGGACCAAAATCCCTCGAATTATTCTTATTAATAATCAAAGAAAAGAGAAAAACAGAAGGTAAGAAGAATTAAGATCTGATTTCCAAGAAAATAAGAGTAAAATCATTAGAAAATATTAATGTCTTTCTGAAAGCAACAAATTATATTGTTAGAAAGATATAAAATTTTTAAATATATAAATGAGGGAGGATCCATGGACACTCTTAGATGGACAAGGTCGGATAAGATTTGCGCCATTTTCTCCGCAAAACCCAAACGATAATGAATTTAAGTCGAATATTTTGATGGTATATTCTTCTTATAAGACTCTACATTCCTACAAAAAAATGAGCACAATTGGAGATGTATAAAACCACCATCTACCCCTTTGAATATCAGCCGTTCAAAATTAACGGTTAAAATTAAGATCGGTAGATGGTCAGGTTTGCTATCTCGAATTGCATTCATTTTTGATAGGAATATAAAGTCTTATAATAGGAACATATCATTAAAATATTAGACTTAAATTTATTGTAGTTTGAGTTTGCCGGAAAAAATGGCGCAAATCTTGTCCGGCCTTGTCCATCTAAGAGTGTCCATGGATCCTCCCTCATATATATTGTAGGTGCAAATAATCCAAAGGGACAGGTGGAACCATCCTGGCCGAGGGCGCACCAAGAAAAGCAAGCACTAGAAGCACTGAATCATCTCATCAGATTTGGGCTCGAGAAAAGAGGAATGGAGACAGCTCGAGAGGTCGACATAAAGGAAGAGAAAAGTTCTGATGTGATGCTCATCGGGTTCGAGGGTAGTTAATGCACTGACAGAGTTGGTGAAGAGATAAGAAAAGCTCGGTCAAAGTGGGACTCGGCCAGGAATCTAAAGGGCGACATCGATCATCTCCACCAAACGAACGACATCGGGTGATGACACCACTCGGCTAGATGACTCGACTCGAGCAAAGGGGAAGATCGGCCGAAGCATCAGCTAGTCGTCCGAGAAGAACATCCAGGAAGCTACACCAGGCCCAACACTGTGATATCGATGTATCACCACCTGTAACTATAAATAGAGATCGTGTAGAGAGGTAAAGGCAAGCAATTCAGAAGTAAGTGAGAGGAGAGATAGAGTATTGTTGAGAGCATTTCATCCTTGTAAACTTGTGTGAAGTAATAAGATCATCCTTTCACCCTCGTGGACGTAGGTAATCATGCCGAACCACGTACATCTTGTGTTCTTCTATGTCTTTTGTTGATTTACTTCTTTGCATACGTTTGAAATCCTTTGGATGTAGTAGTAGTAGGGTTTTCTATATCTACATTGACGGAGAGCTGGAGTTGTGTGCCGCAACACACCCACCGCCTTGGCGCCGACTAAGGGGACCGTGTAACATCTTCGGATACCTTGAAATCGGTTACCAAAAGAGAGAAATCCAAGCTCCTAAGTCACCTTGCGTGTTAGTTGAAGCTAAGGGAGAAACTCTTTTGGTTAAGAGTGTTGATAGGCAAAGCTTGCGAGATTTTCTTATCTTTGTTTTCTTAGCAAAACCTTGTTGAGTTTTGATTGTTCTATTAGCATCAATCGCTTCTGCTTTCGTTTGAATCGAGTCGCCAAGCTTAAATTATCAAACTAGGCTGTTTGCTTAAGTCGTCTAAGCGAGTTATTAGAAGATCAATAAGCTCCCGAAATAACATCTTTTGATGTTGGTAGAAGCTAGAATGAAATTCCACCTCGCTGACCTATTTTCTTCTCATCTCTAATGGTTAGAATCCGTGGGATGCTAGATTTGTTGTTTCAAGTTCACCTTTGTGGTCAAAAGCTCAATGTTGTTACCTTTGTTTTTACTTACTTAAGTTCATGAAAAGCTCACGGAAATTTAGTTTAAAAAGAAAAACTTGTTTAGTTATCTTCATCGTCTTAACCCCATCAAACAAGAGCCGGGAGATCTCTTACCTTATGAATAAGGGATTCCGGTCGAGTAAGTTTGACTAATTATGTAAAGGTAAATGTTTTCGTTGGAGTAAAGCTTTTCTGGTCAAAGGTCGCCTTGTCGTCGATCTAAGATAAAACGTAATAACACCTCAAAAGCTCCCGAATGGATCATCTTTGATGACCGATAGAAGCTAAGTTGAAACGTTACTTCGTTGTTTGGATCTTCTTAGTTAGCTAAAACAAAGTATGACAGTGGTGGAGGCAAGACTAACTCGAAGTCATCGAGTTCAGTTTTCCGGAAACTACGGCTGGAAGGAGTTTAGTGGGCGCTTCATTATTAAGCCTCATCTTTATCCTACGCTAAAAGCCTCACAGCATCAGTAGATGGTCGGTACGACAATCGGTAAAGGTTATCGTATCGTCAAACTATAGTTAAGAAAGAAATCTTCCGACCTAACATACGGATGATTAATGACTTCTGGCGCAAGGAATGTTAGGACAAATAATGATTAATGCGTAGAAAAAGTACCGAAAGCGATGTGTTGAGACAGCTTTTCAAAAAGTTGTCCTTTTGCGGTCAAACCCACTTGGTTGCTGAGATCAACACGCTAGCATAAATGGAATTGTACTGTGAAAACTTTTTCCACCTTACACAGCAGAACTGCTGTACTTCATCCTTAACCTTTTCGAAAACGGTTCGAAGTAAGTGTTGTGTACTTTGCTGACGTAGGTAGGGACGGACGGGCGAGCCGAGGAACAAGGGCAATACTGAAGGTGATGGCGAGTACCTCCAGGACGAGTAGGATCCTTAGGAACCGAGCCACAGCGGGATCTAGTGTACAAGAAGGACTGACGGATTCCCGACACGAAGATCATCGGCAAAATAACCAGGACGAGACTCAGGCACTAGGCAAAGGCATGGCTACTGTTGACGAGGAGGTCGATTTAGGCCGAGACGACGATCTCCCACCTAGGATACTGAGGATCAACCCGAGCCAGATAATGCAGGGGGGCATGGTGGACGGAAAAACTGCATCGGATACTGGGGAAGAGGAGGAAGTGCAGACGATACAGGTGGAACTGGGGCGAGAAAGACAACCGACAGAGTACCAGCGTGAACTAGAACGAGAAGGTGAGAGGCTTAGGAGAGTGCGTTTAGGAAGGGGTGACCTCGACCGAGACATCCTACCAGCGGCAGCCGATCATCCCGTAGCTCTAACCGTTCCCCCCGTTATCCCCTCGGCAAGACCTCCGACTGCACCCCCTAATGTAGTAGGAAACCAAGTGAACGGCCACTCTAGCCATGAGAGCACCGACCCAATGTTACTCGCTATATTGGCAAGCCAAAGAAGGCAAGAAGACCTTATGAGAGAGCTGCATAGAAGGAACCTAGCCTTAGAACATGAAAACTACCGACTCCGCAACAGGAGAGCAGGGTCAAGAGGGTCGTCGAGCCGAGGCGCTTCTAGCAATCACACCCAGTCAAGAAACACTCAACCCCCATCCCCGAGCCGAGAACGCATACCCGACCTTAATCGATCAAGGGGAGGGTATGGCCCACTCGAGGATTCTTCGACCGAGGAAGAGGAGACCAATGAGGGTACGGATGCGACAACCAAACAAAAGATCGAACAACTTGAGCAGATGGTCAAGAAACTGACAGGAAACAACGAGGACGATAAGTTAGCAGAAGTAATCAGCGAAGCACAGAAGACACCATTTACCAAGGAATTGGATCGGATTCCTTTCCCGCCCAAGTGTACGTTGCCGATCTTCCCATCTAGGTTTGACGGCACGGGCGATGCTGGAGAGCACATCAAAATGTACAGCATGTCCTTGTTACAATGGAAGAATTACGATGTGGTCATGTGCAAGTTCTTCCCAGCAAGTTTGGAGGGCGAGGCAAAGAGCTGGTTTTACACCCTGCCCGATGAATCCGTTGGCAATTATGCAGTCTTGGTGGAAACCTTCCTTGAAACTTACATGCATAACAGTATAGCTCGGCACAGAGTTAATAAGCTCTTTACGCTTGCACGAAGATTCAGGGAATCGCTGCGGTCTCTAACAGACAGATGGAGGAAGTTATGTACTGACATCGGAAAGGTACCGGTCGATCAACAGATATTCGGTTTCGAAAATTCATTAGGGAATTCAGATCCCATTTGGGTAGCAATGTACACCGAGAAGCCTAAAACGTTAAGGGAAATCAGGAATATGCAAGAACACTACATCGCCTTAGAGGAAATACAGGAAGGAGCGCAGGATAGAGGAATACAAGAAGCAAGCGCTACAGTAGAGGCAACCCCATGAGAAGCTCCGAAGCGACCTGAGAAAAGGCCGAGCACACAACATCATGGGGAGAACAAGAAAATTTGGGTCGAGAAAGGAAAGAAGCCTCGCCACGAACCCAGATCTTACACTCCGTTGAATGCACCATTGGAAGAAATATTCAAGGAAGTCGAAAAGAGAAACGATATCCGATACCCGAAGACTAGGGGAGTCCAGTTCGACAAAACAAGGAACCATCCCGAGTTTTGCCATTACCACCAGTTCCGTGGCCATTCGACCAATGATTGTCGAGAGGTAAAAGATATCGTCCAGCACCTGATCCGAGACGGATACTTGCGACATTTCGTCAAGACATCGTCGACACCAGCTCAGCCCGACGCACCAGTGCATCAGATAAGGATCAATCGCGGTACCCAGTTCGCTTGCTACACCATATCGCACTCGGCAACTCAGGGGTTTGATCTAGGAACCGACATCACTTCAAGGATCCACAAAAGAGATCGGGCGGGAAAAGAAATATTCAGTGTAGCCAAAACTCTGCCCATGGAATCTTGGATGATGCAGCCGATCACTTTCTCAGCAAATGACATCCCGTCAAATGGTCAAGCACATGGGGATCCCCTAGTGATAACCCTACTCATTGAAGAATGGGGTGTCCGAAGGATACTGATGGACAGTGGCAGTTCAGTAGAGGTCTTATTTTACAATACCTTCAAAAGAATAGAGCTATCTGATGACATCCTAATCCCGTCAACCTATCGAATCTACGACTTCAACGGTACAGTGACGGTACCAAAAGGAGAAGTCACCCTCAGAGTCTCGGACGGGGAAGGGTTCCTAGACACACTCATCACCTTCTGTGTGGTCGAAGTGTGTCGCCTTATGAAGCGATCCTTGGTCGACCCTGGTTGGCGGGAATCAAAGGGGTCGCCTCGGCCTACCACTAAAGATTGTGGTTTCCATCCTATCAAGGGGTAGTGGAGGTATTGGGCGACCCCCAGGCGGCGCGACAATGTGTACAAATCGATATCCAGCAGAATGAAGAAAGACGATCGAGGAAACGTCAGGAAAAAAACAAAGCTAGGGAAATAAAAGCGGGGGAAGAGCTAGAAAAGGTGATATCACAAGCCATCACCACCTACGAATCTGACAAGGAGGAGATCTTATAGCAATCAAAGGAGCCGACAATAGTCGACGAGCCAAAGCCTAATTTCTCGGCCTTAGAACCCACCCGACAAGTTAACTTAGGCACTGAGGAATAGCCTAAAATGGTGAAAGTAGGGTCTCTATTAACTGATGAACAGACACAGCAGCTGATAACTCTCTTGAAAGAACACATGGACCTATTCGCCTGGCAAATGCACGATATGGAAGGAATTGACCCAGAAGTCTGCTCACACCACTTGAGAATAGACCCCAAGGTCAAGCCGATCCGACAAAAGATGAGAAGAATTTCACCCGAGCTACAAGCAGCGGTGGAGGCCGAACTAAAAAAGTTGCAAGTAGCAGGAATCATTCGAAAAGCTTAATACCCACAATGGATATATAACATGGTGATAGTCCCCAAAAGGAATGGAGGTGTTCGCGTCTGCATCGACTTCAGCGACTTGAATAAAGCTTGCCCGAAGGACAGCTTCCCCCTCCACAGCATCGATCATCTAGTAGAATCCATAGTCGGATACAAGGCAATAACACTCATGGACGGGTACTCGGGGTACAACCAGATCCCCTTGGCCCCTGAGGACCAAGAGCATACATCGTTCTTCACACCCATAGGGTTATATTGTTACACCAAAATTCCGTTCGGACTGAGAAACGCAGACGCCACATACCAAAGATTAGTAGAAGATATGTTCGAAGATAAAATACATAACACCATTGAGGTATATGTGGACGACATGTTGGTCAAAAGCAAGGTGGCCACCAACCACATCGGCGACCTCCGAGACATATTTCAAACTATGAGAAGATTCAAGATGAGGGTGAACCCTGCTAAGTGCACTTTCTGGGTCACCTCGAGCAAATTTCTAGGGTACATAATTACCGACAAAGGTATCGAAGCAGACCCAGATAAGGTCCGAGCAGTAGTAGAAATGCCATCACCCATGACGATTAAGGACGTACAACGGTTAAATGGGAACTTGGCAGCCTTGGGGCGATTCATCTCTCGATCATCCGACAAGTGCAAAGACTTCTTCGGGACATTAAGGAAAGGAGAAAAGTTCAAATGGACCGAGGAATGCGAGGAGGCATTTCAGAAAATTAAGCAGCATCTCGCGAGCCTGCCGGTGTTACAAAGGCCCGAGCCCGAGGAAGTACTAACCCTATACCTAGGGGCGACTAGTTACGCCATTAGCGCCGTATTAGTCAAGAACGTATGAGGGAAAGAAAAGCCGGTGTATTTCATAAGTAAAACTATGAACCCAACGGAGAGGAACTACACCAGAATCGAGCAACTGATATTAGCCCTGGTATTCGCAACTCAAAAACTTCGGACGTATTTCCAAACCCACAAAATTCGGGTCCTCACCAAATCCTCCATAGAATCAGTACTCGACAATGCAGCCAGATCGGGGCGAATCTCCAAGTGGAGCGCACAGGTCAAACAATTCGATATTTTCTATGAAATGAGAACAGCAGTAAAAGCACAGGCAGTGGCAGACTTCCTGGCAGACTTCCCCCTGAGCGACGAAGATGAAGTGGAAGACATCCCAGGAATGGAGGAAGACCAAGAGGACCCATCCGACCTACTCGAGACATGTAACCCGACACGATGGGAAGTTTTTGTGGACGGATCATCAAATAAAGACGGGTCAGGCCTAGGATTGGTCTTCACGACGCCAAAAGGAAAAAAGATGGTCCACTCGTTTAGACTCGAATTTAAGGCGACCAATAACGTCACGGAATACGAAACAGTGATACATGCTCTGCGCCTGATAGTGGAGATGGGAATTCAAGACGTAAGATTAACAAGTGACTCTCAGCTAGTCATCCGACAAATCAGCGGGCAGTACGCTATACATGATCCCTTGTTGCAAAAATATTGGGAGCTCGCCCAACTTTACATCGGCCAAATACCAACTATCAAGTTCCGGCACATCTGTAGGAAAGATAATTGCCACTCGGACGCCCTAGCATACATCGCTTCCATGCTAACGGATGCAAGTGTTGAGGGCATCGGAATTATGAGGATCTTAATGCCTTCAGTGCCTGAGACGGTAGACATCGGCGCACATGTAGCAGCAACCACTACCGATCAGTATATGGCCGATGATTGGCGAAAACCGATCCACGAGTATCTTGAAACAGGAAAACTGCCCAAGGGGCGACCCGAGATCAACAAAATCAAAAGCAAGGAAGCTGCATACGAGCTCCAAGACGGCACTCTGTACAGAAAATCATACCTTGGACCATTATTAAGGTGCCTGAGTAAAGAAGAGGGGCACACTATCTTGAACGAATTGCATTATGGGGTCACGGGAAACCACAGCTCGGGCCGTAGCCTAGCAGCACGAGCCAAGACTATGGGATATTTCTGGCCTTACATGAATGAGGACGCAAAGCATATGGCCCTCATCTGTGACGAGTGTCAAAAATTCGGAAAAAAGATACACGCACCAGCAGTGACGTTAAACTCAGAATCAGTCCGTGGCCTTTCGCCAAATGGGGGATCAACATCGTAGGACCATTACATGTCGGATCGGGGCAGAGAAAATATTTAATTGTGGCAACCGACTACTTTACTAAATGGGTAGAAGCTGCCCCATTGAAGTATATCCGGGATAGAGATGTTTTTCGATTCATTTGGGAGCACATCATATGTCGCTTTGGAGTACCAGCGGCAATCGTCTCGGACAATGGAAAACAGCTACATGGTAAGAATATCGACTTGCTATTCAATACCTACAACATCCGAAAGAGCAAGTCCACACCCCTTTACCCTCAGAGTAACGGACAAGCCGAGATCACAAACAAAACTATCGCCGACAACTTGAAAAAAAAAGATTGATGGAGAATACGGAGAATGGTGCGAAGAGCTTTACAATGTTTTGTGGGCATATAGGACAACTCGCAGAGAGGCGACTGGGTTATCACCTTTCATGTTAACATATGGGACAGAAGCTATCCTTCCGACAGAGGCGATGATACCTACAACAAGGACCGAGGCATGGAGGCGAAACATCTCGGCAGATCTCATCTTGGCCAAGCTTGACGACCTAGAAGAAACAAGAGAGATGGCCCTGCAAAATATGGAAAATTACCAGCGAAGAATACAACGAGAATATAATAAGAGGGTCCGACCAAGAGAATTCCAGCCGGGACAATTGGTACTAAAGGATCTACCCAGTTATGAACGTGATAAAAAAGGCGGAAAGCTAGCAGCACGGTGGGGAGGACCCTATACCATTGTCGAGAAGGTTGGTGAAGGAGCATACAAGATACTAAAACCGGACGGAACACCCGAACCACGACCGTGGAATGCTAAACGACTAAAGCTATATCACCCCTAAGAACAGGTATAATACATTGTAAGCTATTTTCTTGAAAGGCCACGTGGGGTTGGAAATGTGACAATTGCGTCTAAATGGCCGTTTCGAACCCGAAGAAATGGCATTGTGTAAGTTTCGGGGCGGCTTACACTCGAATGGTCGTTTCGAACCCGGGGCGATGGCATTGTGCAAGTGCCGGGGCGACTTACATTAAGACGGGCTATTCGAACTCGGGGCGACGGCAGTGTGCAAGTGCCGAGGTAGCCTTAGGGCCCTGGTGGTTGGAAACTAGTAGCCGATTGTCGAGGCATGAGTACTCGTCAATCGAGAAGACAACATTGCTCCCCTCGCAAGTGGCTGAAATCACTTGCCCAAGAAAGTTAATTGATAACTTCTTGGGATATCGATCCCATGGAAACTAGGAAGGACCAACTACCCTGCCACTGGATCTTGAAAGACAGTGATGAGATACCTCAATCGGGACATGGCATTGGGCCCGGTGACCCTCCCTGTTGAGTGTGTTCGACAGAAACGGCATTCACGATTAACCAATCTACTCATGTTTATGCAGGTATACATAACTTAGTCGTAAAAATAAACCATACATCATAGGCATAACATAAATAAGAACGGTAACATGAATAGTAATGTCAGATGGAAAGAAAAACAACCAAATTGGCGACGCAGCACCCCGTTAAAAAAGTGTACGAGAAAATAAAGGTGTTCGAGCGGATTACAACCCATGGCAAAGGGTGAAATAGCGACGCAGCTCTACAAAAGACAAGCTTACTCTTTAGGAGGAACTGGCCCCGGAACCGCCCTCTTAGCAGCAGCATCGGCTCGTTTCTTATCAAGTACCGCCTTTACACCGGCTTTGACCTTCGCGACAAGCTCATCATTAAACTTCTCCTTTTCAGCAACAAGGTCCTGTGTCAGCTGCGTCGGCGCCGCTTCAGCAGTGGCCACCTGCCCGAGTAATTGAGCCTCCCTTGCCAACAACTGCACCTCATTTCCCTTCAATCGGGCAATCTCCTCTTACAGCGATGCCACCTTCCTTTGCTCGGCTGCCAAAACATGAGAGCGGTCAGTCACATAATAACAGCACTAAGAACAACGACAAGGAAAACACAATACAAGGCACACCACCTTCCAGTAAAGGGGTGACTACTCTAACGGTCTCTTCAGACTCAGACAAGCTACACTCGAGGGAAGATATCTTAGAAGAAAGTTCTAGATATCGTTGCTCGTTAAACTCATTGGAGGGGCAGTACTTCTTATGATCACTCCATTCGGCTCTCTGCCGAGAGTGTGCTATCTGCAAACCTGATAATTGAGTGCGAACCCACTCCAACTCCTCAGAAACTTTCTTGGACTCTCTAAGCTTCTCAAGGGATTCTTGACTACACTTCTCGGCAACATTCTTCTCCCCCAGAATCCGAAGGCGATCTGCGTGCAAATATCGAACCTGAAGCCTTAGCCGGCCACACTGACTTTCTAAGTTATCGGCCAACAGTGTTTTATCGGCGGCGATACCTTGGAACCGAGCTAAGCTCGCCCTAAGATTATCAATCTCCTCGGGGACATACTCAAAAGTCTCGTAACGATGCAGTCGGGTCTGAAGACCCTCAATCTTGGTCTCCAGACGATCGATTTTATCATCCTTATTGACAATCCTCTGTTGTAAATTCGAAACGTGATCCCGTTCTATATTAATTTCTCTCTTCAACAAGCGATACCTCGTGGCAGCATCGGCCTCCGCACTAGAAGTTTCGGCTAGGAAGGCAGTACTAAACTCAGGATATTGGCACTACGGAATCAATCATAAACACGTGAAAGCTAAGTAACTACCTTGGGTCTCGGCTAGTCGCTTCTCCAGCCCCCGGGATCGCTCGCGCTCTTGCTGTAATAAGAGACGAAGACCCTCTTTCTCGGCGACCTCCCTGCGCTGAATGGCAGCGTTTAACAACGAGCGATTGATATCCTACAAATACCAACAGCATTAGCATTTACCCCATAAACATGAATGCATAACCTGATCAACACAACTCACCAGCAGGTCGAAAGTATTCTTCAAGCCGGCGTCATACACCGAGACAGCCTTGATCTTATCTTCATCCGACAGAGAGGCAAATTCAGGAGAAATAAGAGCTCCAAGGGAATTGCACATAGGGCCTGAGACAGTAAAAGAGGTGTTACTCCCTGAATTAGGAACCACGGGAGAAAGAGGCTCTAGAAACTCGCCCCCAGAAGTGGTGTTCTCTTCTTCCCGAGTAACCACATTATTTCCACCAGACTTCTCCGATTGCTTCGGCTCCTCTTCATCACCATCGGCTTCTTCCTCTCCATCAAAAAGATCATCATCATCGTCACCATCAGACTCAAGATACACAACACCATCGGCAAGAATAATCCCTCCACCAGCTGGCTGCTGGGGCACAGTTTTTTCCGGGACGGATAGATCGCCCTTAGTCTCCTTGCCCTTTCCACTAGGCTTCCCACCTACAAGGGTAGACGAAACATCAGAAGTTTTCTGAGGCGACTTCCTCATGAAATGCGATAAAGGCAACCGATCCTCGAGATCCTCACCATCCCTCGCCGAAGCACCTCCAGCTCTATTGACCCTTAGCTTCTGCGCATGAGCCAATGTCAGAACCATTCAAGGCAACAAATAGGGGCAAGTACATGTACTGCAAAGAAGAAGCAGTATATTTGTTACCTTCCCTGTCTCCTCTTTGGCCCCTGCGCCAGAACCCCTATCCCTTTTTCGAAGAACGAGAGACTCAGAAGGAACGTTCTGGGACTTGGGCTGTAAAAAACACAAAAATTAAAACATCGCCCTACTAGTCGCCCGAGCCGATCAGATAAATCAAAAGCCGAGAAACACACTTACTCGATCAACATTGACCACCCAGAAGGGATAAGACTCGGCCGGAGAAGGAAAATTGCCACTTAGAAGGGGACCAGAAATAGCCAAAGGAACTCGGTCCCAAGCCGCATCGCTAGTGTGACGGGCATGCCTGTTGGAACCTTTCCCCTCGGGATCCTCGTCCAATAAAAGATTCTTGACACCCTCTGGAAGAGTCTTATGACGATGAGGGCTAGCAGCAAAACCAGCGAGGTCACCATTGGTAGTAGTTCCGCTTCGATAGTTATCAGCAAAACTGGCAGGAGTATAGTCACCCGCCTGGGAAGGATCGTAAGTAGACCAAGTAGTAGGAGTACATTCGCCTCGACTGCGCCTCTCCCACTCGGACAAAATACGAAAGGTATTGCCATTCCACTGAGCCAAGGCACGGGACGGGCGGATCTTAGAAAGAGCCTCATACCAAAATGAGCGGCTAGGATCGTACAAAGGAAAACGCAGCCCGAGCTCTAACTGGCCCCTGGTGACAATGGTCGCCTCGGCCTAGTGAGGAAACTTTAGAACATCATCCTTCTTTAAAACGCCTTTTTGGCCCGACAAGAGCCTGACGTCATAGCCATGGAGGTCGAACTCATCTTTCAACTGTTGGATGAATTGCTCATCCGACAAGTCTTTAGCAGTTCTCTTATCATCTCTACATGAAAAAGAAGAAGGATTATCAGAAAAGATAGAATCCAGAGCACGATAATCATGCTTAGAAGGGCTCTCTATAAAAAATAGGGAATCAAGCGGTACACCGTCTTCATCAGAAAACACATAGCTCACGCACCTTTTTTCCGTCATGGAAGGAGTTGAAGACGCCATGAAAGCTAGTAGAGGAAACGGTAGGAGGAGTAAAAATACGACCGGAATCGGAAGTTGCAGCGACAACGGAAACAAAGAAGACCCAGGACAGTGAAGAAAGAAGGAATAAAACCTGTGGAAAGGATAACTAATGGCGATGAAGAAAAAGCATAGGAGAACGGAGAGAGAGGAGAAAAAATGGCTAAGGAAAGAATAAAAAGAAAATAAGGTTTAAGGGTCGGACTTATAAACCTCACCTGTGGTAACCGGTGAGGAAGGTAAACCGGTTGCAATAACTGAAGAAGGTGGGGAACAACATGGCGCGAAATCCGGCATGACTGAGGACGTGGGAAGACGAGGCGTTTTCTTCCCCTCGTGTCGATCACACGAACGGAAGAAGGGGCATAAATGTAGGTGCAAATAATCCACAGGGACATGTGGAACCATCCTGGCCGAGGGCGCACCAAAAAAAGCAAGCACTAGAAGCACTGAATCATCTCATCAGATCTGGGCGCGAGAAAAGAGGAATGGAGACAGCTCGAGAGGTCGACATAAAGGAAGAGAAAAGTTCTGATGTGATGCTCATCGGGTTCGAGGGTAGTTAATGCACTGACAGAGTTGGTGAAGAGATAAGAAAAGCTCGGTCAAAGTGGGACTCGGCCAGGAATCTAAAGGGCGACGTCGATCATCTCCACCAAAAGAACGACATCGGGTGATGACACCACTCGGTTAGATGACTCGACTCGAGCAAAGGGGAAGATCGTCCGAAGCATCAGCTAGTCGTCCGAGAAGAACATCCAGGAAGCTACACCAGGCCCAACACTGTAATATCGATGTATCACCACCTGTAACTATAAATAGAGATCGTGTAGAGAGGTAAAGGCAAGCAATTCAGAAGTAAGTGAGAGGAGAGATAGAGTATTGTTGAGAGCATTTCATCCTTGTAAACTTGTGTGAAGTAATAAGATCATCCTTTCACCCCGTGGACGTAGGTAATCATGCCGAACCACGTACATCTTGTGTTCTTCTATGTCTTTTGTTGATTTACTTCTTTGCATACGTTTGAAATCCTTTGGATGTAGTAGTAGTAGGGTTTTCTACATCTACATATATAAAACGTATAAATACATATATACATATTATGATAGGAAAAAAATATCTGGAACGATACATTATGCTAGATTAAGATTACAAAGTCGCGCTTTAAACATGTGGACAATTTTAACAATGAGTTTATGAATTGAAATTGACGTCTAGATAATCGAACAACGTAGAAGCATAGTTCCACGTTAGACCATACCTTACGACAATCGTATTGATACTAATATATTATAGTAATTTGTATGGATTGAGAAAAGATCATCGCTTCACAAACTGATGTATTATAGTATCATCTTATGATCTACCTGTAACACCCCGTGTTTTTAGCATGGCGCATGCTCAAAGATGCGCCATGGCCTGAAGCTCCGTTGCGTAGAAAAAGGAAGATTGGCCTAGGCCAATACGCTGCCAAAAATGGCTTATTACATGGGCATATTGGTCAAGACCAATATGGCACCAAGAGGGTGTAATCTGTAAGATATATTGGTCAAAGGCCAATCTCGCATCAAAGAATGCATTCGGCCAGTTGGGAGGATGGCCTAGAACAAAGTAACGCCAAAATGACGCAATACGCAGGTTATTGGCCTATGACCAATATCGCACCACAAGGGTGCAACAGGCCAGAGCAGGCTGGCCTTTGAAATGTACAGCCATCATGGCTGGACATTGGAATGGCCTATGGGCCAAAGTCAGAAATACAGCCATCACGGCCCTTCAGTGGACCTGGCTCAGGAGATGTTCAACCATCATGGCCGGACATTAGAGTTGGACTATGAGCCAGAACTGAATGTATAGCCATCTTGGCCGGTTATTCAGGAAATATATGGCAATGACCACGAATAGTAAAAGTGGGAGTTGATGAATGATTTTTGCTCCCCCAATTTAAGTTGTAAAAATGTCAAGTTAACATATATAGGGATGGGTAGTTGGTTGAAGGTGCATATCCGGACCATGCACCAAGTAAGCTTCATAGCTTAGCCGAAAGAGTATAAATGATGCGTAAGCCTCATTTATAGATGCATAACCTTCCCAATGGAGCGTATTAAGCATGGCATCAGTATGGCATGCCGCGGACGTACCAAATATGCATTCCTTGGATGCATTTTGATGGAACGGCCTATACGGACTAGGCCATTACCATTATTTCTTGGCCATGACCTCGCAAACGAGTTGGTTTAAGTTTCTGTCCCTTCGAGGATGAACTACGGTCTGTGCTTAATCCCTTTAGAGTAGGAAAGGGTACGTAGGCAGCCGTAATGAGTTGCAGCATTGCCGGTCCAGCACTTTGTCGCTCATATCATCTAATTGGGAGATGATTGCGACATTCTGGTCTCTCATATCATCTAGCTCGGTAACTCGATGCAAGAGATGATTGTGACCAAACTTGATGAGGCGAGTTGCATTCCATTCCATGGATGCTCATACTTAAAAAGTGGAGGTACAACAACCACACCCAATATTTCGCTTAGCAATCTGTATGGACAAACTCCAATATACTTTCTAGAGAATCAACTAGACTCAATCTTAATAAAGTATATCAAAGAGTTTTATCTTTCTTTCTTGATTCAATTCTTTCTCAAGCAAATAGAAATCTGCGAGTCTAATTGAATACAAGAGAAATCACTTGAATGGTACCAAAGACCAATGTTCAAGGATCAATCAATTTCAATCAACAACCAAAGGTCAGATTTCCAATTGATTGATTCAAACGCACAACCTGTGATCTTTCAATTATATAACAAAATATAATGCGGAATAAAAATAACATAGACACCAGAATTTTGTTAACGAGGAACCGCAAATGCAGAAAAACCTCGGGACCTAGTCCAAATTGAACACCACATTGTATTAAGCCGCTACAGACACTAGGCTACTACAAACTAACTTCGGTCTGGACTGTAGTTGAACCCCAATCAATCTCACACTGATTCAAGGTACATTTGCGCTCCTTACGTCTCTGATCCCAGCAGGATACTACGCACTTGATTCCCTTAGCTGATCTCACCCACAACTAATAGTTGTTATGACCCTAAGTCAAAGACTTTAATAAACAAATCTGTATCACACGAAAAAGTCTACAAGAATAGATAAATCTGTCTCCCACAGAAACACCTACAAGTTTTGTTCCGCCTTTTGATAAATCAAGGTGAACAGGAACCAATTGATAACCCGGACTTATATTCCCGAAGAACAGCCTAGTATTATCAATCACCTCACAATAATCTTAATCGACGAGGCGAAAGAAGATATTGTGGAATCACAAACGATGAGACGAAGATGTTTGTGACTACTTTTCTATCTTGCCTATCGGAGATATAAATCTCAAGCCAATCGTTACGATTGTACTCAAAATGATAGAATCATCAAGATCAGATCACACAACTACGAGAAAGTAGTATCGGTCTGGCTTCACAATCCCAATGAAGTCTTTACGTCGTTAACCTGATTTTCAAGAAGAAACCTAAGGTTAAAGGAGAATCGACTCTAGATAATACAACTAGTATCACACAGGAGGTGTGGGGATTAGGTTTTCCAGTTGCTAGAGTTCTCCCTTATATATATCTTTCAAATCAGGGTTTGCAATCAATGTTAGCTTGGTAACAAAGCATTCAATATTCACCGTTAAATGAAAACCTGAGTAGGTTCAAGCTAACATCTTTCAACCGTTGGATCGAAAATTTAGCTTGTTACACACAAATGAAATGTACTATTTTGGGTTTATGTAACCGTACCCAAACATGAATATTTGTTGGTTCAACAATAGTTAACCAAATGGTTAGCCATATGAGCACTTTCATATCAACCATGTTCTTCTTCACCATAACTAGTTCAAATGACTCAAATGAACTAGTTATAGAGTTGTTCAATTGCAAGGAAATCTTATGTAACTACACAAGACACAATCGAAGCAATAACGATTTGATTCACTCGAATCGGTTCATGAATTATATAGCCACGGTTTGCATTTTGCATTCCTTAGTTAATATAAATAATTTCACAAACAATCGTCTTTAGATATAACCAACTTAAGTTCGCAGACTTAGTTCGCGGACTTAAGTTCCCGGAATGAGTTCTGAAACTCCAACAGATTTTCTCGGGTCGATAACTTCCGCCAGTTCGTGGACTGGGTTCGCGGACTGAGTTCACGGCTCTTGTTCCGGTTCTCTTGATCAACAAAGTTCGCAAACTTTGGTTGAAGGAAAAAAGACTTATACATGTATGTGTTGCCACACAACGCTTATATCCATCATTGGTTATATGATCTAAACTCTCATTTCAATCATTGAAACATTCTTAGAGGACATTTCGTCAAAGTAAGCAATTTTCAAAGTGATTGAAACGTGTCATGACTTTCGTCACTAGGTAAAGATTAACTTGGCCAAAGCAAAAGCTTACCAACACATATTTCGAGAAATAGATAGGCGAGTTAAACTCGGCTCGAAATAGCAAATGTGTATAATCAAAGTCTATATAGCAAAACGACTTTTGTCTCAAAATAGGAGATAGAGTAGATAGACTTTTGAGTGATAGATAAGTTCAAGTCTCCACATACCTTTTAGTCGATGAAGATCCACCAGTTCCTTGAGTAGTCCTTCGTCTTGTATGATGATTGCCATGGAGTTCTTGAGCTCAACTACACTTTCTATACTAGTCTGAGACTTAGCTATAGTAGACTAGAATCAAGACTTATAGTTTTGATCACTAATATTGACTAACATGCTTGAGATAGCAACGCATGTGAGTTCGACCGAGCAATGCTCTAACAATCTCCCCCTTTGTCAATTTTAGTGACAAAACTATCAATACATATGGAATACAAAAAAAAAATGAATTAACTTTTGTAGCTCCTATTCCACATGCCTAATCTTCAACATTACTCGAAATCTTCGTCACTTCCAAGTACTCCAATGATCCCAAAGGTTGTAAGTTCATCATCATCGTTGTTGAAAATCCGTAGCTATAACAACAAGAAAACAAGAGTTCTCAATCATTGTTATACAGTGTCATAGTATCATTATATAGTATCAAAGTTCTTTTTTTTTCTGAATCACATAACTTTTATTAAAAAAGCCAAATTACAACCCAATTACAAAGGAACTCAAACTTTAAAAAATAAAAACAAAGATACATGCCCTAATACAAGAAGCTAAAATTTTAAGCTAAAAGAAACAGCCCAATTAACAGACCCAATACTTAAACTGAACCTCCCTTTTCATCTAAATCTGTAATATTCAACATTTGGCATTTCAACTCTTGGCAGACATTGAGGTCTACCAATGTAAATATGTCTAATTCCAGCAGCTAAAGAAGCTCCCTTATTTGCCATATTGTCAGCTGAAAAGTTGACCTCCCTGTAACAATGTTGATATCTTATTGAATTGAGCTTCCTTGTAACAATACTCCATCTTCCTTTAAGAAACCATGGAACCTTTCCCTGAGAAAATTATGCCAGAACAGATTTAGAGTCTGATACAATAATTATCTTCAACATATTCCATTGCACAGCTAACTCCAAAGCACACATAATACCATAAGATTCTGCAAGATAGTTAGAAGCCACTCCAATGCCACCAATGAGAGCACCTAACACCTGACAATTTGAATCTCTAACCACAACACCAAATCCTGCAGAACCAGGATTACCAAATGATGAGCCATCACAACAGAACATCACACAATCTTGTTCAGGAGGATACCAATAGCATGTCTTAATGAATTGAAATTTGGACAGTCTTATCCCTAAATGAAAATTTTCAATGATTTCTTGATCGTAATTTTGATTCCATTTGGTGCATGTAATCCTCAACCCACCCTCATTTACTAATTTCATGATTCTGCTCTTGAATCTATGCATATTTGGTTTGATCTCTTCAAAGAATTTTTTATTCTTATGGAACCACAGTTCCTTTAGAATGCTGCATGATGCATTTATCCAGACTTGTTTGACCAGAGGGCTGCAGTTAGAAGCTTTCTTCCATACATCTTCAAAAGAAGTTGGCACTGTGAACTTAAATACTTCACAGATCCATCTCCAAATTTCAGTGTTAAAACTACATTCCCATAGCAAGTGATTCATGTTGTCTTCTGCAGCTTCACAAATGCAGCATCTTGAAACTATTTCATATCCATTCTTAATCATGCATTGATCATCCACATAAATTCCTTGAATAAGCTTCCAAACATTACTAGCAATTGAAGGATGGAGAAAATGAGACCATAATTTCTTTGACCAATTGACTGGCTGTTCTTATGTCTCATTTTATCAACTGCCACTGATGTAAAAAAATCTCCTTTTAATGTTCTTGTCCATATCATAGTATCCTCTCCCCCAAGCACTTCAGGCATTTGAAGATTATTAAAGATATGATGAAGCTCACTATTTATAGACCATTCTCCATTTAGTAAAATATCAGAAACTTTCAAGTTTTTATTCTCAATAACATAACTATGATGTTCAAATCTATCATACAAGTCACCATCTTCTATCCAATTATCAAACCAGACTGATATATTTTCACCATCCCCTATAATCCATCTTGTGTCTTCTTTCATCATTTCCCGTGCCCATTTCTATAGTATCAAAGTTCAATTGCATCACAACTTCGACAACAATACTATGGTGATATGTATCACTCCCCCTTAGTCAATACTCCATCTCACATGGAAACCACCCCCTTACATAATAATCCGTAAACCATATGTATTTGTAGTGTGAACTACATATTAATTCTCCCCCTTTTTGTCAATAAAATTGGCAAAGGTACGAAAACGGGATCCTAATGAAATTTTCGAAAGAGACATTTCATGACCAAAAGAAAGCACACATCATCTTATTTAGATGCAATCATATAGCCGAAGCTAAATGCATTCATCAAGGAGTTTATAAAGATACAAGATAACCCCTATAATATTCCACAGCCGCACTCCCCACAAAGATTTGGTAATTAAACACAAGTTCAATTAAGAACTATCCCCCATAATATGTCATTCCCGAAAGAACAACAAGAGCGGCCTTAATTTCAAAAGAAAAGAAGGATTTTTTTGTACATAACAAATCACACACAAGTATGAATTTGAATCCAAAAGAGTTAATTAAATTAACCACAAGAGAACCCATGATTAATTTAATTGGAAATGCTCAACAAAAGTGAACTTATGGAGACAAAAAAAATATCAATTAGATTAATCACAAGAGAACCCATAATTAATCTAATCGGAATACACAACCAAATTAACCATAAAAGTAATCAATTTAATTGGTCATGCTCGACATAAGAGAACTTACGAAGCAACAACTAAATAACCAAACAAGGATGATTAATTTAGTTGTACATGCTCGACACAAAGTATCTCACGGAGCAACAACTAAGCCAAAGAATAACTCAGTCGATTGTGCTCAACATAAGACACCTTATGGAACAACACAGTATGTACACAAAAATTGTGGATCGGAGATCGACCTTATACCGTGGAATAAGCAAGGATTTATTCTATTTTCCATCACCATTTGCACAATGACATACGATAGACATAATCCTTGTAAACAAAAGATTTTAACCTATCTTCCATCAATGATTGACATAATAGGCTTAACTTTTGTATTGTCAAAAGTTCATTCCTTCTTTTATCAACACATGTATATCGACATATAAAGGACTTAACTTTTGACAAGGTATGGGACAATCATAGTTCACGGATGCAAACACACATATCCCATAAAAAATGCAATATATAAAACCATAAAGATTAATACTACAAAAATCATCTTCCAAACAATTTTATAATTTAAACCAATAAATCTAAAAACATGAAGGTGAAAACGTTGGACATAGCTATGTGTAATCACAATAATAGCTATTCCAAACTCTAGTTATTCTTCTAAACAAAACGAGAAAAAGAAGATTTACTAGACATATAAACTCTTATAAAACATTTCACTTACTTTGAGTAGTCTTCTCATATTCTCTGTATTCATCAAGCACATCTTCAATCAGATCAATTCTAGATTCCAGATTATCCATCTTTTCTTCAAGTCTCTTGGAAGAGGTTTCAAGTTCACTTTTTAGGGCACGAACTTGTTCCAAGAAGAGATTCATGGTTAAAGAGAGCTTGTCAAAATGAGAGACAGAGATGTTCCCGTCCATAGAAGAGTCGTGTTTATCAGGGCTCATTACATTATCAGAAGAATCAAACCGTATCTTCTTAGAGGGAAAGAGAACAGTCCAAACATCACTTTCTTTGCTTGAAAGACTTGAAGAGGACATGATGGAAGAGATAGATGAAATGTTTATGCAAGGGAGAAAAACTTCATTTTAAAGAAGCTGAGGATATGAGATAAATATCCAAAGAACCTTTGACCAAAACCCTAACAGAAAAGAATATTCTTAGAAAGGGTCTTAAGGAGAGAAAAAAAAACGTTCGAAAACATAAACAGTTCAAGGCTTTAAACAACAATAATAATTCATCACAACCCTCTTGAAGATTATGATTTTTGTCTAATAGGGATAGACAAGAATCATCAATACAGCATTACAAACTGTAGTTGTTCCAATCCTTTCCAGGACTGGTTAACTTCCTTTAAGGGGACGAAGTATTTGTTATACCTTGTTTCTGTCTTGTTTTTAAGAAAGAAGAGTTATGAACTCCATTCTTTCTTTCTTTTAGCACAGAATTGAACACCTTGATTGTTGATTTTCGTAAACTATGCATCCTATTGGAAATCTCTTTTACAAAAGATGAAGGTTTTGTATGAGATTTCTTTTTCTTCTTCTGTAAACGACGTTTGACAGAGGAGAACTTTTCTTGTTTCACAGTGCCACAGGATTTAGGAAGCTCCTGATGATCATATAAGGAAATCACGAGATTAGATAAATCCTTGTGTTTTTCTATATGATTCTTGTTGTCAAGGTGACTTATGAATGATATAGAATAAGGATTGCTGACAATTCATATTCGAAGGAGTTCGATATGTTTTGTAAGAATCACGATTGCACATATCCAATTTTAAATTATACAGTTGGCGTTCCAGATTTTCAATCCTTTTAATTAAGACTTCCTTTTCAAGTTGAAGTATTTTTGAGGAAGTAAGATTGTTTATCATGGAATAATCAGGACTGTTAGGAGGACAGATGTGATTATCAGCAAATAGATTAAGAGAACCATCATAGACATCATCCTCAGGACAGTAGTCAAGAGTAGCCATCCAAGATTTAGTTATCTCACTCGTCTCCGTATCAGGACAAATAGAAGTATTGTGAACACTTCTATAGCACTTGAAACTAGAATGGTTAACATAGTTTTTCTGAACCTTTTTATTGATTGACTGAGCTTTCTTTTGAGACTTTCTTTTTCTCTGTCTAAGAGATTTCTTAAGATGTTGTATAAACAGTGCCAGAGTTGAATTAAAGCAATTCTCATTTCTTTTGTCAGACAATTTAGAACGTTGAGACTTACGATCAGATGCAGCAACAAGGTTGTTAATCAAATGATTTTTCTCTCTTTGTTCAAGTTCAAGATCAAAAATTTTCAACTTTCCAGCTAGAGAATTTTTGGATAGTGTATCAAGGTTATTTCCCTCAACGATGGCATGCTTCTTAGAATCGTATCTAGATGGCAGCGATCTGAGAATTTTCATCACAATGTCCTTTTCAGGAATAGTCTTACCCAATGAAAACGATGCATTAACAATTTCAGACACATTGTGATTAAACTCATCAAATGTTTCTTCATCTGCCATATAAAGGTTTTCCCAATCGGAATTAAGGTTTTGAAGCCTAGCTTCCTTTTCACTGGTATTACCTTCGAATACGGTTTCTAATATATCCCACGCTTCTTTAGACTTAGTGCAATTTGACACATGGTGCTTGAAGATTCGGGGTAATGGCATGTATGATGGCATTCAAGGTTGATATTAGTATTTTGCTCAAGGTCCACTTGCTAACGTTGTTTCTACACACAAGTATCTCAAGGTCTCGTGTTTGCTACTTATGTAAAGAGTGTATTCATCCAAATATTCTTGGGAACGTTTACATTTCCAATTTGAAAACAAAAAACTTAAATCATACAACTAGGGAGCATCATAGCCATTAACAACATATACCCATGATTGAAAATCACGTGCTTGAAGAAACTGGGATTGTCGCATAGCAATTTTCCACCATAAGTAATTAGAGCCATCGAAGTCAATCGGGTCAAGGTCTAACGAGTGTGGTACGTTGATAGAGATAGCACCTCTGTCCATAGAGTCATTAAATCCATTCTTGCATCCATTATTTCGGTGCTATTATCGCTTCATTACATCAAACACACAGACTTATAAGGTCTTGAACGTGTTTTCCTCCTCTGATAACAATTGAAAAAATGGGGGTACAACAACCACACCCAATATTTCGCTTAGAAATTTGTATGGACAAACTCCAATATACTTTCAAGAGAATCAACTACAAACACAGACTTATAAGGTCTTGAACGTGTTTTCCTCCTCGATAACAATTGAAAAAATGGGGTACAACAACCACACCCAATATTTCGCTTAGAAATTTGTAAGATTCAATCTTAATAAAGTATATCAAAGAGTTTTATCTCTCTTTCTTGATTCAATTCTTTCTCAAGCAAATAGAAATCTGCGAGTCTAATTGAATACAAAAGAAATCACTTGAACGGTACCAAAGACCAATGTTCAAGAATCAATCAATTTCAATCAACGACCAAAGGTCGGATTTCAAATTGATTGATTCAAATGCACAACCTGTGATATTTCAATTATATAACAAAATATAATGCGGAATAGAAATAACACAGACACCAGAATTTTGTTAACAAGGAAACCGCAAATGCAGAAAAACCCCGGGACCTAGTCCATATTGAACACCACATTGTATTAAGCAGCTACAGACACTAGCCTACTACAAACTAACTTCGGTCTGGACTGTAGTTGAACCCCAATCAATCTCACACTGATTCAAGGTATAGTTGCGCTCCTTACGTCTCTGATCCCAGCAGGATACTACGCACTTGATTCCCTTAGCTGATCTCACCCACAACAAAGAGTTGCTACGACCCAAAGTCGAAGACTTTAATAAACAAATCTGTATCACACAGAAAAGTCTATAGGAATAGATAAATCTATCTGTCGCAGAAATACCTACAAGTTTTGTTCCGTCTTTTGATAAATCAAGGTGAACAGGAACCAATTGATAACCCGGACTTATATTCCCGAAGAACAACCTAGTATTATCAATCACCTCACAATAATATTAATCGACGCGACGAAAGAAGTAATGTGGAATCACAAACGATGAGACAAAGATGTTTGTGACTACTTTTCTATCTTTCCTATCGGAGATATAAATCTCAAGCCAATCGTTACGATTGTACTCAAAACGATAGAATCAGCACGATCAGATCAAACAACTACGAGAAAGTAGTATCGGTCTGGCTTCACAATCCCAATGAAGTCTTTAAGTCGTTAACCTGGTTTTCAAGAAGAAACCCAAGGTTAAAGGAGAATCGACTCTAGATAATACAACTAGTATCACACAAGAGGTGTGGGGATTAGGTTTTCCAGTTGCTAGAGTTCTCCCTTATATATATCTTTCAAATCCGGGTTTGCAACCAATGTTAGCTTGGTAACAAAGCATTCAATATTCACCGTTAGATGAAAACGTGATTAGATTCAAGCTAATATCTTTCAACAGTTGGATCGAAAACTTAGCTTGTTACACACAAATGAAATGTACTATTTTGGGTTTAAGTAACCGTACCCAAATGAACATTTGTTGGTTCAACAATAGTTAACCAAATGGTTAGCCATATGAGCACTTTCATATCAACCATGTTCTTCTTCACCATAACTAGTTCAAATGACTCAAATGAACTAGTTAGAGAGTTTGTTCAATTGCAAGGAAATCTTATGTAACTACACAAGACACAATCGAAGCAAAAACGATTTGATTCACTCGAATCGGTTCATGAACTATATAGCCACGTTTTGCATTTTGCATTCCTTGGTTCATATAAATAAGTTCACAGACAATCGTCTTTAGATATAACCAACTTAAATTCGCAGACTTAGTTCGCGAACTTAAGTTCCCAAAGGAGTTCTCAAACTCCAGCAGATCTTCTCGGGTCGAGAACTTCCGCCAATTGCGGACTGGGTTCGCGGACTGAGTTCACGGCTCTTGTTCCGGTTCTCTTGATCAACAAAGTTCGCAAACTTCGGTTGAAGGAAAAAGGACTTATACATGTATGTGTTGCCACACAATGCTTATATCCATCATTGGTTATATGATCTAAACTCTCATTTCAATCATTGAAACATTCTTAGAGGACATTTCGTCAAAGTAAGCAATTTTCAAAGTGATTGAAACGTGTCATGACTTTCGTCACTAGGTAAAGATGAACTTGGCCAAAGTAAAAGCTTACCAACACATATTTCGAGAAATAGATAGGCGAGTTAAACTCGGCTCGAAATAGCAAATGTGTATAATCAAAGTCTATATAGCAAAACGACTTTTGTCTCAAAATAGGAGATAGAGTAGATAGACTTTTGAGTGATAGATAAGTTCAAGTCTCCACATACCTTTTAGTCGATGAAGATCCACCAGTTCCTTGAGTAGTCCTTCGTCTTGTATGATGATTGACATGGAGTTCTTGAGCTCAACTACACTTTCTATCCTAGTCCGAGACTTAGCTATAATAGACTAGAAATCAAGACTTATAGTTTTGATCACTAATATTGACAAACATTCTTGAGATAGCAACGCATGCGAGTTCGACCGAGCAATGCTCTAACACATACTACATATCAAGCCACATAGAGTTGGTATATGTTCCAGTTGCGGAATTGAACATGGCCAATAGGGGTACGTTGTTAATCAAAGTAAGGGAATGGCTATAGGCTTGGAGCGGCCTATGCCTAAGTCCCAGGAATTTTCCTTAGGTTCGGACAATACTCGGAAGCCAGTGATGCATGCAAGATGCATCGGTCATAGCCTAAATGGCTTTAAACCCTTAGCAGAACAGGGGTAAGATGGAACGGTGTGGAAGACAAGTTAGTCGCATCATGCTCCACGAGCATGCTTGCAAGGGAAAATGGACGTGCATTTTCCTAGCTTTAAGGCCCAGATCTTAGCTTTATCTTGGCGCATCGGGGAAGTTATGGCCTACGTGCCCAGGCGCGCCAGGCGTAATTTTCCGGTCCGTCATAGTTGGTATCAGGGCAAATTCCGAGAAAACTTTAGGGACTGTGAGTATTGGACTCGTCAGCGAGTAGTTTCCTTTGATGGAAAATTTAAAGTTGGAGAGTAGGCCAACTTTTGCGTGAAAAAGAGTTTGTAACTGCTAAGCCAGTTACTTTGCGAATCGTGTTGATCTTGTGTAAGTATTGTGAGTTTGCCCGGCCTAAGTGGCATCCCACTTACGAGTGGATATCCGGAAGAACGTCTGGGATGGTGGGTAGACAATGGGACTGATCATCCCCACACGTTGGCAACTGGCCAAAAGGGTGCGTTGTTAGGCCTGGCTAGCATCCCACTTACGAGTGGCAACCTGGATGACCGTATGGGACGGTGGGCAACTGGATACTGTTCCACACAGTACTGCGCTAAGATCTTGTCATTTCAATGACATTTTTCAACTTGTGAACTTTAGGGATTCCTAGGTGGTGGTATGGGACGCCCCTTAAGATACCTTGTTGAGATATCCTTTTGGCACTGGCCAATTGAGATTCTTGGTAACGTTGTGGACTCTTTTTGGATTCCAGAGTATGCGGTATGGGACGTTTGCTCAGAAGGTCTAAATTGATGTTCACGATAACTTGAAGAAACCCGTGATTTCTGAGCATCTGGTATGGGACTTTTTCTCTGGAATCCAAACCGAAGAGATTTTCCATAATAGTTTTTGTTTTGAATTTCGGGGACGAAATTCTTTAAAATGGTGAATATTGTAACACCCCGTGTTTTTAGCATGGCGCATGCTCAAAGATGCGCCATGGCCTAAGATGAAGCTTCATCTCAAGCTCCGTTGCCTAGAAAAAAGAAGATTGGCCTAGGCCAATACGCTTCCAAAAATGGCTTATTACATGGGCATATTGGTCAAGGCCAATATGGCACCAAGAGGGTGTATCTGTAAGATATATTGGCCAAAGGCCAATCTCGCATAAAAGGATGCATTAGGCCAGTTGGGAGGATGGCCTAGAACAAAGTAACGCCAAAATGACGCAATACGCATGTCATTGGCCTATGGCCAATATCGCACCACAAGGGTGCCACAGGCCAGAGCAGGCTGGCCTTTGAAATTTACAGCCATCACGACTAGACATTGGAATGGCCTATGGGCCAAAGTCAGAAATACTGCCATCACGGCCCTTTAGTGGACCTGGCTCGGGAGATGTTCAGCCATCATGGCCAAACATTAGAGCTGGCATGTGAGCCAGAAATGAATGTACAGCTATCTTGGCCGGTTATTCAGAAATATATGGCAACGACCATGAATAGTAAAATTGGGAGTTGATGAATGATTTTTGCTCCCCCAATTTAAGTTGTAAAAATGTCAAGTTAACATATATAGGTAGGGGTAGTTGGTTGAAGGTGCATATCCGGACCATGCACCAAGTAAGCTTCATAGCTTAGCCGAAAGAGTATAAATGATGCGTAAGCCTCATTTATAGCTGCATAACCTTCCCAATGGAGCGTATTAAGCATGGGCCTCACTATGGCATGCCGCGGACCAAATATGCATTCCTTGGATGCATTTTGACGGAACGGCCTATACGGACTAGGCCATTACCATTATTGCTTGGCCACGACCTCGCAAACGAGTTGGTTTAAGTTTTTGTCCCTTCGAGGATGAACTACGGCTTGTGCTTGATCCCTTTAGAGTAGGGAAGGGTACGTAGGCAGCCATAATGAGTTGTAGCATTGCCGGTCCAGCACTTTGTCGCTCATATCATCTAATTAGGAGATGATTGCGACATTCTGGCCTCTCATATCATCTGGCTCGGTAACTCGATGCAAGAGATGATTGTGGCCAAACTTGATGAGGCGAGTTGCATTCCATTCCATGGATGCTCATACTACCTATAAAGATACATAGAGTTGGTATATGTTCCAGTTGCGGAATTGGACATGGCAATTAGAGTGAGCTACGTTGGTAATCAAAGTAAGGGAAATTAGGGAATGGCTATAGGCTTGGAGCGGCCTATGCCTAAGTCCCAGGCATTTTCCTTATGTTTGGACAATACTCGGAAGCCAGTGATACATGCAAGATACATCGGTCATAGCCTAAATGGCTTTAAACCCTTATCAGAAAAGGGGGTAAGATGGAACGGTGTGGAAGACAAGTTAGCTGCATCATGCTCCACGAGCATGATTGCAAGGGAAAATGGACGTGTGTTTGCCTAGCTTTAAGGCCCGGATCGTAGTTTCTTCTTGGCGCATCGGGGAAGTTATGGCCTACTCGCCCAGGCGCGCCAGGCATAATTTTCCGATCCGTCACACTACTTGCACCTGCCTCTGATGCGTGTCAGAAGCACACTAAATTACTTTCACTTATGTTCCATTTAATAAACTAGTAATACAACATTAATAATTTCATTCCCACGAAGGATATTGGGTTTTCACTTGTTATAAATAGCCATCGAAGTAAACAACAAAGAAATAAAAGTTAATTAAGTTGCAAACACTGGAGAGAGATATGATTAAGGAACCCTTTTTCATCACTAAAAAGCTATCGAATAAGTATATGTATATTCATCTGCTTTTCATTAATAACGTATTATCGCCAACCGTATGATAACATGAACGTTTATCTATCCCTATAAATTTATTTTGTCACCAAATAATAAGTTCGCTCTACTACATGATTTTATACATCTGAGATGCTCTCACGATGTAACAAATTGAATGCTTTAAGGTTTGTGAATTTTGGTTTAATTCTAGCAGTTAAACTCAGTGCGGACGTATCACTTACTAGCGTTGTTTTTATACGTGGTTGCTTTACAAAATCTCTCTGCAAGGTCTCACGTTTTCCATTTGTTTAAATAATTTTTAGACGATTATAGATTTTGTAGATTCTTTATTAGCAGTAGATTAATTAACAAACTGAGTTAGTTTTCCACCAAAACAATTATATCAATTAATCACAAAAATTTCATTATAAGAAGAAAAACTTAACTATAACCACGTAAAGTGTTCAAAATTGGTTCATATAATAATCTAAGTCATTCTTAAAATTTAGAATTCATCATCAACCAAATAAGCTTTCGGCTACTCAAGGATTTAATAAACCCAAGGTTAACATATGATAAAAGCAAAGAGAAATTGTTATGATGATAAAACCACCCTGAGACCATTGCTTTTTCTTCTTATGTGTTGTTCTTCTTCGAAGTTTGATATAAAAACGTCGAAAGATGATTTCTTAATTAGGTCTTAGAGAGTCATCTTATATAATCTTCTCAAAATTCAAGTTTAGAGTCCCAATGACTATGTTTCATCGATGTAAAAAGCAAAGACGTGTCAAAGAAATGTTCCATGTCGTGCCACAATAGGCAGATTTGATATTTACGTATTATTCGATTGTTAGATGTAAAAATAAGAGTTTTTGTCAAAAACAAAGTCTCAAAAATCGTCAAGTATGGTTCCCAAGTATTGGACGATTGAAAAAGCGGGGGTCTAACAACCACACCCAATATTTCATTTGGGCAATCTGTATGGACTAACTCTAATATATTTCCGAGAGAATCAACTATACAGTCAGACTCAATCAAGGAAAATACACCCAAGAGTTATATCTCTGTTTCTCAATGTAATCAGCAAATCAAACAGATAGAAATCCGCGAGCCTGATTATTATGAAAAACAACTTGAAAGGTACCAAAGACCAATGTTCAAGTGTCAATCAATTTATATCAACAACCAAAGGTTGGATTATCTAATTTGTTGAACTACGCACAACCTGTGATTTTTCAAATATATAAACAAATATAATGCGGAAAAGAAATAACACAGACACCAGAAGTTTTTTTAACGAGGAAACTGCAAATGCAGAAAAACCCCGGGACCTAGTCCAGATTTGAACACCACACTTTATTAAGCCGCTACAGACTCTAGCCTACTACAAGTTAACTTCGGACTGGAATGTAGTTGAGCCCTAACGAATCTCACAATGATCAAGGTACAGTTGCGTTGCTTATGCCTCTGAATCCCAGCAGGACTCTACGCACTTGATTCCCTTAGCTTATCTCACCCACAACTAAGAGTTGCTACGACCCAAAGTCGAAGACTTGATAAACAAATCTTTCTCACACAGAAAAGCCTATTAGAATAGGTAAATTTGTCTCCCACGGAAATACCTACGAGTTTTTGTTCCGTCTTTTGATAAATCAAGGTGAACAGGAACCAATTGATACACCACTTATATTCCCGAAAAACTGCCTAGTAATATCAATCACCTCGTAATAACTTAACTGTATGGTAGCGGAACAAGATATTGTGGAATCATAAAGAATGAGACGAAAAGCTTTGTGATTACTTTTTATCTTACCTATCGGAGATTAAATCTCGAGCAAATCTTATAGAAGATAGTACTCAATACGATAGAA
The DNA here is from genome assembly GCA_023531295.1 of Papaver armeniacum. Taxonomy (NCBI): domain Eukaryota; kingdom Viridiplantae; phylum Streptophyta; class Magnoliopsida; order Ranunculales; family Papaveraceae; genus Papaver; species Papaver armeniacum. Next base: position 35,386 of record JAJJWW010000219.1, read on the forward strand.
CAAAACAAGATCAGAACACACAACTATAAAGAAAATAGTTGGGGCTGGCTTCGGAATCCGAATGAAATCTTTAAGTCATTAACCTATAATGGTTTTAGGAAAAACCTAGGTTAAAGGAGAATCGACTCTAGTCGCAACTAGTATCACACAGGTGTGGGGATTAGGTTTCCCAGTTGCTAGAGTTCTCCCTTATATAATCTTCAAATAAGGGTTTGCAATCAATGTTACCTTGGTAACAAAGCATTCAATATTCACCATTAGATGAAAACCTGATTAGATTCAAGCTAATATCTTTCAACCGTTAGATTGACTTAGCTTGTTACACACAAATAAAATTTACCTTTATTTATATATGGGTAACCGTACCTAAACGTGTACACTTAGTTGGCTCAACAATAGTTAACCGAAGTTAGCCATATAAACACTTTCATATCAACCTTGTTCATCTTAATCACAACTAGTTCAAATGACTCAAATGAAACTAATTATAGAGTTGTTCAATTGTTCATATTATCATAGAAGTATACAAGACACAATTGAAGCAAAATCGGTTTTGATTCACTCGAATCAATTTATGAACATTATAGTCACGGTTTACAAAGATTGCATTCCTTATTATATAAATGTATTTGTTCATGAATAACCGATTTTAGAACTTAACCACTCAAGTATGCAAACGGGTATGCATACTGTCGTTCACGATCGAACTCAGTTGAAATCAGTACGCATACGGGTATGCATACTATAGTTCCCGGACTTCAACTGTTGAATCTGCATACTAAATTCCCGGACTTGGAATACACTTGCAACAGTTAGCATACAAGTACGCATATTGTGCTATATCAAATCAATGGTTAATTGTTCTAAACTCCCATTTTAATCATTGAAACATTCTTAGAAGACGATAATAGCTGTCTCACACAAACTATTAGCTTCAAAGCAATTTTCAAGTGATCAAATGATCAATACGAAACATTCCGAGTCTACATCAAATGACTGTCTCACACAAATCATATAAGATGTTACCAGGCGATTTTCACATGATCATATTTTGACTTTCGTCAAGAATAAAAGATGAACTTGGTTAAAGCGAAAGCTTATCAACACATATTTCTAGAAATATGTAAGCAAGTTAAACTCAGCTCGAAATATCAAATGTGTATAAAGTAAAGTATATATAGTTATACGACTTTTGTCTCAATTGGAGATAGAATAGAAATAAACTTCTGAGTGATAGATGAGCTTAAGTATCCACATACCTTTTATTGATGATGTTCCACAAGCTCCCCTTAGTATTTCTTCGTCTTCAATCGATGAACGACGTGAAGTCTAAAGCTCAACTACACATTCTATCCTAATCCGAGACATAGCTATAAGTAGACTAGAAATCAAGACTTATAGTTTTGACAACTAATCTTGACAAACAAGCTTGAGATAGCAACGCTTACGAGTTCGATCGAGTAGTGCTCAACGATTGTTAAAGACACAAAAACATTAGTTTCTGGCTTAAAAAAGTGATCAAAATACGCAGATATGAATTCCATGTATCCGCTGATGGTTAACCTGGGCAACTCATTTCTCGTCTCGACTGATTTGCTCATAACTTCTTCATCTGACGTCGGAATGACCTTATTCTTTATCTGTTGGATTCGTTTTTTTCATTGAAAGATGTCAAAATTCTTGGATTTCAAGAATTTCATTTCAGCCTCTCTTGAATTTAGATATTCATTGTTCCTTTATGTAGAACTTAATTGGTTTCAGATGATTCACCTAACAAAAGAAAAGAAGAATAGTAAACAAGATTAATACAAGATTATATGAAAAAAAAATATAACTAAAACAAGTATGAACTTCGGTACCCTACATTTAAAAAATCCATCTTAATTCGTATTCTCCAACGCAAGATAACATCATCTCCCTTATTTTTTTTAAATATTGTTTACATTTTCCAATGGTGATGATTGGTTGTTATCTTGTGCATGGATGCACAAGTTAACAAAACCCTATAATTTAACCACTTATCAGCTTCGCAGGTGTACCCAGAGATACAACCGAGCACTATTAAATGATCTGGTATCTAGGTTACCAACTGATGTCTTGTTAAATCTTATTAAGTAATTTTCGAAGTGTCCTAAAAAAAAATGTGCCACGTTGACATTTAAAAGCAAAGAGGTGGGAAATATGCTTCCCTTTTACTTTCTTTATACCGTTAAATTTTACAGCCGGTATATATTTTTTTCTACGAATTCTTCATAAACTTATCCACTCAAGTATGTTCCCATGATTTAATGATTGTAATCCCGACCTGCCTCCTTTCTATTGGAGAGTACTCTACGTTTTCTATTAATAGTGTCAGGGATATTCTGTTTTAGTTCTCTTATGTGATAACTTTTGTTAGAGCTTCTCTTATTTCCGTTATATCCACCTGTCCATCTGTCTATAAAATGCTCAGGTGTTAGTTTGTTCTAGGTTTCAACACAACACAATTAATTATTACATTATCTTTTATGGTATTAGATAACTTGGTTCCTTCATTATCTTGATCCTTCATTACATCCGCCACTAATCTTCAATGAAAATTCCAATATCGGAATCAGAAACCACCAATACTAATACCAATACCAATTACAAATACAACTTTTCTTCATCAATCCCCTTTTCTAACATCTCTAACTATGTTTGTGCTAAAATGGATGATTCAAACTACTTAGTATGGAAGTTTCAGATTGAATCCATCCTCATAAGTTCAGATCTGTATGAATTTATAGATGGATCTATTCCTTTTCCTCCAGCAACAATACTTGTCAACAATATTTCATAACCAAATCCAGATGTAGCTCTTTGAAAGAAGTGGGATAGATTCGTCATCAGTTGTTTCAATGCAACTTTCACTTCCTTTATTTCGAAAGACATTGTGGGTAAAACTACATCTCGTGAGGTTTGGGACTATTTTGCTAAATCTTTTGCAAATCAGTTTGTTGCTAAGAAATCTATGTATCGTAATCAACTTTTTAATATGAAAAGAAGATCGAGTCTCGTTAGTGATTACTTACAAAATATTAAGGGGATAACTGACTCCTTATGTGCTATTGGTGAAAGAGTATCTGATTCAGATATTGTGATGCATGTTCTAAATGGTATAGGGCATGAGTTTGATAATTTTGGCCATGATGTAGATCTATCTTTTAATAAGTTTGAAAAAGCGGGGGTATAACAACCACACCCAATAATTCTCTTGGCAATCTGTATGGACTAAACTCCAATATAATTCCGAGAGCACCAACTTGAAAGCGAGATCTATCAAGTGATATATCAAAGAGTGTTAGAGCATAGCTCGGTTGAAGTCACCATGTGTTGGTATGTCAAGTTTGGTTGTCATATTTTAGTGTGTCAAAACTCATCTAAAGTCGCTTGATTAAATACTAGAGTCAACTTCGTTTAGGTTAGACTAGAAAGTCTAGGAATGTTGATACATACAAGTATTACTCCGAAGACCTGAAGAATGTGAAGAAGTAGCAAACTACAACGACGACATCATCCTTCCACTTGAGGTTAGTAATATTGACTTGAACTGTTTCATGCCTAATGTATCTTTCAAGTCTTGTTATATTGAAAACATAACTGCGAAGCTATATATATTGTACATATTGTATAATACTATAGTGATGTGACATGGTCATAATTGTATGATCATAGTATTAGGGAATTACACTACGAAGTATAACGCTTATTTTTTGAACTTTGTAGATATGACATCGACATAATCTTGTATATATTTTTATGATATGTGAATGGGTTATGGTGAAGATTTCATCCTAGGAAACAATGTTTTACATTCATTTAAAGGAAGTACATTCATGAACTTGTTTCGTGAATCGAAAGGGAAATCATTAGGCTTATTGGTCCGGCTATTTCATTGCAAATCTTTGGATGACCAATATGTGTGAGATGGTAGAACCGATCTTAACTATGTTATGTATCTTGGTATAATTAATCACAATGCATGACTTATGATTTGATATGAGTGGCTTTTATTGATTGGTGTAACTGATCCTAAGTAATCACCATGTGTTGGTATGATCGATCCTTTTAATTGGTGTGACCGATCTTAGTAGTTGGTGTGACCGATCACGAGTGTTGTGTAATCGATCCTTGTAATTGTTAATCGGTCATGGTAACTGGTGTAAACGGTCCTGGTAACTAATGTGACCTATCACAAGCAATACCATGTGAATATGGAACTGATCCCTGTAACTGGTGTAACCGATTCTAGTGACTGGTGTGACCGATCACAAGTATTTCCATAATTAGTTATAACCGATCTTAGTGATTGGTAGAACCAATTGAACCCATGTATGTGATTTGGTATTTGATCAATCAGATATTAGTCTTGGAAAACATGTCAACCAATTCTAAACTTGTTTGGAAGTGTGGTATAACCGATTCCAAGAATGCAAATCCATGTAAATATGAAATAAGGATTTGCAGTGAAAAAATGTCAACATACTTTGAACACGTACAGTAACTCTTATAATTTATTATTAAAAGATATTCCTTAGTACTCAAGGAGATCCTGTGCCGAGATAAATTAAGAATCTTTTAACTAAGGTTTTTGGTTTTATATGCTTTAATTACCAGCAATTAAATGCATATATAGTATAAAAATTATCAATGTGCATTTACTATTTGAAGATTTTCTATTGAGATATTTCGGAAATATTGGACAAGCATTTATTAGAATTATGAAAACTGAATTTTGCCATTCATTGCATATCTTGAGAATATTTTCGGTTTTGGAAATTCCTTAATGTCCAAAAAACCTTGCTCTATAAATACCTAAGTTTGCATTTCTAGCAAACTACCCTAAGAGCCAGGCAAACTTTATTTTTTATTGTTTCTGGTGGAGCCGTCTATTCAGAGATGAAAGTATCCTAATTAGGTGAAATCTCTTACGACCGCTCGTTTAAAGACTTCTGTGAGATCAAGAAGCTCTACGGCTACCGTTGGTGGGAAACTAGATAATTGCAATGTTATTAGTTTTTAGTTGATTTGATTGACTAACGGTTGTTGAAACTTTGATTGCACCTAATTTGTTTATTCTTGAGAATCTTCTCTTCTGATATTAGATTCACTCAAACTAGATCGAAGTATCGACGGGATCTTTAGAACTGTTGTTAGATCAGAAGACATCTTGTGATAATCCATTGTTAACATACTCCGTTATGTGTGTGATTGATCACAAGATATTCAAGTGGTGTTGTGCAGGTATATTGAAGATTAAAGAAGATTTGAAGATGAAGAAGATTTCTTATTGGTTTTCGTATCTTGTGAATTGTGTGCACAAACCTTGATTGCCGGGATCCAACTAGAATCGATTTATTCGATTGATTAGTTGCGCGAGATCGGCATCGCCTTATAGTTTCTTTTTGAGATCTATATTGATTGATTGCGAATCTAGACATTTCGATAGTTAAAGTTACATTGATATAACCATGCAAAGGAGTTCATTAGATTAAACGGAAGATCCTTTGCGTATGATTTAAGATATATTCATCTTGAAAAGAATCTAAGAAGTTGTTAAACAGATTTATTGTTCTTTACTGTTGTTAATGGTGGATTTTCGACAAAGGTCAACATCGTAAAATCATGATACTGCATGTTTCTGACCCGGCTTCAGGAACGCACGTGACGATTCATATTTTATGATCCGTGAATCGTTTCACGAACTCTAACTGAGTGAGTATTCATCTCAGAGCCATGATGAACATGTTTCTCGAAAGGCCTCCCCGGCTGAGCGTTCGATGCTGCATATTTCATCATGTCCTCTATGTAAAATAATGATTGGGCGGTTCTCTGGACATAATTGTTTGTTAGAGGGCTTAACGCCTTCACGACGTCGACGATACTCATTGTTCCCTGACTACATAGAGAGACCCACCTCTACATGGAATAACGATTGGGCGGTTCTCTGGACATAATTGTTTGTCAGAGGGCTTAACGCCTTCAGGATGTCGACGATACTCGTTGTTCCCTGACTATGTAGAGAGACCGTGTATAGATTCAGGCGGCTCTCTAGACATAATTGTTTGTTAGAGGGCTAAACGCCTTCATGACGTCGACGCTGCACGTTGTTCCCTGACTATACACCTTTCAGAACGAATATGATTCTTCAACTATCTCATATCTCGATTTTGCAAATAGATTAATTCTACCATGACATTCATCCACTGAATTCCTAGAAAATAATCTATTATATCTCATTACTCCGTTCCCTGTATTCCCCGGCTGTATTCATGGATTAGTAATAGATAACCATTTTATCTCATTACTCCATTCCTTGAATTCCCTACTAGAATTCATGGATTAGTAATAGATACTCAATTCATGTTATTACTCCGTTTCATGAATCATTTTCCGCTGAATTTCGTGAATTAGTAATAATTACTCAACAATCGGCATCTGGACTATCACCGAGTAAGCTCTAATAAAATGGTACAAGTGTACTCAACGATGATGCACGAACGAGCATTCGAAAATATGGACAAACGAGGAATCCTACACAAAACAGGAGAGAGAAAATAATAAAAATAAAATAAAAGAGGCGCCTAGGGACCAGGCCCACCGGCCGGCCGATCATGCCGCCGTGTCCGGTCCCCCACGCCTCTTCCTTTATTTTTCTTATTTTATTATTTTCATGAACTCTTGAAGACTCCTTCATTCGAGCAACTTTCCTTGTTTGAGCAAAACTCACGGTTTCTCCATATTTTCACGGTTTCATGAAAAATAATAAAAATAGGGAAAGGTGTTGCGGGATCGGGCTACCTAGCCAGCCGGTCATGCCCTAGCCATGGCCAGTCCCATACCTTACAATCCATTGTTTTCATAATTATTATTTCCATCATCTCATGAAACTCCTCCGTTTGAGCAAAAAACCCTGGTTTTTTCATATTTTCTCAAATATTGCTCAAACCATGAAAAAGCCAAAAAGTCAAATGGTCACATGACCGACTAGGCTATTCACGAAAAATATTAAAATATTATTATTTTAATATTCTCAAAATAGTGATCGAACGAGCAAGGTCCTACTTGCTCATTCGAGCAAAATCAAGAATTTCAGTCAAAGATCAAACTCTTATGAAAACCCAAGATATTGCTCAAACGCACACCAGAAAATATCAAAACTCCCAGGACTGAGACAAGGACATTATGGTGACACGAGCATGCTTCCTTGACCGACCAAGGCCGGCCCTAAGGCTTGCAAGGAGCCGGTCCCACACATCTTTATAATTTTGACCTAATTTGCTCAATCGCTCATATTGGGTCCAAACTCTTTCCAACCAACTTGGAATTTTCTCGAACGACCATCAGTTGGTCCCACAATCACCAAGGTCCGGTCTCATGCCCTCTTGGTCGGTCCCTCACTTCTCTATAATTAGGTTTTATCACCTAGTGCTCAGACGAGCACTATTCTAATAAATGATTAAACCATCATTTAATCATCCTTTCACAAACTAGTCAAACAAAGGACTTTGGTGCATGCTCACTCGAGCACTTGGGCGCTACATGGTCGTCCATCATCCCATGTAGCCGGTCACTCCATCACTCAGTGGCCTATTTTCAATAAATCATCAATTGATGAACAATTGATCAAAATTAGGGTTTCGAACAAATGCTCTGCAAATCACGATTTTGAGCAATTTCAAACACTAATAAATTTATGTTGACCCAGCAATCAACATCTGGATTAATTATATAATGTTTGGTAGGCTACCAATATTTTAATTAATATTTTATTGGGTTACGTTACCAGTAATTCGCCGAATTGAGCAATACTTGCTCAGTTGCTCGAATATTGATCCAACTATCAATATTCAGTAATTCGTTAAATTGAGCAATACTTGCTCAATTGCTCAAATATTGATCCAACTATCAATATTCAGTAATTCTTCGAATTGAGAAATACTTTCTCAGTTGCTCGAATATTGATCCAACTATTAATTTATCGAATTGAGCAATACTCGCTCAGTTGCTCGAATATTGATCCAACTATCAATATTCAGTAATTCGTCGAATTAAGCAATACTTGCTCAGTTGCTTGAATATTGATCCAACTATCAATATTCAGTAATTGGTCGAATTGAGCAATACTTGCTCAGTTGCTCGAATATTGATCCAACTATCAAGATTCGGTAATTTATCGAATTGAGCAATACTCGCTCAGTTGCTCGAATATTGATCTAACTATCAATATTCCTCCGAATATTACTCAATATTCTACAATTCGTCAAATTTACAATATTTGCTCAGACGATCAATATCAATATCGTTTAATCCATGAATCACTGAGCATTCGTCAATCATGCTCAATTCAACAAAACCTAGACTCACTGTCTAATCAAGTCAACGACTGACTAATCAAATACATGTCTTCTTTGCAGACTCCACATTCGTGAGACATCAATCACGTCACATGGGGGATATCAATTCGGTTTTGATCTGGCGGCCTACAACACGTGTGTTCATCCACGATGAGAAATGTGAGTAAGTTGTGCAAGCGGTTGAAGGAGTTAGCAAAGTAGTGGGTGGAAGATCAACCAAGTCTCCACACAAGTGGAACTGATTTTACCACGATCTCCCACTTTCCTACTCTTTCACTCAAGAAACCCTCACACTTACTGGGATCAATGTGTTCACTATTCTGACAATATAAATAAGTCAAAAATCGATGAATGAAGACAACATTTTCGTCTACATAATAATTCTCGATTGAAACTTATTTCCAAAACTCAGCAGTTCATTAATTTGAAGAAACCCACAAACACATCTACAATCCTTGATCATCATTGATCCCACACAAATTCTCAGCTTCCCTCCTACAGATCAACCCATCTCCCTCTTTGTGACCGAATCGACTCTGGAACGGCCATTGACTTGGTTTAGGCCGGAATCCTACAGATTGATTTCTCAAACTCAAAGCACTCCCGTGCAGTGCATCTGTGTGAGGTTAAGCAGTTTTCTCGGTTGAGGAGTCTCGCCTGAACCGTCGTCTCTTCACTTTCCTAAAAAACCAGCAAATCGTTTTTCCCCGTCTACAACTGTTTGGAATACGATCCAAAGGAATTGTACCAGTGCGTGACTCTTGAAGTCGGAAGCGCATGGATTCTGAGGGAACTAAGTAGCTAGGGGTAGTCTGCTTGGTACCAACTATACGAAGTTGGTTTAGATTTTGTATAGCGGCTTAAATCTGAGAGTATTCAATTCTGGACTAGGTCCCTGGGTTTTTCTGCATTTGCGGTTTCCTCGTTAACAAAATCTTGCTGTCTCGTTTACTTTACTTTTCCGCATTATAATTTTTTATTATAATTAAAGTAAATTACACTTTACGTTAATTCCATTATACTTGATAGTGATCCTATAGAGTTTGGTTATTACCGAACCTATTATCAAGTATCACACTTTGTTTGTTGTATTGTCTCAATCTCGTATCTATAGACGATCACACAAAGTGTGAATACCGAAGTTGTTGTATTGTATCGACTTTGTCCATAAATGATCACACTTGGTTAGAGGACTTGTAGGTTGAAACAAAAATATTATGGTGTATTTGGGTACCCTCGTCTTTTCAATTGGAATCAGAGTAGGCAAACACGAAAAGTTCTAATAATCTGTGTTTGGTGTGATCCAACCTATAAGAATTGAATCTAATGGATGATTCAGTTAACGTTATGCAAGAGTACGAATAATCAAAAGTTGAAGATATTAATTACTCTTTCGTTAACTCATGATCCATGAGTTATAAAAATTAAGAGTACATCTGAGTCCATCTCTGATGGAAAAGAAGATGCTGATAAAGAGTTGTGTTAGAGCAGTGCTCGGTCGAACTCGCAAGCGTTGCTATCTCAAGATTATTTGTCAAGTTTAGTTGATCAAAACTATGAGTCTTTATTTCTATTCTATACATAGCTATGTCTCGGATTAGGATAAAATGTGTAGTTGAGCTTTAGACTTCACGACGTTCATCGATTGAAGACGAAGATCTACTAAGGAGAGCTTGGAGGAACTTCATCAACAAAATGTATGTGGAGACTAAAACTTATCTATCACTCAGAAGTTTATTCTATTATATCTCCTAATGAGACTAAGTCGTATAGCTATATAAACTTTTATATTATACACATTTGATATTTCGAGCCGAGTTTATCTCGCTTATCTATTTTTCGAAATATGTGTCGGAAGATTTTTGCTTTAGCTATGTTCATCATTATTCTTGACGAGTTTAGTTGGAAACAATTTATTTGTTGGAAACTAAATAATAAGTCAAAAGATGATCATGTGGAAATAGCCTTGAAACATATTACGTGATTTGTGTGAGACAATCATTTGATGTCGACTCGGAAAGTTTCGTATTGATCATTCGATCACTTGAAAATTACTTATAAGCTAATGGTATATGTGAGACAGCCATTGTCGTCTTCTAAGGATGTTTCAATGAATGAAATGGGAGTTTATAACAATTAACCTTTGTCTGGATACAACACAATATGCTTACCAGAATGCAAACTGTTTTAGTATGATTCAGGTCCGGAAACCTTGTTTGCAAACCATTATGCAAACGGTTTTGAATGTTAAAGTCCGGGAACCAAGTTTGCATACCAGTATGCGAACGGTTCCACCTGAGTTAGGTCCGGGACTGCTGTTTTCATACCCGTTTGCAAACGGCTGGACTAGACCAAAGTCCGGATGCTATAGTTTGTGTACCAGTTTGCAAATTTAGTGGTTAAAGTTCGAAAATCGGTTAAGTATGTTTTCAAACTCATGAACAACTACATTAATAAATTAAGGAATGCAATCTTTGCAAACCGTGGCTTAATGTTCATGAATTGATTTCAGTATAAGTATTTTGTACGATTACGAATCAATCCTATTTTATTTCAATTGGTTCATATATGTAGTGAACAATTGAACAACTATATTGGTAATACAATTAAATTAATTTGATTATCTTTCATGATTGATTGATCATCATATTTGATCTAGAAGTGTTAGATGAATGTGGTTAAGACAAAAGTGTTCATATGGCTAACTTGGTTAATTATTGTTAAGCCAACTCAATATACACGTTTAGGTACGGTTACCCATATATAAATAAAGGTATATTTCATTTTGTGTGTAACAAGCTAAGACCATAAAACTGTGGAGAGTTATTGCTTTGGTTTTAAGCAAACTTAGCTTGAATCTTAAATCAGGATTTCATTTAACGGTGAATATTGAATGCTTTGTTACTAAGCTATCTTAGCTTTGATTGAAAGCAAACCACGATTTGACAAACTATATAAGGGTAAACTCTAAAGAATGGAAAACCTAATCCCGACACTTTCTTGTGTCCTAGTTGCTACTAGAGTCGATTCTCCTTTAACCTAGGTTTTCCAAAACCATTATAGGTTAACAACTTGAATACTTCATTTGGGATTCGTGAAGCTAGATCCAACTGTTTTCTCTGTAGTTGCATATTCTGATCTTCCTTGTTCAACCATATTGAGTACTATCTTCTCTAAGATTTGCTTGAGATTTATCACCGATAGGTAAGATATATAAAGTAATCACAAAGCTCTTCATCTCATTCTTTGTGATTCCACAATAACTTCTTTTACTACCATATAGTTAAGTTATTGTGAGGTGATTGATATTTCTAGGCTGCTCTTCGGGAGTATAAGACCGGAGTATCAATTGGTTCCTGTTCACCTTGATTTATCAAAAGATGGAACAAAAATTCATAGGTACTTTTGTGGGAGACAGATTTATCTATCAGAATAGACTTATTTGTGGGAGACAGATTTGTTTATAAGTCTTCGACTTTGCTTCGTAGCAACTCTTAGTTTGGGGAGAGATCACCTAATGGAATC
>JAJJWW010000221.1:0-82996 GCA_023531295.1 Papaver armeniacum
TAATAAGACCATTGATACTAGGGGTAAGTGAGGGGAGTTAGTTAATCAAATATCCATTTAAATCCTTCAAGAGAAGGCATGAGAACACTTTGATAATTTGCATTACCTTAGCAGAGGATTAGAGGGTGGAGTCAACCATCCTAGTAACTTTCCTAACTGTTTACAATCTATCTTTGCTTCCTTAGATTACATTCAAAATTCCAATTAGTCGTATCGACACCAAAACAAACTCATATTTGTGTTACTCCTATAGAAATCAGTTTAGTGAAGCTTTAGATCAACTTACACAACCCCAAATCTCTGTGGATCGACCTATACTTGCCCTGCCTCCAATAGGCACTGTGCACTTGCAGTTATACATTGTAGGCAAACACTTTTCCCAGCCTACCAAGAACAGCGGCGATCCAGTTCGAGGGGAAGAGGCGTACTGTATCGATATACATCCAGGAGCACCACATCGGACCGGAAGGAGTTAATTTTGTATATAAGTACCAGTCCATGTAAAGGGAAATGGACATGTTATGTAATCTTAGATGGTCTTTCTACAGAGAATTCTAGAGATATGTAGAGAAGGAAATAGTGAGAAGTCTAAGTGATATTTGTAATTCTTTCAAGGGTAAGACCACAATCAATAAAAGAGATAGTTTCTTTCCCGTGGATGTAGGTCTCAAAGACCGAACCACGTTATATGCTTGTGTTCATATTTGCTTTCATATTATTTACATCTTGTTTATCTTTGAATCTTGAATGTTTGTAGTTTTATAATCGTTAGATCTACTTGGGTGTAGTCATCAGAAAAGATGCAACTACATTTTGGCACTAGAAACAGGGAGGTATGCAGATTTAGTCTACCTCCCTTGCAAAGTTTTCAAAATTCTTTTCATAATCTCTTAAAAGGAGTTGTTTTTTATGTCATGGTATAGATCTTCATGAGACTTACGAGTTGATCTCGGACACAACACGATCTATAAGTTCTGCAGAACCTCAAAAGCGTCAGATCTATAGTTTTCTCATCAATTTTGTTTAAGATCTACCTTTTTTCTAAAGTTTCTACTATCTTCCTAAAGAGACTCGGGAGAGTATATGGTTGGAACGAAAATGGAGTCGTAAAACTTCAAACCAAAGTTCAAACAACCTCCTCCGTGAACGAGTTGGGAATAAATCTAAGCAAGTAAACTTCGTCGAAAGAAAACATACTACGACAATTGAACAAGCCCAAAAGAAGAACTATTTATGATGTTTTTAGCCTCCTAAGAAACTCAACATAACCTAAAATCATCTTCTTAGAAGCTCAAATCTAAGCAAAGTGTAAAGGATAATGAGTACATAATCATTCATCAAAGACATTGAGAAATATTTCCTAATATGGGAAAACGTGCTCAATCGTCATAACTTGGTTTTTACCCATTAAAGGTATGACATGCTGAAGGAGGTAGTTTACTCGAAAAAACAGAAAATCAAAGCACCTTTTTCTGTCACCAAAACTTTATCCAAGTGGGGAATGTTTTAACATCATCACATATCTCCAAAATTTGCTAAAAAGTCTTCTTGTACTGAAACTACACAGTCTGCACTAAGACTTAATAATTGCACATGGCCTGCAAACTTAGGGTCCCATTTCTATGAAAGATAAGACAAGCTAAGCATTATTGCATATATCACAGGTAAGGCGATGGTGACGAGACGATCTGCTCGCACGAGCCAAGTAGAAACCGGTGGAGCTTTACCCGAAGGACTTGAAGAGATGGAGCCAGGAGGGGCTCTACACAATGGTGTACTCCCAGGAGAGAGACAACCCGATAACCAATATCGGGAAGGGTTAACCGATAACTCTAGTTTTGACGAAGAGGGAAATCCCTTCAAAGGACAAGATGATATTCACTTGACTCAACCAGGAGGGTTGAATCGTTTGCCACAACAAATGGCAAACAACGGGGCCAAGAAGGATGACTCTTCTAGCCTCGATAACAACACTGTTTCCCTTGCAGCCATCATGAAAGCGCAAAAGGCGCAGGAAGAACGAATGCAAAAGTTAGAACGTCGTAACAAGAGGGTAGAAAGGAAAAATTGTAAGCTAAAATGCAGAACAAAGAAAAAGGTACCACTCACTGTTCTGGAAGAGATCCCCGAGGAGAAAAATCCTTTCGAATACTTGCAAGACGATGAGCATATCGATATTCCGGATACCTCGAACGAGGATACGGAGGATCGGTTCCCGAAGGGAAGTAAATGAGTCCTAAACGAAGATGATAGCCCATCAGAAGGGTCGTCCGATGTCAATCCAAGGCATAAGCGAGAAAAGAAGAAAAAGGAGGACAAAACTAAAGCTAATGGCTTACCCGAGAACCCGGCGGGTGGAAATCCCAAGCGAGGGGAGGCTTCAAAAGAAAATTCAACTCGGTCCAAACAAGTATCATATGTTAAATAGTCTGATGAGGATTCAGGGCGATCAAGATATCGTCGGGCAGAGATCTCTTTCTCACCCGAGAGAGAGATCAGACAAAAAAAGAAGACCAAAACGAGGCATATTGATGATCAGTTGCAGGTTAGGTTATGCCAGCTTGAAGAGATCTACAAAGAAGTCACCGGGAGGCAAGGAGGCCAAAAATTGGCAGAAGTAATGCAGGAGGAAGGAAGTCTCCCCTGTCGGAGAGTCTGCTGGCCACACCATTTCCAAGGAAGTGCTCTCTCCCGATTTTTGCAAATCCCTTTAGTGGGACGGGCGATGCAACCGAACATCTCCAATCATACTAAATGAAGTTAACACAATGGAGCCAATACGACGTCGTAATATGTAAATTCTTTCCAGCCATCCTGAAGGACGAATCCCTAATGTGGTTTAACAACCTGCCAAGAGAATAGGTCAAATAGTTTGCTCGTTTGTCCGAACTATTCTTAGAAGCTTATATGCATAATAGCCGAGTTAAGCCCGGAATCGAACGAATCACTCCGATCTCTTGTAACTCGATGGAGAAAGCTATGTGCGAGATCGGAAGGGTCCTAGAGGCCTATGCGATATTAGGCTTCAAATATAGTCTACGAAAGAAGGACCCTATATTTGTCAAAATGTATGAAACTATGCCACCCTGCTTAGGGAAATTAAGGGAAATTCAGGAGGACTATATAGCTCTCGAAGAGCTCTAAGATGGGAACTACGATAAGCTGGTCCGAGTAAATAGTAGAGGAGCAAATGTGGTCGAACCACAAAATCCCTAGACACAAACTCGAGGTGCTGAACGACCTCATAATGAATCCACACGATTCGATAAGCATAGAAGTGGAGGATGAAAAGGGCGAGACTAGGCCCAACAAAAGAAGGAAAAATTTGTAGACCCAATCTACACAAAATTAAACACTTCCGAGATCTTCAAGAAGGTTGATGGAAAATACAAGATTAACTTCCCATGGAACAGGGGGATGCAGCCCGAGCACACGAAAAATAGAAAAGATTTCTGTGAGTTCCATTAATTTTACAGCCACCCAACAGATTCATGTAGGGATCTAATGAAAATGGTGCAAGACATGATTGATGATGGCAAGCTCCAAGAATACATCGCACAACCAACGGCCCAACAGGTGACCGAACCACTGGTACATCGTGTGGAGATCCCACGCGAAGCACAGTATCTAGGATGCAACACGATTTCCCATTCAGCTTTTACAACACCTTCATTGGAAGGAAATATTATTGGACGAATTCATAAGAGAAGCTTTGAGGGAGATTAACTTTATAGTGTGGCAAAAGAACCTCCTATGAAGGAATTGATGAAACAACCTATTAGCTTCTCAGCCTCTGAGGCACCGGATGGTGGAAGGAATCATAACTATCATCTAGTGGTCACGATGGCCATCGCACTCCCAGAACATGAAGACGAGTAGGAGAAGCCGAAGGTGCTACCATGGGCAATGCCTAAGATACTAATTGACGGAGGAAGTTCCGTTGAGATCTTATTCTGTGAGACGTTCAAACAAATAGGTCTAAAAGACGAGTGTCTAATACCATCAACATATAATATATTTGGCTTCAATGGCTCATCTACTTGTCTAAGAGGCGAGATAACCTTGGAAATTCGTGTGGGAAAAATCCTAACCTTAACGACTTTCTGTGTAGTGGACGTACTTTCACCTTATACTGCTATTGTCGGGCGATCTTGGGTTCATGGAATCAAGGGAGTCGCGTCAACTTATCACCAGAGACTAAGGTTCCCAACACCCGATGGGATATCAGAGATCATGGAGGAATCAGGCAAAGCAAAGTACTGTTACAATATGGACGTACAAAATTGTGAGAATAAAATCAATTCCCCAAAAGCAAAGAAAAAGAGAGCCAAAGATGCCAAGAACCAGGAGGAAATCGACACTTACATAGCCTTAACAAACGAAGCGAGACGCTCAAGCGATGTGCCAATCCCTACGTCGGACGAACCCATGTAGCCCTTATAGAAATTACAGAACCTCTCCGATGTTGGAGAGTTGAATCTAATTTCTCGGCCTCGGAACCAACGAAGGAGGTGAACATCAGGACACCTGAAAATCTAGGGATGGTCAAAATTGGAACCCTCCTCGACAAAGAGGAAGATGAGAAATTAATTCAAGTATTAAGAGAGTATTCTGACGTTTTCGCATGGCGCATAGAAGATATGTCGGGGATAGACCCAAAAGTTTGTTGTCATCATTTGAAAATTAATCCAAAGCACAAACTTGTAAGACAAAAGATGCGAAAAATGGCTCCTGAATATCATGAGGCTATTCAAAGCGATCTCAAGAAGATGGAGGCCTCGGGCGTCATCCGAGAGGTCCAATATCCGATATGGATATCTAACATGGTGATCGTGCCAAAGAAAAATGGAGGAGTGTGAATATGCATTGACTTTAGCGATCTAAACAAAGCATGTCCAAAAGACAAATTCCCACTTCCCAACATCGTTCAGCTTGTAGAAGCAACATCCGAATATGGGTTGCTATCACTGATGGATGGATACTCGGGCTATAACCAAATTCCATTAGCGGAGGAGGATCAAGAGCACACTTCCTTCTTTGCTCCACGAGGTCTTTACTGTTACACTAAGATGCCATTTGGACTTAAAAATGCCGGTGCGACCTACCTGAGAATGGTTGAAAAGATGTTTGACAGTTAGATACACAAAACCCTAGAGGTATACGTGGATGACATGCTTGTCAAGAGAAAGGTTCCGCAGGACCATGCAAAGGACCTCAAAGATATTTTTGAGCAAATGAAAAAGTATAATATGAAAATCAACCCAGAAAAATGTGCCTTTGGGGTAACCTCAGGAAAATTCTTAGGATATCTGGTCACCAAGCGAGGCATCGAAGAGGACCCATCTAAGGTGCAAGACATCCTAGAAATGACATCGCCGGCCACAGTAAAGGATGCACAGAGATTGAATGGTCGTTTGGCAGCCCTGGGAAGGTTCATTGCCAAATCGTACGACAAATGTAAGGATTTCTTCAACACTCTAAAGAAGGGCGAAAAAATGTCATGGAGCGCTGAGTGCGAGGAAGCTTTCTAGAAAATCAAGGAGCACCTGGCCATATTTCTAATCTTACACAAGCCTAACCCAGGAGAAGATCTTTATATCTACCTATCGGCCACTAATACTTCAATCAGTGCCGTGCTAAATCGCATAGACGAAGGGGCGGAAAAACCCATTTATTTTATGAGCAAAACTCTGACCTCGGCGGAGAAAAACTATTCAAAAATTGAAAAGATCGTACTGTCCTTGGTATATGCAACGCAAAAATTGCGAACATATTTTCATGCACACACCGTGACTGTCATCACCAAGGCTCCGATAGAATCTGTACTTGACCATGCCGACAGAGCAGACATAATCTCTAAATGGGGAGCTCAAATCAAACAATTTGGGTTTAAATATCAACCTCAAACAGCAATAAAGACCCAAGTCGTTGCAGACTTCCTAGACGATTTCCCACTCGACATTACCGACGAGATTGAGGAAATTTCAGGGATGGGAGACGAATTGGAAGATCCACCCGAATTGCTTCGCTCAGAAAATCCAAGACGATGGGAGGTCTTCGTGGATGGATCATGTAATTCAGTAGGATCTGGCATTGGAATGGTCTTCACAACTCCGACAGGCCGAAGAATTGTTTACGGCGTAAGGCTATAATTCCCCTCCACAAATAACATAACCGAGTATGAGGCAGTCATCATGCCCTCCGAGTCATAATTGAACTCGGTCTTGACGAAGTTCGACTCACGAGCGACTCATAACTTGTCGTACGACAAATCGATGGGAGATATCAAGCTTCGGACGCATGTATGCAATGATATCTCCAACTAGCCAAGCACTATATCATGAAGATACCTAACATCACCTTCCGACACCTATGTAGGAATAACAACAGGCACGCAGATGCCCTAGCTTTTATTGCCTCCATGGTGGCTGACCCCGAGGCAACATTCGTGAAAGTCGAAAGGGTACTACTCCCCTCCATACCCCTTTAAGGATATATGGAACTTCTTAATGTAGCCACGAGCTGTAGTGATTACTACTACAATGGTTATGCAGAAATAACTCTTAGAACAAGAATAAAGATGACATGAGCATGAGAAGAAGAATAAGAGGTGAAGTTAGGGTTTTACAGAATAAGGGAAGGAAGAGAGAGCTAGACGAAGAAGATAAGATTGATAACTCAATAATTCATTACCCCCTCTACTCACAACCACAAGAGGTTATAAGGGTAGTATTCACCTGGCCAGTGTGCGAAGCACACGTCTCAACTAATAACGGTAAAATAATAATAATAATTACGGACACAATTAATGACTAGTTATAAAGGCACCCATCCAGATGGTTAGACCATAACTAGGACATGGCAAATTCCCTCAACTCCACCAGATCCTTGTCCTCAAGTATTAGTTTTGGAAATTGTGTCTTCATAAGATTCATGTCCTCCCAAGTAGCTTCAGAAGTAGTCAGGCCTTCTCATTTCACCAACACCTGAACTATAACCTGCTGGCTCTTCATGATACTCCTAGTAGCCAAAACTTCCTTTGGGATCATCTGTAATTGTCCATTGATGTCAGTTGCAGGTAGAAATGTCTCAACTACCACCCCATCTCCTAGTTTTGGCTTAAGATGTGATACATGAAAGGTAGAATGGATTTTGGAGCATACTGGTAACTTCAGCCTGTATGCTACTGCTCCAACCTTGGCAATCACTTGATAAGGTCCAAAAAATTTGGCAGCTAACTTCAGGTTCCTCCTTAGTTGCACAGTGGCCTGTCTATAGGTTTGAAATCGCAAGTAAACCCAGTCTCCAACATTGAATGACCTTTCAGTCCTCGAGCAGACTCTAAGGCTTCTTTGAGTAATTTTCCCATTTCTTGTCTCTGCTGTAAATAATCTTCAACTGCAGCATGAATCCCTGCTTGAGAAGAGAGAATCCCAAATTGTGGAGGAGCATAGCCATATAGGGCTTCAAATGGGGTGAGCTTCAAGATAGTGTGATAAGCAGCATTGAACCACCATTCATCCAAAGGCAGCCATGTGACCCACTTTGAAGGTCTAGAACTTTTCATGCATCTCAGATAAGATTCTAAGCAAGCATTCACCCTTTCTGTTTGTCCATCTTTTTGGGGGTGATAGGCAGTGCTGAGATGTAGTGAAGTGCCCACCTTAGCAAACAACACCTGCTAAAAGTTGCTGATGAAAATGCTATCTCTGTCAGACACAATGGACTTTGGCATGCCATGCAGTTTAAAAATTGTATCTATGAACCTTTTAGCAACTGAAGATGTTGTGTAAGGATGGATGAGAGCAATGAAATGGATGTACTTGGTAAGCCTATCCACCACAACTAGAATCACTTCTCTCCCTTCAGATTTTGGTAGCCCTGTGATGAAGTCCATACAAATGTGTTCCCAAGCATGATTTGGAATTGGTAAGGGTTGTAGCAATCCAGCTGGAGATGTATTAAAACCCTTATGCTGTTGGCAGACATCACACTCCTTGACATAGGTTAGAATGTGCTTCTTCATGCCCTTCCAGTGAAAGTATAGTTTAGCCTTTTGATAAGTTGCTTGCCCTCCTGAATGACCTCCAACTGGAGAAGAGTGAATAGCAGCTATAACTGTTTTTCTGATATCTCCACTCTGGCCAACATACAATCTCTGCTTATATCTTAGAACACCTTGTTGGTAAGTGTATCCATCCACTTCCTTGTTAGTGACTGCTACTTCAGGAATTAACTTCTGAGCCATGGAATCATTGATATAACTGTCTTGAACCTCTTGAAGCCATGAAGGAAGAATTTGAGTAATTGCTTGACAAGTTGCGTCTTCATCCCAGTTAACTTTAGATAAAGCATCTGCTACTAGGTTATCAGCTCCCTTCCTATACTTAAGTTCATAATTATAATCCACCAGTTTAGCAAGCCACTTCTGATGCAGCATTGAATGAATCCTCAGGTCCATGAAATGCTTAATACTTTGATGATCAGTGTATATAGTGAACTTGTTTCCCAATAAGTAAGTTCTCCATTTAGTTACTGCTAGTACAAAAACCATCATTTCTTTTTCATAAGTGGATAATGTTAAGAATCTATAGCCCATACCTTTGCTGAAAAAGGCTATTGGCCTCTTTTCTTGCATTAATGCATCTCCAACCCCAACATCACAAGCATCAGTTGCTATTTCAAAGGGTTTATTGAAGTCTGGGAGTGCTAATACAGGAGTAGTAGTAACAACCTCCTTTAGTAGTTGAAATGATGTTTGAGCTTCATCACTCCATTGGAACTTGTTCTTCTTAAGTAGCTCAGTTAGGGGTTTACAGATAAGGCCATACCCCTTAACAAACTTTCTGTAGTATCCAGTGAGTCCCAAGAACCCCCTGAGATCTCTTAATGTAGCTGGAACTGGCCACTTCACCATACAAGCAACCTTCTCAGGATCAGCAGCAACACCATCTCCAGAAATAATATAACCTAAGTAGTCAATCTGTGATTGACCAACAGAGCATTTGCTAAGCTTAGCAAAGAGATAATGCTATTTAAGCAACTCCAAGGTTGTGGTTAGGTGTTGGATATGGGTTTCCATGTCTGGGCTGTATATGAGTATGTCATCAAAGAATACTAGTATAAATTTTCTCAAATAAGGCTGGAAAATATCATTCATTAAAGCTTGGAAGCTTGCTGGAGCATTTGTAAGCCCAAATGGCATTACCAAGAACTCATAATGTCCCTGGTGTGTCTTGAAGGTTGTCTTGTGGATGTCAGCTGGAAAAACCCTTATCTGATGATAGCCAGATCTCAAGTCTATTTTAGTAAATACCTTAGCTCCCTTTAGCTCATCTAGAAGCTCACCAATGACAGGTATTGGATATTTATTCTTGACTGTGATTTCATTTAACCTTCTATAATCAACACAAAATCTCCAACTCCCATCTTTTTTCTTAACAAGTAGTATTGGAGATGAAAATGGACTATGGCTTGGTCTAATAACCCCAGAAGTTAACATTTCATGCACCAATTTTTCTACTACATCTTTTTGAATGTAAGGGATTCTATAGGGCCTCTGATTTGGTGAAGTTGATAGGGGTTGTAGTGGAATATGGTGATCATGATTCCTAGTGGGAGGAAGGGTAGTAGGTTCTTTAAATATGAACTGAAAATAGTTCAAGAGTGGTTGGAGGTCAGGAGGGGTTATGGTTTGTTTCTCTTCACCGTTGATGGAAAATAAATGTCCCACAAACCCATGCTTGTGTTTCTTCATATACTTGTCACACTCCTCTCCTGTCATTAATGATATACCAGTATACTCAGTAATGCCCTGTAGTACCACCTTCTGCCCATTCTTGTTAAAATAAATTGTTAACTTCTTGAAGTCAAACTGCAGAGGACTTATTCCTTTCATCCAATCTACTCCAAGTACCATGTCACAGCCTCCAAGAGCTAATATCCTCATATCAAATTGAAAGTTATTGCCTTGCATTCCCCATTGGAAGCTTGGACACTTAACTGAACTAACTAACTTGTTTCCATCAGCAACAACTACTTGAAAGGAAGCAGTAGGTTCAATACAACAACCACTTAGTTTGGCTATTTCAAGATCTATAAAGCTATGTGTGCTACCACTATCTACCAAAATAGTGATAGGATGCTTATTCTGAGTTTTGCCATGAATTTTAATTGTACTTGGGGATATGTTACCTTAAAAGGCATGAATTGAGATTTCTACTTCCTCATCAGTCACTTCTTGTATTACTGGAGAACTGGAAGGTGAATCTTCTTCAAAGTAAACTGGCTCCTCCTCTTCAGCTACCAACATAAATAACTGCTGCTTGATACATTTATGACCATCCTTGAATTCTTCATCACAATTGTAGCATAACCCCTTATCCTTCCTAGCCTTCATTTCAGCATAAGTAAGTCTTCTAACTGGAGGAAGTCTTGGGCTGGTGGAGACATTCCCTCTTGGTGATGGTGAAGTAAACTTTGGGCTGGTGACCAAATTTCTATGGCCTTGAGGAATGAATAATGGAGGTAATCTGTTGGTTCTGAGCTTCTTAGTTGTGTTATCAATGAGGACTTCCTACATTCTAGCTAAGTAAATGGCCTTCTCTAGTGTGATTTGGTGAAAACATTTGAACAACAATCCTTAACTCCTCCTTTAGTCCACCGATAAAACCTGGAAGTGAAGTAATCTTGATACGATGTCATTCTTAGCCAACATCAATGCTTTCATTTTGTTTAAAAACCTCTTGATATTCTAATACGGTTCCCACCTGACTCAATTTGTTAAATTCCCCCACTATATCATCATGTCCAAGCTCTTGAAAGCGTGAACATAGATCTTTAATGAATACATCTAGGGCTGCCCATGGTTCGGTTTGGTTTGGTTTGGTTTTCTGTCAAACTCAAGGACCAAACCAATCTCACTTGTAAGAAACCAAAAACCAAACCAAACCATGTTCGGTTTAGAATATTAGAAACCAGAACCATCCCACCGGTTTTTTTGGTTTTTCTGGGTTTTTTGGGTTTTTTTAATAGACTTTCATTTTTAACTCGTAAATCAAAATTGTAAAGCAAATCATCAAAATAAGATATATTTTGAGCTATAATTTCTTTATTTATGGATATAGTCATTAAAATCATATATATTATACATATATATTTCAATATTAGATACATTTTTAATAATATTTTATTTATTTATGGATATACTCATTGAAGTGTAAATATATTATACTATGATGGAAAATTCGGTACATATTATTATGGTTTTTGTCGGTTTTTTTGGTTCTAACTCTCGGTTTTTTCTTTTTTTTTTTTTTTTTTTTGGATTTTTGGTTCTTTTGTGACATCAAACCAAAACCAACCACCTAGAATCGGTTTTCTCGGTTTTTGGGTTTCTTGGTTTTTGGATTTTTCGGTCTCTGGTCTCTGGTTTCTGTTTTTTTTTTTTTTTTGTCGGTTTGGACCAGTTCGGTCCGGGTAGAAAACCGAACCATGGGCAGCCCTAAATACATCCCACAAAATATACTCTTTACCCACATGATAATCTTGGAACTATACATCAACTCTCCCTTCTAAATACATGGAAGCAACATGTACCTTTTGCTCATCATTCATTGGATGCAGTTGGAAGTATTTAGAACATTTTCTAACCCACGATCTATGATTAACCCCATCAAATTTAGGAAAATCAACTTTAAGCTTATGAGTATGAGCAAAATTATACCTCTCACCAGATGCAAAATTACCACTATTGAATCGATCATTACGATTAGGCATTATGGGAGTTTCGAGTATTCCATCACCAGATCTAACAGTTTGGTCTCGAAATTCTTCTTACAACTTCTTCGATTCTGTTCTGAACAGCCCCATCATAGTAGACATCAGCAGTGGAGAAGGTGAATCTTGCTTAGATTTAATTTCCAACACTTCCTTAGATAGGTTCTCATTAGCTTGCAGCACCGATGTTAACTGTTTTGTTAAAGCTTCAAATTCAACTTTACTCACCATGGTTAAGGTCACTCAGAACCGAGTGCTCTGATACCACTTGTAGTGATTACTACTATAATGGTTATGTAGAAAAAACTCTTAGAACAAGAATAGAGATGACAGGAGCATGAGAAGAAGAATAAGAGGTGAAGTTAGGGTTTGACAGAAGAAGGGAAGGAAGAGAGAGTTATACGAAGAAGATAACACTACAAGAAAATTGGGATTTAGCGACTACTCTCATTCAGTGGGTAGAAGGCCGTTTTTAGCGACTGGAGCCCTGTAACAACCAATATGGCAACAGATACGCTATGTGACTAAAGCTTGCTTTGCTAAAGACCTGGACCAACCATGCTGCTGGAAGAAATATCTTTCAACTACAATAGACAACGAAATTTTTGGTCGCATGAAATTTCCAATAACTACGGCTGTCG
This sequence comes from Papaver armeniacum, assembly GCA_023531295.1. Taxonomy (NCBI): domain Eukaryota; kingdom Viridiplantae; phylum Streptophyta; class Magnoliopsida; order Ranunculales; family Papaveraceae; genus Papaver; species Papaver armeniacum. The sequence continues at coordinate 12,420 of JAJJWW010000221.1, forward strand.
TTGGTAGAAGCATAAAGTATTTGTTCTTTGAAATACTTCTGCAAAATTAGTTTTTGTTGAAGACAAGTATATGATTGGGAGAGGTGGCCGGTTATACAACGTTGCCAAGCGTTGCTAGAGGTTTTAACTTCATGAATTTCAGTTGGTGAAGGTGTTTAATGTCGTTGGCTAAGGATTTTAACCACCCAATATTTTGAAGGTCATGGGTTTTGTCCCTTGAAGTTTAGTTGGTAGAGGAGTTTAGCCGCAAAATAATTGTTTAGTTAAGGCGTTAGGTGTCCGTTGGTAAAGAATTCGACCAACATTATGTCCGGTCGTTGACGTTCACTTGGTGAAGGCCCTCAGCCAACGACTTTGAAAGTGATTCACAAGAGTACAATGCAAAAACAAATATGGATTTTATTGTGAAACTAATACAACAAAGTCAACTACAAAATCAAACACCTCTTTTGGTTAACTTATAAGATAACATACTTGTGTGCTAACATCCATAATCATTGTACATTAAAAATAAAAACCGACCAAAATACTAAGACATCAAGGACACTTTGGACATAGGTTGTTATTGATGGATTGGTAGCATCCGAAAGTAAGGATGCGGGGTTTGTACTCACTAAGCTACGACTATTCATAGTCCATATGTTCCTTCCATATGTATGTGTTTTGCATGGTCTAGGAAGGGAGGAGAAGGCATTCAAACCTAGTCCAACTCAGGAAACTTGACTCACAAGATGCATGAGTCCGCACAAATGCTTAAGTGTGGCAATGAGAGATCTCCATATAAACAAATGAAGCTTTTTCACGCATCTTTGCGGTGTAGCTAAGAGGCTTTGTCCTTACGCAACCACCTTCACCATTAAGTTTGTTCCTTTGCATCGCCCCATTCATGTTGGAAAAGATTCGATGATACACTTGCACCCGCCTAGTTCGCAATAACAAAATTTGAGACCACAAGTACAAGATGCATATCAACTTTAAGAAAAAAAAAACTCTGGTCAAGAGTAATACATTTTCTGTTACTGCCCATGAGCATTTTCCATACAACCCAATGTGGAAGGGGATTTTCCATTTTGCTAATCTGACCTTCTTCGATCTTTGGAAGGGGATAATTACATACCGAGCACCCTTTGCATATGATCTTGGTTGTGATATTTCGCATTCGATGCACAATTGTGACACCCTTACGTAGAAATCGAAACTTCACTCAAGGTTGCCAAGGTCCTTTGCTCTTGCACGCAGAACTCCAAATGCTTTGAGAATCCCAAGGACTATTAAGTTTGTGAAGGATACAACAACCAAGATGAAATCCAGAATAATGAAAATATATAGATTCACAATAGCATACACATCATTCAAACACAACTAGGATACGATGAGAGTATACATATCAGTGTCAGTTTAACTCAACGATACAACAACCAAGAATGTATAAGTCAGGATCTACTGACAAAATCAGAATATACAAGTCATACATGTTTACAAGGAAATACAGGCACAAGATAAATAAGTTCTAGAATAATATCTAATACTCAAGGTGCTGTCAATGTCAGTTTAACACAAGGTGATAGTATGGAGTTTTCAATCTATATGCTTACATCATTAGTCTAAATTGTAAATCAAGCTTTTATAATTTATTCACTACATTGAGTCATGGAACCTTGAAATAAAAATGAACTTTGACGAGAAATCTAAAACTTCACGTTAGAGATGATCGTTGATATTAAATCTACTACTCCTTCAGAATAATTTGCAAACTAGATAGTCATGTAATGACTTGATTTTAGTGGTTAAGTAGTCTAATACTCAAAAGGAAAATTGCGCATATAAATAATCATGCAATTTGGCAAGACGCTCAACATCAACTGCTTGGTTGAATAACATTATTCAACTGACCATAGAAAATCTATGAACACAACAAAATAAGAGAGGTAGAGAATGATACATACCCTAGTTATCATCTAATTGAGCCCACCGTTTGTGTCTACAAACAAGTAACCATGCGACTCTGCAGGAACTAAATCAAATAACCAAAAACAAAAGAATAATCAAATATCGACAGAATTCTATTGCACAACAGAATTACACACAAGTTTTAACAAAAATTGAGTTTACGTGAATACTCAAGACTGGGGTTACTAAAATGAAAAGGTTTCAAGACCTTATCCCCTTCTTTCTTCCTCCATTTTGCGATGTTACCCTAGTGCGATGTTACCCTAGTTCTACATAGGAATGTAAACACGGCCTCAACTTCTGAAGAAAGTTTTATGCAATTAAGAGTTGAAATAAAATGATATAATCAATTGATTGTCATCTTTCTTTACCATTGTAAGGGATAATGTCAGCATTTCTACAACCGCGTTTAAAGGAGCTTCTGCAAAAACATTGTCGCAGCCATTGTGACCACCGGCATCTGTGCTCTACAACTTCATCTCTGCATATCCACTACAACCATTCATTCATACAGTTCTAATTTCATGTCAACTCAATCACCAGCTCAAGTCCATCTTACAATCCTAGCCTGCAATCATCACAAGCTCTGTAGAAACATCAGACCCATTGCAATCTCCATAAAATGCTTGTCCATTGACTTCCTCTCAGATCCCTTTGCCATAAAATGCCTGTCTACGTATCAGAGGATAAATTAAGTGTGAGAAGCATCCAATAATACATCCTTATATGACCAGAATAAGCAGTATTTCCTAATGCTTTGTCACCTCATATTCACCTTAGAAAGATGCATACACAAATATTCATTTAGGAGCACAACCACATATATCGCATCTGCAGTTGAATATCATAGAAGCATCAACACATTTGACATGATATAACTTTGATAAAATAAATTGAGACATCGAAGCTAATCGGACATTTAAATTGGAAAACGAGAATTGAAGGAAAAACACTTATGCAACATCGTTCTTAAGAAATTTAAGCATTTAAACACCAAACAATAATCCAACAAATAAATTAACAATCATATCATTTTGTGGAATCAGTAAATCACCTTAGCTCAATAAGCACACACATTCAGCCATGAAACCCTTGAATATCAACACCATTGGTACCAATCAAAACAGTAACAACACCCATTCTGTAACACAAGTTCCTTCTTGTTCAAAGCTTCACTGCAACACAATCAAACCCTTAAATCTTCACTTCATCTCAAGTTCACCTCAAACCCTTGTTTATTGAAATCTCACAGACATCAATTCCCCAATTCCATTACAGTTCATCTTCTACAACATCAACGAGATCTGCTTCTTCTATTTTCTCGGTTCAAACACTAATTCAAGGAAAACCCACTTCATAGATCCATCACAGCAACCACAAATTCCTTCTTGAATTCGAGCATCAATTCTTCCCTCTTTTCTCGATGTAGCATCACAAACAAACCCATATGAATCTTCTGGATAACAACCGCAACCACGGACAAAACCCAATCTTGATTTCTTGTTCAAACCACGAGTCTTCCATTGAATTTCTCGGTTCATCAATAGTTTCCAGCTTACGAACATCAAACTGTGCACCGTCAAACATTGTCGGAATATGAAATAGAGATCTTTTTAGATCAACGAGTTAGGGAATGATCAAGGTGTGCTGTTAGAGGTGGTGTTAATACAAGTATGTGATTTGATTCCGAACCAGGAGAAAAGGTAAATCCGATGATAGAAGTTAGGGTTTTGGGGATGAATTCAAGATGAAGTAAAGTAGAGAAATCAGAGATGAAATTATGGGTTTCTACTTGAACTAAAGCTAGGGCTTATAAAGATTCAGTATGAAATGGAAAAGAGAATCAGGGATTTGGGAAATCAGTGAATTAGGGATTCGTGGAATTGTTCAGAGAATATGTAGAAGATGAAATTGAGAGTCTTCAGGGAATATTAGAGATGGGTTTTACTGAAATATAGAGATGGAGGAATTGAGTTCTGTGATGAAGATTTGAAGCAATTGAATCTTACGAAACTTGGGTTAGGGTTTCACGAACTGCAAAAGAGAGCGGGAAGAGAAGAGAAGAGAGTGAGAGTGAGAGGGGGAGAATGAGTGTTGGTTTTCTCTCTCCTTTATTATAGATAATATGATAAATACTTAGATTTGGACCGTAGATAAGGAGATCATACGGATTGCATAAGTTATGCGACGGTGTAGATTCGTTTTAAAAGGCTCATACGGATTGGGAAGTTTGCGTGTTTCTCTTTGTGCAAGTACAAACTCGTGTATTCGGTTTTAGTATCAACTTTCAAAATGAAAAAAATCCAAAAAATATATCAATAAATCTAAGATATTATTATTGACCTTCAGTTATAAAAAAATTCGAAAAATACATGAGAATGAAGCAGAAAAAATAAGAAAGTGTGTTTTATTTGTGCTTTCTTTGTGCTTTTGTGCGTTCTCTTTGTGCTTTCGGTTTGAATTTCGACTAGTCAGATAGGTCATGAAGAAACTTTGACTAGTCATACAGGTCATGAACTTTTAAATGTGGTATAAAGGCATACAAACTATGAACCAAGAAGCTTTGTATGGGTTCTGACTTAAAACTTAGAAGGATACATCATCGGAATCGATAAATATGAAGCTCAGTGTCGATTCGAACTTCAAATTGTGGTTTAACCACATACAAACTATGAACCAAGAAGCTCCAGGATGGTTCAGACTTAAAACTTAGCAGTACACATTATCGGAATCGATAAATATGAAGTTCAGTGTCGATTCGAACTTCAAATGTGGTATAACGACATACAAATGAAAGCATGAAACTTTACGTCTTGTTAGAAGTTCAAACAACACATCCAAATAAAAGCATTGGTAAAATCATCCAATGAATATTACTAAAATATATATGTATATATGACAAAAAAGTAGTAACTATTACAGTAACAAAAATGGTGACTAAAACTAAACCAACATCGAGCAGCTACAAAGAAATATGATCGGACAGAAGCACATGAGACAGTCACAGTTGAACTGTGAAACTAAATTTTAAACTAACTTTGTTTGCACCTTCTATACACATCGCTCTCAATCTGGAACGTCTTTTGCGTCACACTGCATATATTTTTGTAGATAAACATATCAATTACAGTCAATGTGAGCTACAACCCATCTGAGTACCAAAAAGGCGAATAATAGTTACAACTTACAAGTCGTGTATCTGATTTTCTTCGATTCTTGTGGCTAAAGTGAGGCAAGCAATTCCAAGCAATGACGAAAATCGGACCAGATCTACTCATAAACGCATCAAAATCAATAGATAAATCTCATCAATAAAGCGATTATTACCATAGATTGAACTTTGACTCTGTAATCCTAAGATTTCAAAAACATTTCCATCTTAACTTCCTTAAAAAATCAGCTAGATGATAAAGGAAGAAACCGATCTACTGCTAACTTTTTGTATACATTGAAGAGGATTAGGGTGGTAAGCGAAGAACGAAACTAATGAATGAAGGTTGAGCCGTTTTTGTGTATTAGGGTTTTTTCCTGAGGGAGACGGAAGTTTTGAGAGGTTAGAGACGAAGATATGAGAGGAAAGTGCAGAAAAATATGAGAAATTTCTTTTGATGTTTCATATACCAATCTTTGAACGGTAGAGATTTGATTAGGGATGGTCATACGGATTAGGGATTCTTTGGACGGTAGAGATTTGATTTAAGACTGTCATACGGATCAAGGCAAGTGTGCTTTCTTTGTGCTTTTGTGCTTTCTCTATGTGCTTCAGGTTTGAATTTTGACTAGCCACATAGGTCATGAAGTAATTTCGACTAGTTATAAAGGTCATGAAGTAGCTTTAGTTCACACTGGTAGACTCAGGTTATAAGATTACTAGATATGGACCACGAAACTCCGGATGGGTTATGAATTCAAACTTCAAATATGGTATAACGACATATAAACTATGAACCAAGAAGCTCCGGGAGGGTTCTGACCTCAAAATTAGCATGATACATCATTGAAATCAATAAATATGAAGCTCAGTGTCGATTCAAACTTCAAATATGGTATAACGGCATACAAACTATGAACCAAGAAGCTTCAGGAGGGTTCTGACTTCAAACTTAGCATCATACATCATTGAAATCGATAAATATGAAGATCAATGTCGATTGAACTTCAAATTCGGTATAATGACACACAAAATATGAACCAAGAAGCTCCGGGAGGGTTCTGACTTCAAACTTAGCAGTATACATCATCGAAATCGATAAATATAAAGCTCAATTTCGATTTTAATTTCAATTGTGCACCATAGTGCTTGGCCTTAGGATCTGGATTCAAAGCCTAAGTTTCTCTACATATATTGTTTTAATTTATTTGTTTGGTATAATAATCCACCATTTGATCATTCGACTACCCGTTTTTTCAAATTAGTATTAGTAGAACTTAGAAATTTATTTTTACCATTCCGGCCAACCCCTTGTGGGATCGACTCGTATTATCCGTTAGCTACATAGTAGGCAACGTTCATTATATTAAAAGGAAAAACAAAATTAACTTGATTGTATTCCATTTATCTAAATCACATGCTTCAAAAAAAAAAAAACCTAAATCATATTTATTAAGTCGATCCTTATATATGCGATGATATATCGTCATGCATAAGTTTTGGACTCAATCACAAATGACTGGTTGGTATACATATTTCCAAAAAGAATCCTCTTATGTTAATGGATCATGCAATAAACTCTGGAAAATACCAATTTTGTTTACAAAATAAGAAACCTTTTTGAATGTTAATGTCTTTGCAGAGTTGCCATATTATGGTGGCTGAAAGCTACTAATCACACCAACAAACTGATGGGTTGGTACAAGTGTCTACCGACAGATTAACTTGGAGGCTCCACATAGTGGCTAGAAGTATTTACCTTCTATTGTACTTTAAAGTTGCCACACACTCGTAAATGAAAGATCCTTGCGACGCCAATAATTTGATGGTCGGTTTAGGTGTATATTAACAGATTATTCTGGTGGCTAAGAAGAGTGACAAAAGATATACACCTTCTAGGGTACGATTTGGTTGCCAAAACATGGTGGTTGGAGGCTAATAACAACAAGTATGGTATTGAGTTGTTAAGTCATTGTTGCTAAAGAGTTGTACCCATTGTCGTTGCTAGAAAACGGGTGGATAGAGTTTTATACTGACTAGTGTTGGTTTTAGTTACCGAAAGTTGTTGCTGGAGAGCACCATCAACTGTAGTTGGTAAGAAAATAGTTGCTAAAGCCAAGTCTTCTAACTGGAGGAAGTCTTGGGCTGGTGGAGACATTCCCTCTTGGTGATGGTGAAGTAAACTTTGGGCTGGTGACCAAATTTCTATGGCCTTGAGGAATGAATAATGGAGGTAATCTGTTGGTTCTGAGCTTCTTAGTTGTGTTATCAATGAGGACTTCCTACATTCTAGCTAAGTAAATGGCCTTCTCTAGTGTGACTGGTGAAAACATTTGAACAACAATCCTTAACTCCTCCTTTAGTCCACTGATAAAACTGGAAGTGAAGTAATCTTCAGTACGATGTCTGTTCTTAGCCAACATCAATGCTTTCAACTGTTTAAAAACCTCTTGATATTCTAATACAGTTCCCACCTGACTCAATTTGTTAAATTCCCCCACTATATCATCATGTCCAAGCTCTTGAAAGCGTGAACATAGATCTTTAATGAATACATCTAGGGCTGCCCATGGTTCGGTTTGGTTTGGTTTGGTTTTCTGTCAAACTCAAGGACCAAACCAATATCACTTGTAAGAAACCAAAAACCAAACCAAACCATGTTCGGTTTAGAATATTAGAAACCAGAACCATCCCACCGGTTTTTTTTGGTTTTTCTGGGTTTTTTGGGTTTTTTTAATAGACTTTCATTTTTAACTCGTAAATCAAAATTGTAAAGCAAATCATCAAAATAAGATATATTTTGAGCTATAATTTCTTTATTTATGGATATAGTCATTAAAATCATATATATTATACATATATATTTCAATATTAGATACATTTTTAATAATATTTTATTTATTTATGGATATACTCATTGAAGTGTAAATATATTATACTATGATGGAAAATTCGGTACATATTATTATGGTTTTTGTCGGTTTTTTTGGTTCTAACTCTCGGTTTTTTCTTTAGTTTTTTTTTTTTTGGATTTTTGGTTCTTTTGTGACATCAAACCAAAACCAACCACCTAGAATCGGTTTTCTCGGTTTTTGGGTTTCTTGGTTTTTGGATTTTTCGGTCTCTGGTTTTCTGTTTTTTTTTTTTTTTGTCGGTTTGGACCAGTTCGGTCCGGGTAGAAAACCGAACCATGGGCAGCCCTAAATACATCCCACAAAATATACTCTTTACCCACATGATAATCTTGGAACTATACATCAACTCTCCCTTCTAAATACATGGAAGCAACATGTACCTTTTGCTCATCATTCATTGGATGCAGTTGGAAGTATTTAGAACATTTTCTAACCCACGATCTAGGATTAACCCCATCAAATTTAGGAAAATCAACTTTAAGCTTATGAGTATGAGCAAAATTATACCTCTCACCAGATGCAAAATTACCACTATTGAATCGATCATTACGATTAGGCATTATGGGAGTTTCGAGTATTCCATCACCAGATCTAACAGTTTGGTCTCGAAATTCTTCTTACAACTTCTTCGATTCTGTTCTGAACAGCCCCATCATAGTAGACATCAGCAGTGGAGAAGGTGAATCTTGCTTAGATTTAATTTCCAACACTTCCTTAGATAGGTTCTCATTAGCTTGCAGCACCGATGTTAACTGTTTTGTTAAAGCTTCAAATTCAGCTTTACTCACCATGGTTAAGGTCACTCAGAACCGAGTGCTCTGATACCACTTGTAGTGATTACTACTACAATGGTTATGTAGAAAAAACTCTTAGAACAAGAATAGAGATGACAGGAGCATGAGAAGAAGAATAAGAGGTGAAGTTAGGGTTTGACAGAAGAAGGGAAGGAAGAGAGAGTTATACGAAGAAGATAAGATTGATAACTCAATAATTCATTACCCCCTCTACTCACAACCACAAGAGGTTATAAGGGTAGTATTCACCTGGCCAGTGTGCGAAGCACACGTCTCAACTAATAACTGTAAAATAATAATAATAATTACGGACACAATTAATGACTAGTTATAAAGGCACCCATCCAGATGGTTAGCCCATAACTGGGACATGACAGAGCCAAGAAGTCCCGCCCAAAGACGACTGGAGAACGCCTATCATGAAATATATGACTAATGGTGACCTCTTGAGCGATCAAAAGCTCGCACACAAGGTGATATCCCGATCAGGAAATTACCAACTAAGGGAAGGAATACTATATCGACAATCATACTTAGGACCACTTCTCAGATGCATATCCTTTGAGGAAGGCCAAGAAATTTTGAAAGAAATACATCGTGGGTACGCTGGAAATCATAGCGGGGGTAGGACCTTAGCTCACAAAGCCAAACTTCAAGGATATTTTTGGCCTCGTATGAACGAAGATTCAAAGCAAATGGCACAACGATGCATCAAATGCCAAAAGTATGGAAAAAAGAAGGCATGCTCCTTCTATGGATTTAAAGTCTGTACTAATCCCTTGGCCATTTGCCAAATAGGGGTTCGACATCATAGGACTGCTACGAGCTGGTACAAGACAGAGAAAATATTGGATCGTCGCCACAGACTACTTTACAAAATGGGTAGAGACCTCGTCCCTCAGGCACATTGGAGACCATGATATCTTCAAATTTCTCTTTGAGCACATTATATGTCGTTTCGATATCCCAGCTGCCATCGCGTCAGACAATGGATCCCAACTCCGAGGGAAAAACATTGACCTCCTCTCTAATTGTTTCAAGATCAAGAAGAACAAATCTACAACCATCTACCCCGAAAGCAATGACCAAGCATAGGTGTTGATGGTGGTTTTTAGCTTAAGGATAAAATCGTAAAACCGTACATCTGGCATGACGTCACTAGGACTAATAGCGCGTTTATTGAAAAAATCAGCGTATTTACGTAAGAATTACCAAGGTACCTTTTTTTTATACATGTGTCATGTTCCACGACAGAACCCTTAGTATTAACTGACATCACCTCTGTATATACCTAACCCCAATTCTCCCACCGTGCCAATGGCAAACCATGCCAGCCACGTCTCCGCGCCAAGGCATGCCAACCAGGCCAGCCGCACCACCGTGCCAATGGCAAACCATGCCAGCCACGTCTCCGCGCCAAGGCATGCCAACCAGGCCAGCCGCACCACCGTGCCAATGGCAAACCATGACAGCCACGTCTCTGCGCCAAGGCATGCCAACCATGCCAGCCGCACCACCGTGCCAATGGCAAACCATGCCAGCCACGTCTCTGCGCCAAGGCATGACAACCATGCCAGCCGCACCACCGTGCCAATGGAAAACCATGCCAGCCACGTCTCTGCGCCAAGGCATGCCAATCATGTCAGCCCCACCACCGTGCCAATGGAAAACCATGCTAGCCACATCTCTGCGCCAAGGCATGCCAACCATGCCAGCCGCACCACCGTGCCAATGACATACCATGCCAGCCACGTCTCTGCGCCAAGGCATGCCAACCATGCCAGCCGCACCACCGTGCCAATGGCAAACCATGCCAGCCAAGTCTCTGCGCCAAGGAATTCCAACCATGCCAGCCACACCACCGTGCCAATGGCAAACCATGCCAGCCACGTCTCTGCGCCAAGGCATGCCAACCATGCCCGCCGCTCCACCGTGCCAATGTCAAACCATGCCAGCTACTTCTTCACGCCAAAACGAAGGGTTGAAATAATCAACGTCTACCCTTCTCTTTGAGATACAGATATCGACCATCCAAGTTCGCCACCTAACGCACGACAATTTGCGGCCCAAGGCCAAACACCACGGTTTGCACCAAACCCTAGTTTTGGTCGCGCCTATACCATGCCAGCCTCTCCTTCACGTCATTGGCTGCCAAAACGATGGGTTGCAACGATCAACGGCCACCCTTCCATCTAAGATACAGATCTTAGCCGTCCAAAGTCACCAGCTGACGCATGGCAACCTGCAGCTCAAAGCCAAAACGCACGGTTTGCACCTAAACCCTAATTTGGCCACGCCTACTCTTTTACAAGGCCATGACTCAACGCTGGCTACTACAAACGAAGGGTCGCAATAATCAACGGCTACCCTTCTGTTTGAGATGCAGATCTCGACCACACAAGTTCGCCACCTGACACATGGCAACTTGCGGCCCAAAGCCAAAGCACACGGTTTGCACCTAAACCCTAATTTGGCCGCGCCTACTATTTGACAAGGCCATGACTCAACGTTGGATGCTAAAACGAAGAGTTGCAATAATCAACGGCTACCCTTCTCTTTGAGATGCAGATCTCGACCGCACAAGTTCGCCACCTGACGCATGGCAACTTGCGGCCCAAAGCCAAAACACATGGTTTGCACCTAAACCCTAATTTGGCCGCGCCTACTCTGTGGCAAAGCCATGCTCAACGTTGGATGCTAAAACGAAGGGTTTCAATAATCAACGGTTATCCTTCCCTATGAGATGCGGATCTCGACCGTTTAAGTTCGCCACCTAACTTACGACCCAAAGCCAAAACATCACGGTTTGCATCTAAACCCCAAATTTGGCCGCGCCTATTCTTTGGAAAAGCCATGTTGACTCTACCATGCCACCATGCCACACGTAACAACTTGCTACATGTTTTCCCATGAAAACACTCGAGACATCTAACACATGTCACAAACTGGGGGATGCTCATAAAGGGTATTGGTTTGGCGGTTTACAGCGTGCGGCGTACACTATGCCCGTTACATGAAAGTTTCATAAGAATGAGTCGGTTAGTAAATACAAGGAATAATGGTGAAACGCTCCTTTCATTATGGAACATCAATTCCAGGCGTTACCCATTTATCACCTCCTTCCACTTTACTCAGCCGTTCCCATTTTCTACGAGACCAGAGTACGTTATGTTACGACTTATATAAATAGGTCTTACCTATTTCCACCAAACAACAAGTTTTTGGTCAGGAGCCTACAACACTCAGAAATCACTTGCTAGCTTTCCCATCTATTAGATTTCACTTTCTGATACAAGTCAAACAACTACTCTTCCAGTAATCAACTATTCTCGGTCTCAACACTTTCTTCGCTTCCCTCCCTAAAACCAACCATTCTCTTTCACTTTGTGACCGAAGCAAGTCTGGAACGGCCATTTCTTGGTTTAGGCCGGATTTGTACAGATTGATCTCTCGAATCTAAAGTACTCCCTTGCAGTACATTGTTTAGGGTTTAGACTCAGTTTCTTACCCACTCACGCGAAATTACCGAAATCAGCAGAAACCGTTTTCACCCTCAAATAATTGGCGACCACAGCGGGAGGATTAATCTCTCGGTTGCAATACCAATTTCAAATTACGCTTCATAACTCCAATTCAGGAAGATGGTCGGTTTTAGGACTGAATTCGTGCCCCCATACTCCACTCAGATGAATGGCAATGTTTCCTCTCCTAACACAGCATCCAACAACGCAATCGATGGAGAAGTCCCGAGACTGATCGACTTGGCGGTGGCTCGGGAGATCCATACCAAGAATATGGACCGATGAAAAGGCGATTAACATCATACTCGACTTCCTTATCAGCCCTAACGTCGAATTGAGCGACCCGCCTACCCGGAAACTCAGGCGGGGACTCGCGTCCTGGATGGTCACTCCCAAGTCACACGACTTTACTACCAATCGAAACCGGTGGACCAGAAGCGGCCTCGCTGGTGGAGAGTTTGTGTGAACTCTTGCATCTTTCAAAGGATCAATGGATGGAGACGTTCACCGCCATCAATCGAATAGCATTAAACGTGTCCCTGGTTCCTTCACGATCGGAGACCTCGAGGATACCACAGATGTCCATCAATAATGTCACATTTACCGACGACGATATGATGGAAGAAGAAGGACATAACCGGGCCCTACACGTCATAGCCCGTATCAAGGATGTAGAATTCAAGAGGGATCTCATCGACACGGGAGCATCCTCCAACGTCATTACACTCAGGACGCTCAGAACAGCCAGGGTGCGACCAAACGAAGTCGTGCGAAAGCCCACTATGATGGCCGATTTCGAAGGCAACCAGACTAACACGTATGGATACATCAACCTGAATCTATCAGTGGGACCAGTCCAGTCAAGGGTGAGGTTAAAGTAATCGAAAAGGAGCAGTTACCACATGATACTGGGAAGGCCGTGGCTCCATGATAATAGAATCATTCCTTCGTCATACCACCAGTGCCTGAAAACCATGCTACACGGAGAAGTCATCCGCATCGCTGCATCATTATCTCCCTATGCGCCGATATGCGGCATGAAGACATTTGAGCCCAGAAAAAGCCCACAGGCCACAGCCGACAAAGCTCGTCACACCCCACTACCAAAATGGGCGTCAATTGCAGAAAGCCATGAGCCTGCGCCTTTTTACAGAGAAACTCGGTCTCACCCTGCCCTATCGGAAGAGAGAGACACCGGCCTCCACCCGTCATGCCGGAGCTTGGCTCACGCACGCACCAAGCGAGAACAAACTTTTATCATGAGCCATGACGAAAAGGGGAAGACCGTATATCAGCGTCGCTGTTAGCAATTAACAGGAGAGACTACCACACAGTCTCTCCGCCCAACGAGATTTGAACACGGTTACGAGCCGCAAGAGGAAGTACCTGATGCACCACGACAGGTACAAGATAGAACGAACTCTACTACGGACGAACTTAAGGTTGTTAATATCGGGAGTGAGGAATCTCCGCAACCCATCTCGATCAGCTCGACTCTGCGCGAAGACGAACGTGCAAAGCTAGTAGACCTTCTCAAGGAATATCAAGATGTATTTGCGTGGACATACGAGGAGATGCCTGGCTTGGACGAGAAGCTGGTCACTCACCATCTACACGAAATACTCGGATCCACACCGGTCAAACAAACCCCGAGGCAGTCCAGGCATGGTGTGGAAGAACAAATTAAGATAGAGGTTCAAAAACTACTAGCGACTGGTTTCATCAAACCGATTCACCACCCTACTTGGTTAGCCAACATAGTTCCGGTTAAAAACAAGAACATCCAGATCGGGTGTTGTGTTGATTTTAGATATTTCAACAAATGTTGCCCTAAGGATGACTTTCCACTCCCCAACATTGACATGCTGGTAGACGCCACCAGCGGACACGGTATGTTCTCTTTCATGGATGGATACATCGGCTATAATCAAATAAAGATGTACGAACACGATGCAAGTAAGACGGCTTTTGGAACCCCTCTCGGAAACTTTTACTACACTGTAATGCCCTTCGGTCCGAAGAACGTCGGCGCCACATACCAACGCTCCATGACCACCATTTTTCACGACATGATGCACAAGCAAGTCGAAGATTACGTAGACGACATAGTCGTTAAATCAAGAACTCGGGCGACCCATGCGGAGATTCTGCGGCAAGTGTTTGAAAGATGTCGCGAGTACAAATTGAAGATGAATCCATTGAAATGTGCTTTTGGTGTCTCTTCGGGAAAATTCATAGGTTTCCAGGTGACCGCCGAGGGGATCCAAGTTGACCCAATCAAAAACCAAGCCATCCTCACAATGCCACCTCCGCAGACTGTGAAAGAACTCCAGAGTTTCATGGGTAAAATAAAATACATTCGCCGCTTTATACCGGGGTTGGCTCAACTCGTTGCTTCGTTTACCCCATTGCTGAAGAAAGGAGCGAACTTTGTCTGGACCGCACTACAACAGGAGGTGTTTTGGAAGATTCGACAAATATTATCTTCCCTAGCCGTCATGAAGTCTCCCGCACAAGGAAAACCATTGCACCTCTACACCGCTTTTAGTGACACTGCCGTCGGAGCTCTCCTCGCCCAAGACGACGACGAAGGGGTTAAGCATCCCATATACTACTTCAGTCGAACTTTAAGAGATGCTGAGCTCAGATATCCCAAAGCAGAAAAGGCATGTTTGGCCCTGATCCACTCCATCCAGAAATTCAGACATTACCTGCTTTCCAACAAAGTGGTACTGATATCTAAGTCCGATCCCGTGAAGTTCCTCATCTCAAAATCGGCCCTGACGGGAAGGCCAGCTAAATGGCTTCTCCAAATGTCGGAATTCGACATAACATGCGCTTCCCCGAGAGCTATCAAAGGGCAAGCAGTTGCAGACTTGCTAGCAGCGTTCCCGAGAGAGAATGCCGCGACACTACACGAGGAACTCCCTGGAGATTTTCCAGAAATCTCTTTCATTCAAGAACAAACATGGCTACTATTTTTCGACGGCTCCGCCACCCCCAATAACAGTACCGGAGGAGCAGGTGTGGTTCTAGTATCCCCAGCCGGTGAAGTCTTCTCGCACTCCTTCAAGGTAGATTTCCCTTGCACCAACAATTCAGCAGAATATGAAGCCCTCCTCATCGGACTATCATTGGCCAAACAAGCTGGCGCCACACGTCTGGAAATAAGAGGAGATTCTAAATTACTTGTAAACCAGGTGAATGGAGTGTACATACTGAAGGAAGTAACCTTGGCCCCATATAGAGCCGAGGCACATAAACTACTAAATTACTTCGCCGACGCGACCATAACGCATGTTGGGCGCAGCGGCAACCAACACGCTGATTGCCTAGCCGCATTAGCATCGAGACTGCAATTCGAAGGTTCTGAGGAAACCCTGACTGTGAAGAGACGGTAGCTTCGACATGGCTTTCGCAACCCGAAAAGGCCGAGGCCGACGACTGGAGAACACCAATTATCCAGGAGCTTAACAGCTCGTTTTCCCAGGGGAGAGTCAGTCTCAAAACTTTACAAAGTTTCTTCATGCTCCGAGGAGTGTTGTACCACCGAAACCCAGACGGATCCTTGTAAAGATGCCTCGGAGAGGAAGAAGCGCAACAACAACTCATAGCGTTCACAGCGAAGTTTGCGGGCTCACGTTGGTGGTAACGCTCTATCGCCGTTTGCAACTCCTTGGATTCTACTGGCCAGAAATGGAGGCTCAATCTCGGTTACTCCAAGAAACCTGTTCCAATTGTCAAGCGCCGCCGCATCAATTGGAAGTCTTCAACATTGGCCGCACTGGGGACTTGCAAGAACTATATATCAGTTACCTTCGTGACGGCGTACTCCACACCAACAAGAAGCACGCGGCCAAGATAAAACAAAGGTCCAAAAGATTCATATTCCATGAGGGAATATTATATCGCAAAAGTTTTGGAGGAAGTTTGCTACGGTGTTTGAACACTACACCATTTTTAGGGATTCGCAACGGCGCCTGGCCGTTGCTGACCGGGGTCGCAACAGCAGAGTGACGTTTCAAAACACGGTGTTGTATTTTTTCGCAACGGCATAAGCTCTGTTGCGACTCTTGGTCAGCAACGGAGATTCGCAACGTACCGTGCCGTTGCGACCCAGTTTATTCGCAACCAACATCTGCCGTTGCTAACCTGTTTCACCTGTTTCTAATTATAGGAATACCCCTACCCGGAACTAAAATATTATTGGTTATGGTTCTAATTTACTGGTTCTAACTTAGCAAAAGATTATAGACGTTGCTAATATTTTGCAACATAAAAAAAAAAGGTCAAGTCTTCATTGACCTGGTCAAAATCCATTTCCCCCTTGCAGTTACCCAGTTCCCCACATTCATCATTTCCACAGATATACATTTATTCATTCAACATACATTCATTCAATATACAAAACTGTATCAAATTATGAAAATGGATTCTTCAATTGATTGTAACAAAAAGTAAGTATTTGATACAAATGTGTTCTAGTGTCACAACAAACTAGTGTAAACATCTTGCAGATCTTCTAACTTAAACTAGTGATGCAACATACATTCATTCCTAAGTTCAGTTCATGTAAAGTTACGAAATTCCTAAGTTCTTCTAACTTAAATCACTATAAGGAGATACTACATAAACTTACAAATCTTGTAATGGCTGCTGCTTTCTTCTCCAACCCTAATTTCTGATCTCATTTCCAACTTCAATTGAGTTTTCCTACAGTTGTGGAATCATAGTGGGAGAGAGAGAGGGAGTTTGTACCAAGTTCCCAAGAATCCAAACCATAAATGGCATAGTTTTGTCGACTATGCAACGAATAAGAGCGGTATAACTTTTGAGATCCCAAGGCACTGCTGCAGAATGATCACGTGTAACAGTTGTCCCATTGAGTGTGTTCAACCCAAAAATAACCGGCACCCTGAATAGATAAATATAATAAAAGAAGTTAAGTGGAATACAGAGAAAAGGAGTTGATATATCGAACAGTTTATGCAATGTGAAAACTCATATCAGAAATTCATCATTTAAGAATCATACTTTTTATTTGAAAATCAAAATTTGAATCTCAAACAACTAACCAGTAATTAAGAAAATAAAAAAGCAACATACATAATCAGAAAATAGAGTGAACGTTAAAGAAGCAGCGAGTACATTAAAGAATTACCAAATTAACATACCATCAGTCATCTTGGCCTCGATGTTGGAAACATCTTTATGATCATTGACACGATCATAACCATAGCGAAGCTTCCATGAATGAGTCTGCTCAACCGTAGAGAGTTCACAATCCACTGAAAAAAGCCAAGTAATTTGCTTTCAAAGTAATTCACACATTCACAATATTGGGCAAAAAGTTAGAATGTAACACTGTCAAATGCCCTGGAACTATCTTTACCAATTAACAATCAATGCTCATTACAAAGTCAACACACATTTTTAGTAAAGAGCTTATCTTTAAGAGCTTTGAGAGATGGTTCCAGGTCTGACAAAAGTGTGAACTGCACAAATAGAACAAAAAAGACCATATAAGTTAAGACAGTGTTACGAAGACGTACCAGACCTAACGGCTTAATGAATAAAATGCAAATGATATCACTTGGTATGTTCATTTTTTTTCTGTAGTTGGAGAAACTAGAAGCTCTTACATCGTGTGTACCTTTATAATCATATGGTCTTGTATAACCAGATGACTACTGCGATCTTGTAGCTTCAAGTGCAATCTATAACCACCACTTAGCTGCCACTCCACCAGAACCCATGCCTAAAACAATGCAGGTAATCAACACCAAAAACTCCATCATCATCACCTGCAATGCCATAACCTTTCATCATCTTAACCTCACATACCACAAGCAGTTCCCGTAGAGAGATTCAATCTCCTTGCATAATGCAGAGATATACTCACAGGGGAAATTTCAAATAACTCGCATAATACAGAGATATAGAGATTTTGTCTTTCAGAAATATAATTAGTACTTAACATCTTGTCATTTAAATGCAAGTTAAAGCACTAAATGTATGTGTAGTGCACACCAAAATGAAACTATACAAGTAGTAGATGCCTCATGCATGTACCTTTTTCTATATATTATATCTCAGTAGCCACCAACCCCCTCAAAGATACAAAGATAACAAGCAATAGGTTATATCTTGTTCATAAAAAAAAATAAACAAGCAATACCATAACATTTTCATCTGTCCATTCATTTATTACTTGGAACGGTTAAATTTCAATTTATCTGACAATCACTCCAGAACATTAGCTTTACTTGTACACCTTCATATGCATTTTCGTCATGACATTAATAGCATAAGAGAAATAATCTAACCAAGAATCAAGCCGTTAGTGTTATGTAAATTTAAAAGACATCAAGACGAAAATAAACTCATAGCTCCAGGGACCAGAGTTGACGCAACATGTTCAAGGCGTAAGTTACTAGCAATATACTTTATAGCCCATTTTCTTCATATTGGCTAAAGCTATAAAGGAGTAAGTATAAGAAACCTACTAGGGTATGTATTAGTCAAGGAAAACTGCGAGGATAGAAACAAGAGGCAGAAGTCATTTATCGCGACTCCGACAAATCCAAGGATAATCCTACAGTTCTTAAATCACATTTTAATCAAACAATAGGTGTGGAGTATAAGTGGTGATCGACCGACCCCTTGCCACATACATTTGAGCTCCTTTTAAAGCCCCCTTAACCTGAAAAAATCAAATTTCAACAACCACAATAGTCCTTGTCCTCAGTAAACTCTAAAATATTTATAATCCACACCATCCATCACCCAAAATCAACTATATGATTTTATATCACCTGAGAACACATTACCAACTAAATAAAGGAGAGTTACCAAGAGGTATCAATTTAGTTCTTCAATAAAACTCTGAGCTATAAGTACATAATGTAAATATAAAAGGCTCAATGCCATTTTCCTCAAACACATATTGATATTGAATCAAACACAACACTGAATTATCAAACCAAACGTTTATAAAATTCAGTTAATGTATGTCTACACTTTTAAGTGGTAGACGCATTCGATATTCTCGGAAACTTTACAGTATCATTATCACTCAGGGTATCATAGTATACTAAAACTTCAGAGCAATGTAACGTTTCAATAAGGAGATACATACATCATAAGCTGACTGCTTTCAGAATCGTCATACAAAATTCAGTTCCTATTATCCCACTCTTTGGGGTACTTATATTGATCAGATTTATTTGAAATTTTTACAGCTGAATCATAACCACAGTGGAATATTCATATCCAAAAATCAGACAATTTGATGTAGTTTAAGTGCCTCATTTTAAGTTTAAGAACTCTGCGTCGTTGTACAAATTCTGTAGATACAATTCTCTATAATTCAATAGTTTCGGGCACTTTTCCTTACCTGATTATCCTGATATTTTATCCGAGTATTCCTGACATATCTTAGGATAACATATTAAAAATTCACTCAATTCTAACGGTTAGATTTCATTTTATGATCCCAACAGTACCTACATTTGAAATGTCAGAAAAACAGATTTGTAGTTTGTTCTAAGGTTTCATCACCTAACTAAGTTTCCAACTAGTTCTAACATTGGAATCCAAATACAAAGAATAATAACTGATGGAGCAAGAGTATCTTACCTCCACTGATCCTTTACCCATCCATACATCTACGCATCATCTGCAAGCATGATCCAAGCATACTAGTTATATTCCATTTCATATATATTTGCAAATCACCCAGTTTCTCTATATATATGAGGTCAGTGGGTATGGATAAATTAACACTTCAATAAAAATAGTTTGAACTTAATCAATTTTAACATTTTACACTTATGAATATACCTTATGAAATATCTAACAACTAGTGCATTACTGTATGTAGTTTTTCATATATTTTGGTCTAGGCAATAACACAAACAGTTTGTATGCCTATATATATTCTTTGATTTGTACTGAATATATTCAGTAAATCCAAATCCAAAACAAACCCATTACTTGAAGTAAAGAGTATAACACGAATACAAGAAGAACTCAGAGATTTCGCTGGCATGAAATTAGAACATTTCATTAAACTTTAACACTACCATCCTTCCATGGTTAACACAAATTTTAGGTATCATATGTTATTTTACAAGTACAAGCAAATATAATCATGGACTGTTATAAAAGTTTAAGAAATTTCCAACCCTCTTCACTGCCAACAAGATCAGTCTTACCATGGAGTAACTTAATCTATTCATGTACAGTGGTGACTAAATAGAACAACAAATTTTTTTCCTAAATACCCACCTTGCTGATTTCAAGAAACACAATAACAAGATTTTAATTCAACAAATGTCAGCACACATGCAAGACTAAGAAAACCTTACAAATCGTTTAAAACTCTATTTTAAGACATACCAAGAATAAAACAAAGAAATTGAAACTTAAGACTTACTGAATGTGAAGAAAAACAACACCTTGTGATTCACCACTAGGACCATTTTTATCATGCTCAATGAGATTCTATCAAAATCAAAATTTTATAAAAATTCTTAAGTTCAGACCGTACAACTTATAAAAACTTCTAAGTTAAGAGATTATACAAAATTTCTTTAAGTACACCAATTCAATTCTAACATGTAGCTTCAACTGAATCCTAGTGGTAGGGTTGCCGAAGCCCTTAGGTTAACGACAGAAACATCCTCTCAACGAAGAGAGAATGAGCTACAAGTAGCTTTTGCGATTCACCACTAGGACCATTTTTATCATGCTCAATGAGATTCTATCAAACTTCAGATAAACAATATAAAAGAAACCAAAATATTCAAAACAGTTGGATATACCTTCTTAGTTTTCCTAAACCAATTCTCACCAGTTCTTCTTCAAACTCTAATGAACTGAACTTCAGTTCTTCAATCTTGACAAACCTAGACATGGAAAAAAGAAAGAAAAAACATTAGATTCAGATAAACAACAAACCATAAAATGGAAATAAAATATAAAATAACCACAACAATTTCATAGTTGGATATACCTTCTTAGTTCTTCCTGAACCAACTCTGACCAGTTCTTCAATATTGACAAATCCTAACATGGAAAAAAAAGGGGGGGGTATTAGATTCAGATACACAACAAACCATAAAATGGAAAGAAAAAAAAGAAATAAAAAAACTGAAACTGAAAGAATCAGATTCACAAGTGAAATAGAAAAACTGAAATCAAGCATTAAACCCTAAAAACGAAAAACTTAAATGGAACCCTAGGATTCGATAAACTTAAATCAAAATCTCTAAATCCTAGAAATCAAATCTCTGAAACCCTAGAAATCAAATCACAACTGAAACCCTAAAAATCGTAATCTATAAACCCTAAAAACTATGTCAGAAATTATACCTGTATACAATCACGATGATAGATTTTAGTGATTGAGAGGAAAAATTGAAGAACTGGTTTTGGGGATGGAGATCGAGAGGAGAGGAGGGAGGGGAGAGACTGAGTCTCTATTTTTGGCGGAGAAAAAATGAGATGGAACTCGATTAAGGGTAGGATATACCCTAGACTTGGATTAAGGGTGGAAAAAAAAAAACGAAGTCTTGACCGAAGTTTGACTGGGGCGTGTTTATCATCTCTAGTGTTCCGACCAAGCAAGTGGTTCGCACGCTTGAACTGAGCGCAGTTGCAATTCGCAACTTTGCATGTGAGGTTGCAAAATTCGCAACGGCACCCATCTGTTGCGAAAAATTAGCAACTAATATTCGCAACCGAAATTTCGCAACCGACCTAGTGCCGTTGCGAATCTTTGTTGCGAATCCCTAAAAATGGTGTAGTGGAATGAGGCAGAAATCCCAATCATGCTGAAAGAAATGCACGAAGGCGAACACCAGGGAAAACGAAAACTATTTCTTCAAATACACGAGAAATACTACTTGGGTCGACCATGGAGGACGATGCAAACTGCTTTTGTTCGAGGTGCAAAAATGTCAAATCCACGGAAACCTTATCCATGTACCGTCGACTCCTCTACACTCAATAAGCAGTCCGTGGCCCTTTTACAGCTGGGGACTCGACATCATTAGAAAGATCAACCCGTCGTCTTCTAAACACCACGAGTACATAATCACGACAACTAAATATTTCACCAAGTGGATCGAAGCCATACCTTTACGAGGAACTACTGGAGCCACGATCGCAGCGTTCATCAAGGAACACATCATCTGCCGATTTGGTGTACCTAAACATATCATCACTGACAACGGTACTCCTTTCGCCAACAAGCAAGTAGTGGACTTACTTGAAGAGTATGGAATTAAGCAAGTCTTCTCCACTGTGTACTATCCCCAAGGAAATGGATAGGCGGAGAGCACTAATAAAACTTTGATATGAATCATCAGCCGAACAGTGCACGATAATCCTCGGACATGGCACGAACAATTGCCAATGGCGCTCTGGGCATACCGGACATCATCAAGAAGTTCCATTGGCGCCTCTCCCTGCTCCCTCATCTATGGCACAGACGCTATCCTCCCAACGGAGGTTAAAATCCCATTAGCTAGGATTGCCGAAGCAAGCGGAGTCCGATGGAATGAAGCTGAAGCATCGAGCGCCAGGATAGAAGAATTGGACACTGTGGATTCCAGAAGATCCAAAGTGGAAGAGCACGCGCAATCATACAAGAATAGGGTTTCCAGAGCATATAACAAAACTGTGAAACCTCGAGTTTTTCAAGTGGGAGATTTGGTACTGAAGACTGCCAAACACATCCAGCAAGATGCATCCGCACCTAAATTCTCCCCAAAATGGGAAGGGCCTTATATAGTCACGAAAGCATACAACAATGGGTATTATAAGGTCATCAAATAAGATGGAGGAAAATTGGAAGTGGTCATCAACGGAAAGTGGCTCAAGGAATACTACGCCTGATCGCCGCGTCGCGCCTTGCCATATCATAAACACAGATAGCCAGGCATTTTTCCTTTTCCAGGGCTCAATTCTCAAGTTTCTTTCTTTTGTTTAAATCAAAGCAAGTCAATAAAATTCTCTTATTCTTTCAAAAAAAAAAAACATGCTCGAAACCCAAAAAGAAGCCAAACATTTCACAACTACATAACTCAGAAAAGCCCATCCAACAGATTGTAATCCCTCGAAAGCATCATCCTCAACCGGTTTTGATACCTTTCAGTTCCACACTTCAAGTTCCGGGATGACTCTTCCACCCTCTGCGACTCTGTGGCCAGAGCCTTCTCCTCTTCCAAAATAGCCTTTGCAGCAGGGACCACACCAGCAAGAATACCGATCATGTCAACCTTCACAATATCAAGACGATGCCGTAACCAACTCACGTTGAACTCCAGGGATTCACATGTAGACACCAGGATCTCCCACTTCTGAATAGCTGATTCCGTAACAGCACGGATGGCGTGTTTTCCATCTCTGCGACCATGGGCAAGAGACAATTCACGGTGGAAACCAAGGCAGACGAGCAATGTTGCACCACACTCCTGGTGGCAATGTGGCCGTATCTCATCCATATCTTTGTGTAAATAGTCACAAATTCCTTCCGCACCATAAACCCACCAACGTTCCGATAATTGGAAGACAAGCACCGCATACGGGTTCCGAACGACCAACCTGCGTTGGGATACTCGTGACAGGAGATTCCTAAATCAGCGTTCTCCAGATCTACAGCGGTTGGCAGGATCAGACTCGAAGAAAGGGGGGTAACCAAGTCATCCTCATCAATGACGGTGACGCATGCTCCGCCGGGATATCTCTGCACAAAAAAAAAGTTTTTTTTATTACTCGTCAGCAAACAAAGGAACAGTAAACAGCAGAGTAGCTGTTGATCAATGAAAGTATACCGGTATAATCTTTTTGACTCGGATGATCCGGGTAGGGGAGTTATCGCAAGAATTAGGCCTCATGCGCTTGAATGAAGAATCCGGCTGGCTCGAGGATGTTTCGCTGCTGACCAACATGATGAAGAGATATGGACTCAACAAGAGGAAACCTTTGTTTCAAAAACGGGAAAGACGACGCTCCTTCACCGGCATAAATACTGGGGAAACCCTAAAAAAAAAGAAGCAAAGGCCGAGTAGACAAAATGTGATTACATCACGGCCGAGAAATCAGCCTCAACATAGTCTCTCACCAAAACCCTAATGAAAGGTAAACAAAAGAAACACAAGAATGTAACGCTTTTCAAAGTTTGATAAGGGAGAGGCTTCCTATTCGAGATACGCATGGAAAGAGGCAACCGGGCCTGCCTCACGGTATCAACAATCCGCGGCCGAGCCAAGCCAAGCCGCACCCGAGTCGAGTCGCGCCCGAACCAAGCCGCGCCTGAGCCGAGTCGCGCCCAAGCCAAGCCGCGTCCAAGTTGCGCCGATCCAAGCTATACCAAACCTCTTCAAACGCCTCACCGATCCGATCGCTAGCCACGCAATACCTGCGGATCCCATTCCAAGGTGACCCATGACCAAACCAAGCTGACACCCTGCATCTTAACCAACAATCGCATCTACTGTTTCACGGTCTGGCCAGCGAACAACGCAAGTAGAATTCATGCAAGGCCGCCAACATAAGGATCACAAATTCTTAGGACACTCTCTAAAAAGGTTAGATGAATTTTCCTAGCCATCTTTCATGACCCGCTGCTTCGATTTTGTCCTCGTTTGTCACCATCTTATGCTTACCTCGCAACAATGCTCCTGTTCCGAACTAATCAGGGGACTTAATGTTGATGGTAGTTTTTAGCTTAGGATAAAATCGTAAAACCGTACATCTGGCATGACGTCACTAGGACCAATAGCGCGTTTATTGAAACAATCAGCGTATTTACGTAAGAATTACCAGGGTACCTTTTTTTATACATGTGTCATGTTCCACGACAGAACCCTTAGTATTAACTAACATCACCTATGTATACACCTAACCCTAATTCTCTCACCGTGCCAATGGCAAACCATGCCAGCCACGTATCTGCGCCAAGGCATGCCAACCAGGCCAGCCACACCACCGTGCCAATGGCAAACCATGCCAGCCACGTCTCTGCGCCAAGGCATGCCAACCATGCCAGCCCCACCACCGTGCCAATGGAAAACCATGCCAGCCATGTCTCTGCGCCAAGTCATGCCAACCATGCCAGCTGCACCACCGTGCCAATGTCAAACCATGCCAGCCACGTCTCTGCGCCAAGGCATGCCAACCATGCCAGCCGCACCACCGTGCCAATGGCAAACCATGCCAGCCACGTCTCTGCGCCAAGGCATGCCAACCATGCCAGCCGCACCACCGTGCCAAAGGAAAACCATGCCAGCCACGTCTCTGCGCCAAGGCATGCCAACCATGCTAGCCGTACCACCGTGCCAATGGAAAACCATGCCAGCCACACCACCGTGCCAATGGCAAACCATGCCAGCCACGTCTCTGCGCCAAGGCATGCCAACCATGCCAGCCGCATTACCGTGCCAATGGCAAACCATGCCAGCCACGTATCTGCGCCAAGGCATGCCAACCATGCCAGCCGCACCACCGTGCCAATGGAAAACCATGCCAACCACGTCTCTGCGCCAAGGCATGCCAACCATGCCAGCCGCACCACCGTGCCAATGGCAAACCATGCCAGCCACGTCTCTACGCCAAGGCATGCCAGCCGCACCACCGTGCCAATGGCAAACCATGCCAACCACGTCTCTGCGCCAAGGCATGCCAACCATGCCCGCCGCTTCACCGTGCCAATGGCAAACCATGCCAGCTACTTCTCCACGCCAAAAAGAAGGGTTGCAATAATCAACGGATACCCTTCTCTTCGAGATACAGATCTCGACCATCCAAGTTCGCCACCTAACGCACGACAACTTGCGGCCCAAGGCCAAACACCACGGTTTGCACCAAACCCTAGTTTTGGCCGCGCCTATACCATGTCAGCCTCTCCTTCATGTCATTGGCTGCCAAAACGAAGGGTTGCAACGATCAACGGCCACCCTTCCATCTAAGATGCAGATCTTAGCCGTCCAAAGTCACCAGCTGACGCATGGCAACCTGCGGCCCAAAGCCAAAACACACGGTTTGCACCTAAACCTAATTTGGCAGCGCCTACTCTTTGACAAGGCCATGACTCAACGCTGGCTACTACAAACAAAGGGTTGCAATAATCAACGGCTACCCTTCTCTTTGAGATGCAGATCTCGACCACACAATTCGTCACCTGACGCATGGCAACTTGCGGCCCAAAGCCAAAACACACGGTTTGCACCTAAACCCTAATTTGGCCGCTCCTACTCTTTGACAAGGCCATGAATCAACGCTGGCTGCTAAAATGAAGGGTTGCAATAATCAATGGCTACCCTTCTCTTTGAGATGCAGATCTCGACTGCACAAGTTCGCCACCTGACGCATGACAACTTGCGGTCCAAATCCAAAACACACGGTTTGCACCTAAACCCTAATTTGGTCGCGCCTACTCTTTGACAAAGCCATGCTCAACGCTGGCTGCTAAAACGAAGGGTTGAAATAATCAACGGCTACCCTTCTCTTTGAGATGCAGATCTCGACCACACAAGTTCGCCACCTGACGCATGGCAACTTGCAGCCCAAAGCCAAAACACACGGTTTGCACCTAAACCCTAATTTGGCCGCGCCTACTCTATGACAAAGCCATGCTCAACGCTGGATGCTAAAACGATGGGTTGCAATAATCAACGGCTACCTTTCTCTTTGAGATGCAGATCTTGACCACACAAGTTCGCTACCTGACGAATGGCAACTTGCGGCCCAAAGCCAAAACACACGGTTTGCACCTAAACCCTAATTTGGCCGCGCCTACTCTATGGCAAAGCCATGCTCAACGTTGGATGCTAAAACGGAGGGTTGCAATAATCAAGGGCTATCCTTCCATCTGAGATGCGGATCTCGACCGTTCAAGTTCGCCACCTAACTTACGGCCCAAAGCCAAAACATCACGATTTGCATCTAAACCCCAAATTTGGCCGCGCCTATTCTTTGGCAAAGCCATGTCGACTCTACCATGGCCACTGGCATGCCACCATGCCACATGTAACAACTTGCTACACGTTTTCCCATGAAAACACTCGAGACATCTAACACATGTCACAAACTGGGGGATGCTCATAAAGGGTATTGGTTTGGCGGTTTACAGCGTGCGGCGTACACTACGCCCGTTACATGAAAGTGTCATAAGAATGAGTCGGTTAGTAAATACAAGGAATAATGGTGAAACGCTCCTTTCATTATGGAACATCAATTTCAGGCGTTACCCATTTATCACCTCCTTCCACTTTACTCAGTCGTTCCCATTTTCTACGAGACCAGAGTACGTTATGTTACGACTTGTATAAATAGGTCTTACCTATTTCCACCAAACAACAAGTTTTTGGTCAGGAGCATACAACACTCAGAAATCACTTGCTAGCTTTCCCATCTGTTAGATTTCACTTTCTGATACAAGTCAAACAACTACTCTTCCAGAATCAACTATTCTGGTCTCAACACTTTCTTCGCTTCCATCCCTAAAACCAACCCTTCTCCTTCACTTTGTGACCGAAGCAAGTCTGGAATGGCCATTTCTTGGTTTAGGCCGGATTTGTACAGATTGATCTCTCGAATCTAAAGTACTCCCTTGCAGTACATTGTTTAGGGTTTAGACTCAGTTTCTTACCCTCACGCGAAATTACCGAAATCATCAAAAACCGTTTTCACCCTCAAACAATAGGCCATCAACAAAACTATTGCCGACGTGCTTAAAAAGAAGATAGATGGAAATGAGGCTAGCTGGTGTGAACAACTACATAATGTTTTGTGGGCTTATCGGACCACTCAAAGAGAGGCCACATGGATGACTCCCTTCGCCTTGACATATGGTACAAAAGCTATTATACCAACCGATGATTCCGACTACTAAATCGAAGCTTGGGAAAAGAACCTGACCTCAGACATGATACTTTCTAAGCTAGACGATCTCGAGGAAAACCAAGAAATAGCTCTTCAAAGAATAGAAAATTACCATCAAAGGTTAGCTCGGGAATACAACAAATGTGTTCACAAGAGATAATTCAACCCAGGCGATAAGGTATGGCGCGAGATTCCGCCATATCAGTGCGAGTCATGTAAATTTGCACCCCTATGGGAAGGACCACTTACAGTCATCGCCAAGGCAGGCAATGGAGCATACAGATTGCTCAAACCTAATGAGGAGGAGCTGGAACGACCATGGAATATTAAGTACCTAAAGCAATACAATGCTTAGAAGACCTATCGTATAGAACATTAAGTTATGAAAATAGGGTTTAAACCCCTACTTGTAAAAGGTCATGAAACCTTACTTGAATGTACTAAGGGCTTATAAACCCTCTTTTGAGATTAATAAAATTCATCTTTTGCTTGCCTTTAATTATTTATCGCTTTATTTTTTTTGTTTTGTATTTCTATTTTATTTTAAGTTATACGTTTTCTTTTTTCTCTTTTATTACTTATCCGCATTTACTTTTCTGCATTTGCATATAGACTTATAAGCCCACGTAACTATCACATCAAAAGCCCATCAAGACTATGGCATGGTGCTAGCCACACCTTCCATTCTACAAAGAATGATGCGGGAAAAATGCCCAAGCTGTCTGAGACGGACAAACATACTTACGACAATGCCATCTAACCACGAGAAGTAAGATGAAGCGGGGGATACCCTAAGCTACCTGAGACATGAACAAACCTAAGGTAATTCCATCATGATCACGAAATCGTATGATGTCCTGCAATACAGGAGATATCCAGAATTGAGGAACTCACCTTTGGCTAAGGCAAGAATCACTCGACCGAGATATCGCCCTACAAACGATGGTTATAAGCAAGTGACTCAAACATCTGATCACCAAACCTAGGGGCAAGTGTAACCTAAACATGACACTATTAAGATAAAAAGCCCAAGGAGGCACACAGCAAAGGTGAGAAGGAATGGTTCATTTTACATTAAGAACTCAACACTGTAAGAGATGACCTGTCCAATTAAGGAACTGATCACTCCTCGGCCTTGTCACCCATGGTTGGGATAACACTCCTCGACCTTGTCACCCATGGTTGGGATAACA
This sequence comes from Papaver armeniacum, assembly GCA_023531295.1. NCBI lineage: Eukaryota > Viridiplantae > Streptophyta > Magnoliopsida > Ranunculales > Papaveraceae > Papaver > Papaver armeniacum. The sequence continues at coordinate 41,835 of JAJJWW010000221.1, forward strand.
GCGTAAATTAAAAATAATCCTCAGAGCCACAAAAAGGGAAAACTAATCTACGATAAAATTGAAAATAAGCATTCCACCATCAGTAATTGCTCAAAATAAAAGTACTAATTTCCTCCGACATATGAGGACTTACCAAAAATAGTTAAGCAAAATAATTCCTCAAAAGCACGAGGACTTATCTAACATCAAGTATCTTTAAACATTGCCTCGGAAAACACACGAGGACTTACCAACGATCTTAGGGTCAGGCGACATACCCTTATCAGCGACATCCATCGCCTGGGGCATTTCCTGCTCCAATCCCAGAAAATAGAAATTTTCCAAAAAATAAAAACCCAAAAAATGAATAATTGTTCAAGAACAAAGGAGAAAAGCGAAATCAAGCTTTTTTATCCCCAAGAATATCCTGCTCGAGGTCCATCTGGTCGCCACCTTCGAGTGCACCACCACCAGGGGCGATTTGTTCAACAACAATCTCGGGTTGGACCACGACATTAGCAGCAGCAGCAGCGACCCTCTGGCGCTCTCGAAGAAGAACAACCTTACTTGTATTAGTAATCTTCGTAGCATAACTAGCATGAAGTTCACTAATCCTTCTTCTGCTCTCCGCACGTTCGGCCTCCAATTCTTCTTCATGAAGAGCTTCAAGACCACTTAGTCACTCGTCCAGGTTATGCTTCTCTTCTTTCAATTCCGCCAGCTCTTTCTCCAGCTCAAGCACATGATTGCGGGCCTCTGAAAAGAAATAAGACACTGTTAATCAGTAAACAAGCTTCAAAAGGCAACGAAAAAAACATACAAAAATAGTAGTATAAAGCAACCACCTTCGTGGTCAGTCAAAACAGAATTTAGCGTTTGCTCCAATTGAGCCTTTTGGTTGTCTAAAGCACTAACTTGTGTTTCAAACGACGTAATAGCCCTATCACCAGCAAGACACGAAAGCATGTGCCTATCACGATCTTTCTCAAGCTTGACGTATTCTCTCTTGATCCTAAGAAGCTCCTTCTTATCTTCCTCTGCTTGTTGCAAGGTAGGAAGATAATCGCATTGCCACGCGATCAAGTTAGCCCTTTGTGCTTGGAGCACCTTAATTTCCTCAGCACGAGTTACAACCAATTACTTAACCTCGTCAACCCTGGCACAAAGCTCCACGATACGATCACGATGCACATTTACATTCTTCTGACTAAGAGCAAGCTCATTTTCTAAAGAATGTATCTTACACTGGCGCGAGCTTGAATCAATCTTCACAGAATTCAGCTCTCTAGCATGCTTATGAGCATTAATGTCCATCCTCTCCTCGAATTGACAGATGGTGACTACCAATAGAAGGACTAATTCAGGGCAACGGTAACCTAAATCTCTAGCAAAATGAGGATAAAATAAAAAAAATCAAATACCTTCATATTCCTTCTTATCATGACGCAATCTCTCTACTTCCAAATTGGCTGCATCCAAGTCTGTTAGAAATTTGTATATCTAATCTTGCATACTACTGTCAATGTTACTACTACTAATCAGTCACTCCAAAATATAGCATCTGTAACATGGATTCTACCTAGTATAAACACAAACACTTTATGTGCGGATTAACTAAAACAACCAAATCAGTAACTCAAGGTTTTGGTTCTATCATATCAAATATTTTTTACAACACAATAACAATGATTCGAATACCCTTTTGTTGGATTAAGACAGAATCATAATCATGTCATGTATAGAACCGATTCAACACTAAACCTTATCAAAACAAGATATAAACAACTAGAGATGAAAAGTGTGCACCTTGATAATGGAAACAGTAACCAAACGACCAAATGGGTGTATTGAGGCGACCAATATCTTTGCTTAAGACATTTGATGCCCTGTATATAATGCTGTTACAGATTTAGCGGCATATGTCTCCAACATTCAACAATACCTCGATGTTTTTCGCAGCACTTCGATAACACCGAACAGCGAACGCGAAATTTTGTAGCACAAACTCTCTTAACAGACTCGAGAAATTATTTCATGAAAAACTTACAGACTAAACTTAAGGTTTATTCTCCCTATCTATCACGAACATGAAGGTGGGTTATTTATAAAGAGAAAGGCACCGTTTGGGAAGAGGCAACGGTTCTGAAGAGACATAACTGTGGCCACCAGATTATGCCTCATTGAAGGATCGTGTCCTTTGCAAACTAATCTTGACCATCTACCTGTGACTGGTCATCTACCGTTAGCATGCCTTTTGCCCAACAGACTTAATCCTTGTAATTTCTACTTAACCAAATTTCCATTCATATATGAATTATTTCCTACAATCCCCCACATGAATGAAATTGTTCACAAAAATACAAAATGACAATTTTAATCCTAGACTCTAATGCAGACACTAGAGAGTTGTGCGCGGAACATCACTACATAAGGCGAGATAGATTTTGGCTTTGAATCTTCCATAGCGAACATCTACCGGGTTTACTAGTTGCTCAGTGAACGTGATGTCTTGAACTGCTCAACTTTATGATGTAAACCGATGCAGTAGAAGTCACATAGTTTATTTCCTTACAAATTCGGTTCTCGGTTGTGTTCATTTCGGCCCTGAACGATGTTGGTTTTTCATGAGTGCTCTAGATTAACTTAGCCTTATAGTTATCATAGAAGCGGCACCACTTCTCACTCATATAGGTGATCTCCTATTTAAAAAGTATCCTGCCATACTTTCTTAGTCAAACTAAGCCATAGGAATCATTAAGATAAATTCTCAACCTCTCACTTGACAGGCAACACTGTTACATCATAGAAATGGGAAAGAGAGTGAACTCTAACAGTGTTTCCGGTGAGTATAAATTTATAACTTGGTTGTCCCTTTTGAACCTAGATAACCATGGGATCTCCAATCGCTAGGTTGGGTGTCCGCTATAAAACTACTCTATATAGGCTATCCCATTTCCCTCGATGACGCAATTATAAGCTCTCTAGAATTCATATCTTTTCTCGACTTGATACAATTCACATACTATTTCTTTTCGCTGCGCGCATTTGAGAGCAATTGCTATATGGTGCTCTGTGGTCGAAATATTTATCGACATATGTACCATACTACTATTTAGGAACCCCACATTTTAGCGAAAATCTTATTCTTTTTGTTCAAATTCGCTAGGGTCTTATCTGTTCTATTTTGGGGTTTAGTAGCTACAATCTTTGTAACAATCCTGCTGCATAACAACTACCCCCACAATTCTATGGTGCACTGCCTTTTGAAATTAATCATTTTCAATGAATATATCTTTCTAAGCAACAATACTCTGCTTTCCTCGTAGCAAAACAGTGCCAATATAGAATTCCAATTTATCACATCTGGTTCTAGTGCAACTTCTCAAACAAAGAACTCATTCAAAGCAGATGTGCATTCCGAATCACACGCATTGAACCTACTAGTGTAAGCTGTGGCCAAACCCAATAATTCTTAGTTAACTAAATGATCAACAATCAAATTTATTACTAATCACCATAACTGTTTTGATTGGGTGCCATATTTAATCTTACTATAGCTAATAACAAGATGTGCAGGAACAATAATTTCCTAGTACAGTTACGGACTTTCAAGTATTGTATAGAAGACACATGGTCTATATATACATGCAGGGAGTTTTGTTAAATACTGGATTTACTTTAGACATCTGTGTCTAACATTTCCAAAAGCCTTGGATACTATCCATTTTTCCACCAACCATATATGAGTTGTGGCCGTACTTAACAACGTACCAGTCCATAATTAGGAATCAATTCATAGTAAGAATTAAATTTCTTAACACAATCGATTATGTACTGAGGTTCTAACTTTGATTCTCATAAGATTTCTAATTCTTATAAAATCACAAAACACTTGTACCACATAAACACACTAATCTACTAAAGTAAAATTTGGATCCGTAGTGAAGTACATAATGAAAATTGCTCTGAACTGGAACTGTTTTTCCTGTTCGTCTAAATTTTCCATAAGTCGACTTTTAGTAATTTCAAAAAATTACTTCCACGAGTTTAAAAGTTCTGAACTTTGGTATGGTGATTTTCAAGATATGTTCTAGACTCACCTAAAACCAAAATCCTTTTTAGTTCTGAGAAACACCCATATCAAATAACAGATGTACAAAATTCGACGTTTCTGATATCTTGATCAAAATACTGTGGACTCCATAACCCCCACATTTTTGGGAAGTTACCACTTACAAGCAACACTGGGAAGTGAAATAAAAGATTAGCTACCTTTACAGAACCAAACAGTGGTACACTTTTACCAGCAATTAATAGAGGGTAATATCAACATCGATAACACACAATCTCATGCTTGTTTGTTCACAGTTCTTATTTATATGTTGCTTTCCTAATTGGATCTACCTTGCCAATACTTAATTGAAAATTGCATAAATCCAGATCTTGCGAAGTCACTGCCTATAGATTCACTACATATAAAGTGACATCAAGCAACATATATTTACCCTTAGTTTTTTTTGGTGATCGTTTGTTAAATGTCAGAATATCACTACACACTAATATCAAAATTAGTATATAGCTATCCTAGTTTCATCAAACCTTTGAGACTAATCATCTCAAATTTGAATATATAGTGCAGATGCACCCATCACCAGTAAACTCTTAATAAAGGTGTTTTAGGCAAAGAAGCCATATCTGCATGCTAAACCATAACTTGCTAAAAAGTTACCATGTAAAATTGACTTTCTGTTTCACTACCCAGAAGCTTTAGGCAGAAACATAATGCAGGTAACAACAAAGGCTAATGCAAGGTAACAACAAAAGAATCGGTAGCTTTGACAGGGATCCTCAAATAATCAACTGAAACATTTAAGTTGAAAATTCAATCTTCTCAGCTTATCACCCCATACATGTTGAAGCAGGGAGCCGAGACCATTCAGTTTTCAATTGTGTCAAAACTGACGTACCCTCATGTACCAAAGTCAACCATTAATAACTATCTATCTCTAATAAGTAATTCAAGATGTATCATGGTATAGGTATGTAACCATGGTTGATTGTATACGTCTGGCCATAATTCACAACACCCATCGTATATAGCGAGAACTCACAGTTCCGCTTATCTAGAATTCGCATCTTGTGCCGCGAACTATGCTGAGAGGAAACGCTATTCTATCTCCCTTATAATGTCATTCTCTAATCTCAATCAAGCAAAGAGAATACATCACTTGCACCTGAAGCCATCTAGTTTAGGTTCCATGATACACTCAAAACTCACCACTAACTTCAAGCCTCCGTGGATTGAATCCAGTGAGTATACTCACAATCTACTTATGTGAGACTTGTCATTAGAAGGGGATTCTTATAAGTTGCCAATAACCCCAATTTGGGTTTCCTTGCAGAGCAACTATTGCTCCCTTGAGGAGTTACATCAATGGCCTGTGTCCATTATAATACCCCTTGACACCAAGGGATCAAACAGTGCCACTGATTTTCATGCACACACAATTGAACAACAAATTAAGGTTGAACAGAAAAAATGAAATTTAATTAGACCGCGTAGTTTTCTTCCTAATGACAACATGGAAGAAGCATGACATCCAAACTGAAAAATTTCTCATTCCTACACAGTGTGTTCATGTGCGACATATAGCCATTTTAAGATTTTCTAAATGCTGCAGTATCCATTGTACAATAAATCTAACATCAAAATCATGACAATGCAAGACTCGCCTACCGAGTGTCAAAATAAATCATATGGTCAAGAGTTAATTTAACAAATCATATACTTCAACTGTACAGATGGTAACAAATTAAATTAACCAATCTAAAATTTTACTGCGTAGTATAATCAAGATTTAGATAAACGTCAAATGTCTTAAGATTGTTGGAAATTTGTATATCTAATCTTGCATACTACTGTCAATGTTACTACTACTAATCAGTCACTCCAAAATATAACATCTGTAACATGGATTCTACCTAGTATAAACACAAACATTTTATGCGCGGATTAACTAAAACAGCCAAATCAGTAACTCAAGGTTTTGGTTATATCATATCAAATGTTTTTTACAACACAATAACAATGATTCGAATACCCTTTTGTTGGATTAAGACAGAATCATAATCATGTCATGTATAGAACCGATTCAACACTAAACCTTATCAAAACAAGATATAAACAAGTAGAGATGAAAAGTGTGCACCTTGATAATGGAAACAGTAACCAAACGACCAAATGGGTGTATTGAGGCGAGTAATCTCTTTGCTTAAGACATTTGATGCCCTGTATATAATGTTGTTACAGATTTAGCGACATATGTCTCCAACATTCAACAATACCTCGATGTTTTTCGCAGCACTTCGATAACACCGAACAGCGAACGCGAAATTTTGTAGCACAAACTCTCTTAACAGACTCGAGAAATTATTTCATGAAAAACTTACAGACTAAACTTAAGGTTTATTCTCCCTATCTATCACGAACATGAAGGTCGGTTATTTATAAAGAGAAAGGCACCGTTTGGGAAAAGGCAACGGTTCTGAAGAGACATAACTGTGGCCACCAGATTATGCCTCATTGAAGGATCGTGTCCTTTGCAAACTAATCTTGACCATCTACCTGTGACTGGTCATCTACCGTTAGCATGCCTTTTGCCCAACAGACTTAATCCTTGTAATTTCTACTTAACCCAATTTCCATTCATATATGAATTATTTCCTACAAAGTCAAACCGCAATCGACGGACATTGCCCTTGGAGACTCGAGCTCACCTCCTGGCAACCCGAGACTCAACCATCATAGTAACCCTCAGATTACTTCTCAGCAAACATCAGACATAACTACGAGTTAGATCTAGAAACAATATCCACACGCCACAAAAAAGAGAGGGGAAGAAGAAAGATAAAGGGGCAAAAATCACAGTCGTCACGAGCCTCTGCTGAGTAGGCCTATCGAGCGATGAAAATACTCGAGCCTGTTCTTCCTCGTTCATCTTAACAAAATCCTCAGTATATAACATCGCTGCAGCACTTGAAGCTCCACCAAAGATGGTGACAGAAGTAGGATTCACAGACACAGAAGGAAACCCACCAACAAAAGAACTAGGTACGCCAGTACCAACAGTAACATTCCCAACAACACTACTACCAGCAATAATCTTGGGATCGGGCGAGACACCCTTATCAGCGACATCCATCGCCTGGGGCACCTCCTGCTCCGATTCCATCAAAAAATCTTCACCTCTAGCGGGAGCAGGCTCGTGCAAAGACACACCATCGATCTCCCCAAAAAGAGACTCATCTATATCATCAATAATCAACATCTCACCAATATCATCATCAAAGAAAGACGAAAGATCCACATCCAAAGCATGAGTAGCTACATCCACCAGAGCATGAGAAGGGGCTGTCCCATCTGCAGCCCTCTCTCGCTGCATGAATAAAAAAGTGGTATCAGATGCTAAGCTATAAAATAGGGGCAAGGTATATATACCTTAACAATAAGGCAGTATATTCTACCTTATCCTCCTCAGCAGCTCGAATGGTCTGCACCTTACGCTTACGAGCTGGAGAAATGACCCAACGAAGCTCACATGGCCTATAAGCCGGCAAATGACTATGCATATCGGGAATCTTAAGAAGGAGACCATAAAAATCGTCCCAGCCAAGTACCCATGGGCCAACGACCCGAAGGGGACAGACGAACCACTTCTGGTCGTTAGTCTTGCGAAGAGTGATGTTGCTAGGCGAAGCAGGATCCAAATCGGAGATAAGCAAAGGACCGTTTAACTGTCGACGAGTCCGCGATAAACCAACCCCAAAATCCTCAAACTTTTCACCAAGTTGATGACACCATTAATCCTCAAGAAAGTTATTAGGGGTATACAAATCATTTTGGGCAGGAATAAACGCATTCATCTCATGACTAGTAAACTTGCCCTTACTTCGACGAGCACACTCTCGAAGAATACGATAGAATTTGTCCTTGGGTTAGAATACACCTTTCTGGGGGTTGAGGCGAGAAAGAACCTCATACTGAAAAGAGTCCAATGGACAATATAAAGGCAAGCGAAGTCCCGCCTCGAGTTGACCCTCTGTCACAATGACCTCGTTCGGACCACATGGTAACTCGGCGATCTCTCTGGTCAGAATTCCGGCCTGCTTCTCAGGGCTAGCAAAAGAAACCTTGAATTTTTGAAGATGATATTTAACCTTCAAATTCTATAAAAATGTTGTATCAGACATCTCAGAAGACCTGCCGGCGATTGGAGGTCTAGAAACGGGTCTTTTATCGGAACTAAAGAATATCAAAGAAGGACAAACTTCAGAAGCACGAAGAAATGATGGGGATTCTCAGAAAACAAAAATAATGGCGATGAACTAACCATGATCAAACCAAAGCAACAAAGCAGGCTCCAAACAGAAAGAAATAACCTAAAAAGAAGGAAATAAAACTTACCGTCTTGATGAATGAGAAGGAGAGTTTCTACCAGACATGATGGAGAACTGCTTTTAAAGATGAGAAAGTATGAGAGAACAACATAAGACAGAGGATAGAAAAAAAACAAAAGTTCTGAACTCTACAAAAAAAAAAAAAAAAAGGAAAATAAAATTTGGTTCCCTGTCCAAAAAAGATTTTATAAGAGGAAAGAATCCAGTGGATATTAACCAACACCTCAAGTCCAACAGGTAAAAAGGCATTAAAGATGGCGACGTGGCGTAATTCTCGGGACGTGGCGAAGATGAAAAGGCGAGCACAAATTTTCTTCACATCGTACCCATGGTAAGATGAAAAGAAAAAGAGCAAAATGTGAGGGTAAAATATATAAACGCCACGTGTAAGCATCACAGGAGGTGACCATAAGATAAGATGACAGAACAGATACATCGAATGAAGATCAAAAAGGTGATTACATCAAAACCAAGAATATCTACTGCTTTTCCTCATGAAGGACGCATGTAAGCCCTAGTCAAATCTCACTGACGGTCAAGTCTAAAAAGAAAAAATGCATTCAATGAAGATCGGAAGAGATGTGAAACAGCTAAAAGAGGTACACCCCTCCCGTGAACTCAGACGAAGGACGAGATACTGCTACCCGAAGAAGGTACTAGGTGATATAATCTCAAAAGCGATATATTGTGTCATCCGAAGAAGATTTCACACGATGTAACTTGAAGGGAACACCGGCGAGCCAGTCCGAGGAGAAGAGGCGTACTGTATCGATATACATCCAGGAGCACCACATTGTACCAGAAGGAGTTTATTTTGTCTATAAATACCAGCCGAGTTTATCTCGCTTATCTATTTCTCAAAATATGTGTTGGTAAGCTTTTGCTTTGGACAAGTTCATCTTTACTCGTGACGAAAGTCATGTGGATTATTTCAATAACTTGAAAATCGCTTTGATGAAAATAGTTTGTGGATAACGACTATTTTAACATCCTCTAAGAAAGTTTCAATGATTGAAATGAGAGTTTAGAACAAGTAACCATGTTTGGATATAAACATAGTGTGTTCTCACACTTGTATAAAATTCCAAAATCGGGAACCTAAAGTATGCGTACCCGTACGCGTACTGGCGGTTGTTGGAGTCCGGGTAAGTATGCGTACATGTACGCATACTGGCGGAAGTTTCACGTCCGTGAATTTCTGATGGAGTTTGAAAGATTAAAACAAACTCATCCGGCTACTTAAGTATGCGTACACGTATGCGTACTGATAAGCACGTAAGTGCTACATTTTATACCCATATTTATATTAGCTAGGACTCGATATTTTGGCTAATGACACTATTTTAGTGCTTTTGTAGAAAGTACGAGCAAATTCGACAATCCAAAAATATACGTCTAAAATAGAAGTTGTATAGTGTTTGCGGCGAAAACAACCTAATGTTAGTCAAAGCCCAAGGCACCAAACAAACAGGGCTCAACTGATAAGTGCTTATGTGGGTCAAACCATCTAAGCTATCTAAGGGACAGAGCATCAAGATGGTGGACGACGTGGTCAATTATCCTCCACGTTAATTTTGTATTCTTATCACAAACAAGGGTTTTAGATGGAGCTATGGAGAAAGAGTTTTAAACGTTGTAATTGTGTTACAGACGTTACTGTTACAATTCGGGTATTGCATATTCAAACCAAACTATTACAAAGATACTATCGCATACACTGTTCATAAGCGACAGATCCAGTCTGTCTGTTCTTCGTATTCTTGAGAACGATATTTATGTGGTGTCGTCTGCAACTTCTCCTTCTTCTTCTCTGCTGCTGTTGCGATTCTTCTCTGCATCCTTGTTCTTAGCTCTGCAGCTACCCCAAACTCTCGACTCCCTATTTTGGACTCAAACAACTCCTTTTATACACAACAGGTGGATGCAATTCAAGAAATATTCGATTATTTTCTTGTTTTCTTTTCCCACAATTCTCAGGATTTTATTTCCTTCCTTTATCCTCAACGCCTATTCTCTATATCAATCCAAACTCATATTTTGCATATGCATCTCAGGCGAGTTTATCTCCCACGTACTTTCCAAATTTAACAGCAAAATCCAGAGAAACTTTAACTTCCCCGTTTATAGAAATCCCTGTAAACTCCCTTTGTTTTTCGTTTTCCAAAATCAACCGAAAACCATGTTTTGTTGTAACAGGCAACTACCAAACCAAATCCACATGAAAACCCGATTAAATCTTGCCTGAAAAACTCGCAGGAAAGCTCAACAAAACCCGAGACTCTGTTTCTTCAAATACCCAATGATTTGGTCCAAGTTAGTTGAAACAAACACCTATACATGCCCTGTTTGGTCCATTCAAGCCTAACCCAACATAAATCCGTGATTGAATCTCTGTAATTCACTTCCAAAACTTCAACCCTAATTCTGCCAGTGAAGAACACATTTTCCCGCCAAAATCAGAATTTCAAAATGAAAAAGATGGTCGCCCCTTATCCGTTCATGGGGTCCCTTTAGCACATGCCATGGGGGTGGAAATAATAATTTTTGGGTGGAAATAGTAATTTTCCCGGATGCCTTTATCAACTCCTCCGGGTGCCTTTAGCGCATATCTGGGGTGCCTGTTTAACACTTTTCTCCGAGGGTTCAAATGCCACTTTTCGAGCTAATTCCTCCCCACAAGTGTATTTCTCCAAAAACACCTACAAAAACATAAAATAGCAAAATAAGCACAAAATCGAGTACAAACATTATAGAAAATCGAGAACAAAATAGACACATAAATGCGTCTATCAGCTATGAGTTTCCTAATGGCTGTCAATGATGGATCATCGATGTGAATGTTTGGTTGCGCAAATGGTGGTTTTCGGTACAGATTTTGGTAGTATTTTATATCGACCAACCTAAGAGTTCTTCATGGCTTGTTGTTTGTCATTGATCGAGGAAATAACTGCAGCAGCAGAGGTGGATGTGTTCTAATATCCACGATGGGTTTTGTGTGGTGACTAAGATGGGAACGGAAATGGTGCTGAGATGGATAGACACTGAGGAGTTGGTGCCGCGACCTGAGTTGAGAAGAGTAGAACTGGAGCCGGGGAAGTTTAGTCCGTGTTTATGATTTGGTTTGGTAGAGGAATGATAAAGAACAGATTCATGGGGTCTGTATGCGAACTTAATTTGGTTGACGCCGATGTCGTACAGCTGCTAGCAGAGATGAACTGGTTTTGCTGGCGACGATTTCTGCAGTTAGTGGTGACGGATTTATCTGCCGAGATGAAGAAACGAGAAGAAAGCGTTGTCTACTGCAAGCTGTGTTCAGCTGGATTATGGAGTCTTTACACTTCCCGATGGATCCTGGACGAGAATGGAGCTGCTGGAAGTGATGGTTTATCAATGGAACTTAGGGAAGGAGTATCGCGACTTCCTGAAATAAGAAGAATGGGCTGTTTTTGCAGCAAGTATTCCATCGAGATGATGTCAGTAGTTGGAGATTTCCATGGGTACAGTACTAATGGAAGTATTCTTAGCCGTGACCGCAACGTGATGGGATTACTCGTTTGAACTGAAGTTGGAGGTTCTGTTAGATCAATATGGGATGATGATGGACCAGTGATAGACGCATTTATGTGTCTAATTTGTCCTCAATGTTTCATATTGTTAGGACTCGTTTTTGTCCTTATTATGGTGTTTTGTGTGTTTGTAGGTATTTTTTGGAAATAAAGATTGTAGGAAAATTCGGCTCGAAAAGTTGCTCGGAACACCCCTGGAGGACATTTGCTATTCGGACTCCCACTTTGGATAATGGGTAACCCAATTACTAAGGGGCACCCAACTGATATTCGCACCCCCGGCTGTTGGATAAGGGCTGACCTTCTTCTCCATTTAAATTTTATTTTTGGCGGGAAAATGGTGGCACTTCTGGCAGATTTTCAGTTCGTCATTTGGAGGAGTTTTAATGCGATTCAATGGCTGAAATTTCATGGGATGACTTGTTAGAGCCTAACAGGGTTGGTATGGGTCAATTCGTAGTCTAAATTTGGCTAGATAACTCGCGAGGAGGAAACATGGTGGATGGAAATATTCACGGGATATCATGAATCGATGTGAGTTTGAGACGTGCACTGCTCGAGTTTGGAGGAATTTGGACACTGAATGGAGCGTGTGAGAGATGAAAAAGGAGAGTTTTCTGCTGTCAGGCATGTGTAGAAGAAATTATAGGAAACAATCCCGTGAAAATATTCCCATTTACTGCCGGATATTTTGGGATTAATGAGGAGTTATTCTTGCTCCAAAGGTGTTTAAATAGTTGTTGGGGTCGATAAGAAGGGGGATGGAGAGTTTGGGAGAGTTTGGAGCAACCACAGAGCAATAAAAATCGAGTTGGAGAATTCTGCTGCTGCTGCTGCCATTGAAGAACACGAAGAACATCAACGCACAAGGGACCGTCGTTTATCAACAGTGATAACGACTCACATTAGTGGGTCGTAGTTCTGAAGACAGTCTTAAAACTACAGAAAGAGTGACACTTTACATGTATCGTTCTCTGTAACAGTCCGTTTGTAACAATTAAAACTGTTACAAATCAGGCTTTTCATCTTTTCTCCCTTGTTCATCATTTGTAAACCATTTTTGAGCATTAATAATGATTTTTGAGCAAGTTTACACCATGATGAGCTAGAACCCATCACTGGGACGACGGAGGAAGCTATTTTGCACCCATGTGGTAATTCTATTTAATTCCTTTATGACTATTTGCATTATTATAATTGATTTATGATTTTTCTTGATTATTTGTGAATTCGTTAGATGTCGCATGCTTAGTCTTAGGTACTTTAGATGCGTTATGCTTGTGAATTACATATAATTCTTTATAAAATCTACCTTGGCAAAGAATTAGAGTCTATGTTCGTTATTTTATGAGCTTTAATTGTCCGGAATTAATAGATGAGCCGCATGAATGTGAGAATTGGTGGAATCCCGAGTCCCAGTAACTCTCTTCATCTTGTGACATAAATTGTATATAGTCTCTATTTTTATTATTTTTCTTTATTAAATCCTAAAATCGATTTCAACAAGTCCGAGTGAACGACAACTCTACTTACCACTATTCTAAATTCGATCAACCAGCAACGAAGAGCAGTCGAGTGTGGAGTACAGGGAAAGAAGGTTGCCAATCTTGGTACTTCGATTGTGAAGGAAGTGAGTAGTGATTGATGGTTAAAGTTGCAGCTTGGATCGAAGCTGGTATTTGAACCGAGCAGTGAGAATGGAGGATTGACTTGCTGGTGTTACATTGCAAGAATAGACAGTGCAGGAAGGTGCTTAATTCGTCATGGAAGAGTAGTTGACTAAGATGCATGAACTCAAGGACTTGAGTACGCATGCTTAGCTGGTGACGAGACTCGGAAGTCTGATTCGAGTTAATAATGGACCGGGCCTGACAATTATTTGCTAGGTCTTCTTTTGTCGCAACATATAAATGCCATATAGACAGAGAACGTTGTGGGGGGGGGGTCCGGCAAGAGGACGGCTGCGGATACACAACCGCAACTTAGAGAACAGGGTTTGAGTTGATTTTCTCCCATTCTTCGTTTTTGATTAGTGATTCTCATTTATATTTTATGGCTTTTGATAAATCCATGCTTTGTTAGAATTCTTTGTAACTAGGGTTTATGATGGAAACCATTTTGGATATTAGGCTACTATGAATCGAATGATATAGCAATAAGACCATTATGATTTGAATAGATTTGATTTTCGAATATTGTTTACCGATTTATTGAAAACGAGTTGTTGCTTCACTTGTTTTGAAAACCTATGTGCGTAATTGATAGATTTACAAATGTTTGTCTCATTATTTTATATTCCATGCTTGGGTTAAGTTCTTTGATGGGTTATGCTTAAAAGAGTCAGATAATTTTTGTGAATCAATATTTTAGCTTCGTACAATTTACTCGCTATTACAATTTGATAGTGCATACTTGGATTTAATTACTTTGATGTGATATGCTTTTGGTAGACTAGTGATATTTACGATTATGCATATAATAGGTGATGCCAATAGAACGGACGATAAACACATTTTCAGAATTATGTTTCATTTCAGTGATTAAATATAAGTAGTGGTGGATATCTTAAAACCATGATTACTGATTCTCACATCTTTGGTTACGTCTTTAATATTTTGTGTTCGTAGTTCTATAAATTTCTAAAATATTGAATTTGATTTTTGATTTCTGATATTAGCCAGTAGCAGTATTTTCACACTCCTCGTGGGAATGACCTGTACTTTCCATTGTCTACTAGTTAGACACTATGCACTTGAGTATTTTATTGTAGGTTTCCGAACCTATCAAGTTTTTGGCGCCGCTGCCGGGGAGTGGTAGCATAATACTCTCTGATTGGTATCATTTCTTGTACATAGTTTATTTTTTTTTCATTTTTATTTTCTGTACATAGTTTATTTTATTTAATTTTTAGAGTTTCTTTAGTTCATTTTTACGCAGTTTGTTTGATTTTTTTATGTACCTTAGTCTGAAGTGTGGCGATTGGAATTGATAACGGGCTAAAAAGTAAGTACTTGGTATTCTCGCAAAGCTTTTGCAAGGTGAGTTATTGAGTAAGTTTTACTTTATATTATGGCTTCCAGTGAGTTGGCTTCTTTTATAGCCTTTTGGAATCTTACCAATAGATCCGAGAAAGAGGAGCCATCTAATAGTTCACATGAGGAGTATGCATATGCACCTTCTTATTGTCAGGAACCTGTTAGAGACGAGTATGTAAATAATGATTGGAATTATTCTCATAGGTATGATCATTCCGGACCTTGTGAAGATTATGATCATTACCAACCTTACCCAGGTTATGAGTCACATTATACGGATTCCAATTATTATTCACACACATATGAGTCACCGTATGAAAGAGATAATCAATCGTATGGTGAACTATCTCCATCTCCCACATCTAGCTTGTAACAGTTGGTCAAACAAACTGAGTTATTTGCCATTGAGTATGCTAAAAGAACTGATGAGCGTTGTACTCAAACTAATAGAATGATTGCTGAAATTTTGAAACCAGTAGAGGATCGTCTTTTATACGATGATTCAAGTTCTGATTTTTCTCATATTGATGACATTAATAATGAAACCGTTGTAGATGATGAATCAGTATGTTTTGAGGATGATGATGGACTTAACACTGGTAGTGATTTTAGGAATAATGATACCGGTATAATATCTGAATCTAGTGTATCTTATCCAACTCATGATCATATTACTGATTATTTGCTTATTCAAAAGGACGAGAGTTGTATTAGAGACACTATTTATTCAGATAATGATGATTTAGAAGAACCTGTTGTTGATGGTGGTTTTTAGTTCATGGCTAAATTTGTAAAACCCTACATTTAATGTGTCGTCACTCTGCAAAGAAACAAAGCCATGTAAAAGTGATGAGTGTTCAACCTCTTCACTGGCGAATTTATTGAGCAACATATATCCACCATAATGGTGCATGTAGCAACAATCCCAGATATTCTGTAAATTTCGGCACCCTGCCTATATTATTCAATTAATATAAGTTTCTTTGAATGCTTTCTGTGCTATGTTCCCCGGCTGAACCCTTAATGTTGATATGGCATGAAAATTTGTGTTCACTCGCAGCAGAGTAGCACGAATTTCCAAGTATCAAGGATAAGGTCCTTGCATAAAGTATTCAATCGGAAAGCATAATGCTCTCTGGCAATGAACTTAAAGAACTTTGTGTCAACACATAGAATTCAATCAATTTTGTGATTCACAGGATTCAGATATTACCCCGACTAATTTGCAAAAATTAGGGTTTTGCGTGCTGCGCAGTATATTAGACCTTGCCTGTCGAAATTAAGCCTAAACGAACTAAGTAATTAATCCGCCATAGATTAGTAGGTGCAAAATCCTACCCAAAATCATAAAACAAGGAGCCGCGGAATGGGAGCAGCAACAAAGGGAGGTGTGGCCATGCCATAGGCCAGCTGGCGCCACTTGCAAGTGGCCACACCCATGCTGCTCAACCGGCCCCCTTTCCATCGACCAATCAGGTTGCTTTAAACCCTCCATGGCGCTCTGGAAGTGTAGCCACGCCCTTGCTTGCCGGCCCCCTTTCCATCGACCAATCAGGTCGCTTTAAACCCACCACGACGCAACGGAAGTGTGGCCATTCCCTTGCTTGCCGGCCCCCTTTCCATCGACCAATCAGGTCGCTCTAAATGCGTCACACACATTTAGAATGAGGTCGGGCCCATGTTGCTTGCCGGCCCCCTTTCCATCGACCAATCAGGTCGCTCTAAACTTACCACACTCACACTAGAAGTGTAGCCACGCCCATGCTTGGTCGGCCCCTCTCCTTCTTATCGACCAATCAGGTCACTTTAAAATGCGCCACGAGCACTAGAGGTGTGGTCGCGCTTTATGTTTGGACGCCCCCTTTTCTTGACCAATCAAGTCGCTCTAAACTCGCCACCATACATTAAAGGCCAAACGCACCCTGCCGCGCCACCATACTAACTGGCAAGCCAAACGCGCCCTGCCACAACAACATATTAATCGGCATGCCAACATGCCACTCTGCCACAGTAACATGCCAACGTGCCACTCTGCCGCAGTAGCCTTGGCATAATACTCTCTGATTGGTATCATTTCTTGTACATAGTTTATTTTATTTTATTTTTATTTTCTGTATATAGTTTATTTTTATTTTATTTTTAGATTTTCTTTAGTTCATTTTTACGCAGTTTGTTTGATTTTTTTATGTACCTTAGTCTGAAGTGCGGCGATTGGAATTCATAACGGGCTAAAAAGTAAGTACTTGATATTCTCGCAAAGCTTTTGCAAGGTGAGTTATTGAGTAAGTTTTACTTTATATTATGGCTTCCAGTGAGTTGGCTTCTTTTATAGCCTTTTGGAATCTTACCAATAGAGCCGAGAAAGAGGAGCCATCTAATAGTTCACATGAGGAGTATGCATATGCACCTTCTTATTGTCAGGAACCTGTTAGAGACGAATATGTAAATAATGATTGGAATTATTCTCATAGGTATGATCATTCCGGACCTTGTGAAGATTATGATCATTACCAACCTTACCCAGGTTATGAGTCACATTATACGAATTCCAATTATTATTCACATATTGATAAGCACGCAAGTGCGACACTTTTATACCCACATTTATACTAGCTAGGTCTCGATATCTTGCTAATAACATCATTTTAGAACTTTTACAGGAATTACAAGTGAAACCCGTTCATCCGGAAGATAAATGGCTTAGAAGCTAAATTTGAGCCCGCGACTTGCATTGCGAAAGGAGTCAGAGCTTATGGGCTGCACCACTCAAACCATCCGATGGCCAGGAGGGTGAACAAAGAAATGATTTTCTTTGCCGTGCGTGTGAACCACACTTATGGGGGCTGAGAAGATAGTAAACGTGGCATCACTTTCTCCACATATTCTGTCCTGTAAAAGAGAAAGGAATGTTCATTTTCATTTCCCAGCCATCGTCATCACTCAATTGTGTTTTGAGATTAAGAGTTGATGGAGACACAACAGATGAAATTTCAAGACTGAAACTCGTTTGCAGCCAAAGCTAAGTCGTGATGTTGGTCTGATGTGGCCTGAGAAGGGGATTACAACCTTGGTTTCGATGTGATTCTGTATTGTGAGATCTCTACATCTAGAGTTCGATTGCCCAGCAGAAAAAGGGGTTCAATTTATCGAAAAGTATGGACTGGATTCAAGCCAAGAAATCAGCGAGAAGAGCCAGGAGATGCAGGTGCTAATCACTTCGAGTTCCTACAGCAACGAGAGTGGATCTGTGGTGATTTGGGGTCTGTTGATTTACGAAGAACTGGTGTTGTGCGATAATTCGAATTAGGGTTGCTGCCATCGATTCGTGGCTGTGTACGAGAAGTTTAAGCAACAGATTGTGGGAGTTTTTGAAGATTACTGAAATGGGGTTAGGTCAATAGCATACTGCAGTTCAATTGCAGCAACAAGGAGAATATTTTGGTGTTGGTTCAAGAGCACAGATGGAGGAGGTTCGTGGTGATTTAACAACAACAACAGCTGGATTGGGTGATTGTATGGAGAGAAAATGGCAACAGATTTGAGAAGGGTTAGTGAAGAAGAAAGGTATTGGCTCGAATTGAGTGAGATGAAATTTGGGTTCACTGGAAGCAGTCAAATTTGGAGGAGCTTGTGTTGAAATTGCTGGTGATTGAATTGGTCGAGATTCATATGGGGTTTTGCCGTGAATAGATGGGGTTGGTTGTACTGGTGAGTGGGGTTGCACGTAGCTGGTGAATTGAAGCCGAGTTGGAATGCATTTGTTGGCTGTAATCGGTGGTAATTTACCATTGCTGGCAGTGGTGGTTATGCAGGTACTTGGTTGAGATGAAATTGTGAGATGAAGAAATGTTGTGTGTGTCGACTGCGACGGATCTGTGGTTCCAAAATGTATACCTTCCAAAATTTGGAAGGAGATGAGATTTGGTGATGAATGGCTGCTAACTGGTGGAGCTGTATTGCTGAGGACTGATGAAGTTTAGAAGGTCAGGGAACTGCTATTTCCATGGTGGAGAACAAGGGGATTTCATGGAGGTTGTATTCTCATATTAGTCATTTAATGGTGGTTGAAATCAATGGTTGCAGTGGTGTTTGTCTTGAGTGCTTACAATGGGTTATGCCCAGATATGGTCTGGATTGAATGATGATTGACAGTATCAATGGAATTGGGGCTAGCTGAAGTCCTGAGATAGCAACTTTGTTGATTTGTGAATTCATGTTCTAGATAAATGATAAGAAGTAATTGTTGCTAGTGTTGGTTCGATTGTGAACTGAAGTACAGGGAGAGAAGATTGGAGTTGGGTACTGTTGCCGGAATCTGCTAATGGCATGAACTTGAAGGTGATGTGCTGTGGCTAGATATGGGAGCTGGTACTGGTGGCCAGACTTTGGAAGGGCCTGAATTTAGAAAGTGGAGGCTGTGAATGGACTGGGCTTTGGTGGTTGCTGTCTCCAACACAAGAGGTGACCTAAAGTGTATTTAAGCCAGCAGCGATGAGAAGAAAGGGGGGCCGCATTCAGGGAAGAAACTAGGGTTTGTTGTTTTACTTTTCTACTTGCCATGACTTGCTAAACTATTGTTAGGGTGAAGGGATGAACTTGTAGGCTAGATTATTAATGTTTTGAACAAGAATTTCTTTAAATCAAAAGCTTTATTTTATGTTTGAGTGAATATATCAGAAGCGCTTCGATAAAGGGGGTTACACGCACAAGAATGCCAAGCAATTAATATTATCAATTTCTTCAAACAAGTGCTCGTGTATTAAGTCGGGCCAAGACACCTTGACCATATGTTTCAACGACACTAAGATATTTCACATTCACTTTATTTATGCCAGCAGATAAAAACCTACTCGAACAAACTAGAGAAGTTGAAAGAGATGCTCGGTGAAGAACGCATTGCTAATGTGTAACTCTTATTTACACACTCTCTATTTCTATGAAAATTTACAACATATTGAAGTTCATGTTAAACGATTGGTTAGATTTTGAATGTTAGAAAGTGGAGGCTGTGAATGGACTACGCCCGGGGGGATTCCTTCTTCCTTGGCTTTGTTCACAAAATGTGGTTGCTGAAAACATCAATTTCAACAAACATGAGATTCAGATGGTGAAATCATCAACTAAACCTAATCCCTAAAACCGGAGAAAAAAGTAGAAGATAAAGTGTATTTTGAGATTTAACATATAAAAAGAAAGCAGAAGGATCGAAAACGGCCGCATTAAACATGGGGAATCGAAAACTAGGGGTTTGTTGTTTTAACGGTTTTGCCAACTTTAAAAGGGCCTCTTTGAAAGGCTAGATGAACTTGACTTTGGAAGGCTAGATTATTAATGTTTTGAACAAGAATTTCTTTAAATCAAAAGCTTTATTTTATGTTTGAGTATCTCATTTTGGTTGATTGTTCTTAAGATCTTTTCATATTTTATGCCAAGTATACTACATAGGTAACCTTAGACAATCCCATTGTGACCTGATTAATATTAGATTTATGAATACTCTTCTACTTTGTATGCCATG
This sequence comes from Papaver armeniacum, assembly GCA_023531295.1. Taxonomy (NCBI): domain Eukaryota; kingdom Viridiplantae; phylum Streptophyta; class Magnoliopsida; order Ranunculales; family Papaveraceae; genus Papaver; species Papaver armeniacum. The sequence continues at coordinate 62,390 of JAJJWW010000221.1, forward strand.
TATACATAGTGATTAGGGGTTCTACTTTTAGGTCGAGATCAAACAATCCGTAATCGATTATCAAGAATTCTTAGTGACATATCTTCCATGTTTAAGTAGCCAGGTGTTGCAACTTTACATGAGTAATATCGAGACTCTTGCGAAAGAACATAAGTAAAACTTAGCCTACGACGGATTCCTGGATCCTTAATCTCAATCTTGTTTGTCACTTTTATAGTTTGGTTTGCATCTAATTTATCTGCTTATTCTTTGGTATAAATTTCAGAAAATCTCCTCTTAAATTGGTATTGATTAGGAAGTTGATTATATTAGTTAGAAGTAATTTAGAACACTCCTCATGGGAACGAACCACATTTGTTGTTGTCTACATTTTCGACACCGTGCACTTGCGGTAAAACAAAGTCGGTTCTCCGACTCATCACACACATATGAGTCACCGTATGAAAGAGATAATCAATCATATGGTGAACTATCTCCATCTCCCGCATCTATCTTGGAACAGTTGGTCAAACAAACTGAGTTATTTGCCATTGAGTATGCTAAAAAAACTGCTGAGCGTTGTGCTTAAACTAATAGAATGATTGCTGAACTTTTGAAACCAGTAGAGGATCGTCTTCTATATGATGATTCAAGTTCTGATTTTTCTCATATTGATGACATTAATAATGAAACCGTTGTAGATGATGAATCAGTATGTTTTGAGGATGATGATGGACTTAACACTGGTAGTGATTTTAGGAATAATGATATCTAGGTATAACATTCGAATCTAGTGTATCTTATCCAACTCATGATCATATTACTGATTATTTGCTTATTCAAAAGGACGAGAGTTGTATTAGAGACACTATTTATTCAGATATTGATGATTTAGAAGAACCTGTTGTTGATGGTGGTTTTTAGTTCAGGGCTAAATTTGTAAAACCCTACTACATTTAATGTGTCGTCACTCTGCAAAGAACAGAGCCATGTAAAAGTGATGAGTGTTCAACCTCTTCTTTGGGCGCATTTATTGAGCAACATATATCCACCGAAAGAATGGTGCATGTAGCAACAATCCCGGATATTCTCAGTAAATTTCGGCACCCTGCCTATATTATTCAATTAATATAAGTTTCTTTGAATGCAATTTTAAGTGCTATGTTCCCTATCTGAACCCTTAATGTTGATATGGCATGACAATTTGTGTTCACTCGCAGCAGAGTAGCATGAATTTCCAAGTATCAAGGATAAGGTCCTTGCATAAAGTATTCAATCGGAAAGCATACTGCTCTCCGGCAATGAACTTAAAAAACTCTGTGTCAACACATAGAATTCAATCAATTTTGTGATTCACAGGATTCAGATATTACCCTGACTAATTTGCAAAAATTAGGGTTTTGCGTGCTGCGCAGTATATTAGACCTTGCCTGTCGAAATTAAGCCTAAACGAACTAGGTAATTAATCCGCCATGGATTAGTAGGTGCAAAATCCTACCCAAAATCATAAAACAAGGAGCCGCGGAATGGGAGCATCAATAAAGGGAGGTGTGGCCATGCCATAGGCCAGCTGGCGCCACTAGCAAGTGGCCACACCCATGCTGCTCAACCGGCCCCCTTTCCATCGACCAATCAGGTCGCTTTAAACCCGCCACGAAGCGCCGGAAGTGTGGCCACGCCCTTGCTTGCCGCCCCCCTTTCCATCGACCAATCAAGTCGCTCTAAATGCGTCACACGCATTTAGAATGAGGCCGGGCCCATGTTGCTTGCCGCCCCCCTTCCCATCGACCAATCAGGTCGCTCTAAACTTACCACACTCACACCAGAAGTGTAGCCACGCCCATGCTTGGTCGGCCCCTCTCTTTCCTACCGACCAATCAAGTCACTTTAAAATGCGCCACGAGCACTAGAGGTGTGGCCGCGCTTTATGTTTGGCTGCCCCCTTTTCTTGACCAATCAAGTCGCTCGAAACTTGCCACCATACATTAAAGGCCAAACGCACCCTACCGCGCCACCATACTAACTGGCAAGCCAAACGCGCCCTGCCACAACAACATATTAATCGACATGCCAACATGCCACTCTGCCGCAGTAACATGCCAACGTGCCACTCTGCCGCGGTAGCATGCCAATGTGCCACAAATGACGCCACTACGTGCTAATCCACTTTCTGTTCGTGGTCAATGCCATAACGGACTCCAATTAGGATTTCGTGATCGAAACAAGACTTTTTTAGCCGAAACCCTAATTTTTGGTCATAGTTCACAACATGCCACGAGCCACTTTAGCCTTAGCCATGCCGCCAAGCCCTAACTTTGGCCACGACGCCAAATCCTTGCCTTGGCCATGCCGCCAAGCCCTAACTTTGGACACAACGCCAAATCCTAGCCTTGGCCACGCCGCCAAATCATTGCCTTCCACGCTGCCAAGCCCTAACTTTGGCCACAATGCCAAATCCTAGCCTTGGCCACGCCGCCAAGACCTAACGTTGGCCACAACGCCAAACCCTAGCCTTGGCCACGCCGCCAAGCCCTAACTTTGGCCACAACGCCAAATCCTAGCCTTGGCCGCGCCGCCAAGCCCTAACTTTTGCCACAACGCCAAATCCTAGACTTGGCCATGCCGCCAAGCCATAACTTTGGCCACGACGCCAAATCCTAGCCTTGTCCACGCCGCCAAGCCACATGCGTGGCCATGGCACAACGCCACAGACGCGGCTATGCCACCATGCCTTAGGCGCATGCCACTACGCCGCGGTTATACCGTTATGCCATTAACAGGTGCCAACAGAATGTGGCCATAATCAACGACCACCCTCTCTTCTAAATTGCAATCTCAGCCATCGAAGTTCGCCACCGAATCGCGCGGACTTGTGGCAAGCTTCAGGCGACCAACTGCCTAAATCTAGTAGCCATGGCTACGCCAGGCGCCACTTACACCACCGTGCCACTGGCATGCACGAGCCATGCCACATTGCCACTTGTGTACGCCAAAATGCCACTGCGCCATTATCAGGCGCCAACACAAGGTAGCCATAATCAACGGCTACCCTTCCTCATGAGATGCGATCTCAGCTATCGAAGTTCGTCACCGAACTAACAGACTTGTGGCAATTTTTAGGCGACCGGCCAAGACGAGCCTAATAGCATCACATGCTATTTTCCTACGGAAAGCCTCTTGATTTTAACTTGCCACACGTAGCAAAATGCTACATGTTTTCCACGAAAACACTCGAGACATCAAATATGTCAAAAACCGGGGGATACTCATCAGGGTATTGATCTGGCAGTTTACAGCGTGCTGATAGACGCATTTATGTGTCTATTTTCATCTCGATTTTCTATATTGTTAGCACCCATTTTTATACATATTTTGGTATTTTATGTTTTTGTAGGTGATTTTGGAGAAATACACTTGTGCGGAGAAATTGGCTCAAAAAGTGAAATTTGCGCACCCGGAGGACGCGTGCTATTCGGACCCCTATGGATAAGGGGCACCCAGATGATAAGGGGTAACCCCACATGGCAACTACTATTGGCACACCAGAACTGGATAAGCGGAGGTCATCCTCTTCGTTTGAATTTTTAGTTTTGGCGGGAAACCATTGCAGCAGATTAGGGTTTGATTTCCGGGCATGCTAGGAAGAGATTCAATCACTGATTTCTTTGGGATAACTTTGTCAGACCTAAACAGACGTGATATGGGCGTTGTAATGGATTAGATTGGGCTTGATTATCGTTTTGAAGAAAACAGGGGAGGAAAAGTATTACCGAGTTCCTGGAGAAGTTTCAGCGAGTTTTAATTGGATTTAGATTCTGTTTTGGATTGGAATGGGCCTGTTTGGATTAAACAGGACTTGTATGTCTGTTAGATTCGCAAAAATTGGGCCGGATAATGGTTTCTCGACAAAACAGAGCTGAGGAGAATATCGGGTTATGATTCTTAGATTTGGAAGTTACGTGCAGGTTTATCAAGTATGGGAAGTTTTGATTAATCAGGGAAGTTTGAGTTTACAAGTTAACTCGGAATACGCGTGAGAAAATAAAGGGAAGATTCTGTTGAGTCTCGGTGATACAGGGAAACACGTAAAGAATAAAAGAGAAGAAGCCGTGACTTCCGGTGAAAGAAATATGAAGATTTCTCGGGATTTAATAGACATGTTATATGTATAAATAGAGACGGAAGTTACAGAGGTGGGAGTCGAGACCTTGGGGGAGTCGAGACTTTAGGGGACCGGCAGAGAAGAACAGAGAGTTGCAGAGCTCGATTCAACATCAGCAGGGAGGAGGAAGATAATCAAGAACACAATACTGCAACGGACAGTCGCAGAGGCAGTCTTATTTAAACAAAGACAATGAAGTATCGTTGTTCAAAGCAATAATAGATCACATATATTCTCGGCTAGTCATCTTTTCTCGTAGAAGATTCAACACCCGTTGTAAGAGCTGTTTTGTAACGCCGCTACAACGTTGCAAACTATGCGCTTTATTAGTTTTCTCTTGTTTTTCACCTATTTGAGCTATGAACAATTATTTTGAGCACGTGAATAATATGAGGAGCTAAACCCCAACACTGGGCATCAACACATCCTTTTCTCTTAGTGTTGAGACGTACAAATTCCTCAACACTCACCACTGTGTTGCCGAGCATCAACACATCCTTTTCTCTTAGTATTGAGACGTACAAATTCCTCAACACTCACCATTGTGTTGCCGAGCATCAACACATCCTTTTCACTTAGTGTTGAGACGTGCAAATTCCTCAACACTCACCAATGTATTTTCGGGCATCAACACATCCCTTTCTCTTAGTGTTTAGACGTACAAATTCCTCAACACTCACCACTGTGTTGCCGAGCATCAACACATTCTTTTCTCTTAGTGTTGAGACGTACAAATTCCTCAACACTCACCATTGTGTTGCCGAGCATCAACACATCCTTTTCTCTTAGTGTTGAGACGTGCAAATTCCTCAACACTCACCATTGTGTTGCCAGGCATCAACACATCCTTTTCTCTTAGTGTTGAGACGTACAAATTCCTCAACACTCACCACTGTGTTGCCGGGCATCAACACATCCTTTTCTCTTAGTGTTGAGACGTGATAATTCCTCAACACTCACCACTGTGTTGCCGGGCATCAACACATCCTTTTCTCTTAGTGTTGAGACGTACAAATTCCTCAATACTCACCACTGTGTTGCCGAGCATCAACACATCCTTTTCTCTTAGTGTTGAGACGTACAAATTCCTCAACACTCACCACTGTGTTGCCGAGCATCAACACATCCTTTTCTTTTAGTGTTGAGACGTACAAATTCCTCAACACTCACCACTGTGTTGCCAGGAATCAACACATCCTTTTCTCTTAGTGTTGAGACGTGCAAATTCCTCAACACTCACCACTGTGTTTCCGGGCATAAACACATCCTTTTCTCTTAGTGTTGAGACGTGCAAATTCCTCAACACTCACCACTGTGTTGCCGGGCATCAACACATCCTTTCCTCTTAGTGTTGAGATGTGGAAATTCCTCAACACTCACCACTGTGTTTCCGGGCATCAACACATCCTTTCTCTTAGTGTTGAGACGTATAAATTCCTCAACACTCACCACTGTGTTGCCGAGCATCAACACATCCTTTTCTCTTAGTGTTGAGACGTGCAAATTCCTCAACACTAACCACTGTGTTGCCGGGCATCAACACATCCTTTTCTCTTAGTGTTGAGACGTACAAATTCCTTAACACTCACCACTGTGTTGCCGAGCATCAACACATCCTTTTCTCTTAGTGTTGAGACGTACAAATTCCTCAACACTCACCACTGTGTTGCCGAGCATCAACACATCCTTTTCTCTTAGTGTCGTGCAAATTCCTCAACACTCACCACTGTGTTTTCAGGCATCAACACATCCTTTTCTCTTAGTGTTGAGACGTACAAATTCCTCAACACTCACCACTGTGTTGCCGAGCATCAACACATCATTTTCTCTTAATGTTGAGACGTACAAATTCCTCAACACTCACCACTGTGTTGCCGAGCATCAACACATCCTTTTCTCTTAGTGTTGAGACGTGCAAATTCCTAAACACTCACCACTGCGTTATCGGGCATCAACACATCCTTTTCTCTTAGTGTTAAGACGTACAAATACCAAAGTCTCTTGAAGACCAGTTGGCCAGAAGATGATTAAATGCTGGTTTAATCATTTATTAAAATAATGCTCGTCTGAGCATCAGGTGATAAAACCTAATTAATTATGAAGAGACGAGGGACCGACCAAGGGGTCATGAAACCGTCCCTGGTTGGTCACGGGATCGAATGACGATCGTTTCATGAAATTCCAAAATTATTCGGAAGAATTTGAATCTATTGTGAACAAATTAGGTCAAATGATGAAAATATGAGGGACCAGCCTCTTGCAATCCAAAGAGCCAACCCTGGTCGGTCAAGGTAATATGCTCGTGTCACCAAAGTGTTCGCGTCTCAGTCCTGAGAATTTTGACATTTTCTGATGTGCATTTGAGCAATCATTTGAGAAAATATGAAGAAATCAGGGATTTTGCTGAAACTGAGGAAACTTCATGATATGAAGGAAAATAATTATAAAATGAAGGAATCATGAAGTGTGGGACCGACTATGGCCAAGGCATGGCCGGCCGGCCAATGTGCCCGGTCCCATAGCATTTTTCCTAATTTTATTATATTTTTCATGATTTTATGAAAATACCATGAAATCAAGGAGTTTCCTTGAAGTAAAGGAGTTTCCATGAGGTGAAGGAAACATAAAAAATAATAATCATAAAATAAGAGGCGTGTGGGACCGGCTAGGGAATGACCGGCCGGCTAGGGCCCGGTCACACAAGTTTACCTAATTTTATATTATTTTTTATACCTTTATGAAAATATCATGAAATCAAGGAGTTTCCTTGAAGTGAAGGAGTTTCCATGAGGTGAAGGAAACATAGAAAATAATAATAATAAAATAAGAGGCGTGTGGGACCGGCTAGGGCATGACCGGCCGGTTAGGTCCCGGTCCCACGAGTTTACCTAATTTTATATTATTTTTCATGACTTGAAGGAAATATCATGAAATTAGGGAAATACCATGAGATCAAGGAATTTCATGGGATGAAGGAAATAATAATAAAATAATAAGGAATGTAAGGTGTGGGACCAGCCACAACTAGGGCATGACCGGCCGGCTAGTAGGCTTGGTCCCGCATACCTTTCCTAATTATTTATTATTTCCTTGATGTGAAGGAAACACCATGAAATTAAGGAGTTTCCTTGAAACGAAGGAATTTTGTTCAAATGAGGGAATTTTCATGAGATCAAGGAAAATAATAAAATATGATAAAATATAAAATTGGGCGTGGGACTGGTCACGGCACGGCCGACCGCCCGCCGATGGTCAGTATTTTTATTATTTATTATCTTCTTCCCCAGTCCCCTAGCACCTTGGTCAGATATTTTATTATTTATTATCTTCTTCCTATTTTGCATAGGTTCATCTTCTTTCCTATTTTGCATAGGTTCATCGTCCGTCGTATTTTGAAATACTCATTCGTGCATTCAGTGCTTGTTAGTGCATTATTGTTGAGTACACTTGCACCATTTTGGTCGGGGCTTACTCGATAGTAGCTCGAGATGCTCGTGTGTTGAATATTTATTACTAACCCATGGAATTTCTTTGGGAAGAACCATGAATAGAAGTAATGAAATATTATGGAAAACATAGAATATTTTCCCGGGGATTCAAGTTGTTGATGAATCGATGATTTAGGAATAATTAATTGATGGCTCTATACTAGTACGATCGTCTAGGAGCATTAATTATTTAGGAGTAATATGCGCTAGTTAAAGCATCGTATTTCTTTTATATAGTCAGGGAAAACATTGTTACATCTCGAATACGTTATGCTTTCTATACTAGCAAATTTGTCTAGGAGCCGTCCAATCTTTCGATTCTATACGAAGTAATTACTTGAAATTGCTCAGTATTCGTGAGATATGCCGTTGCCTCAGCTAAGAGACTACACATCTACATACACTCTGAGAGAAAGTATTCTTAGTCGGAGATTCTTGTGGCATGAGCTTTCATGCTTTCGATAAGAGACATGAGCCTCAATACTCGTCTGATTGCTGGATCAGGAGCATATACAATTATGGGTTTACGATTTGGCCCTTGTCGAAAATCCACCATCTACATTAAGTCCCCTGCTTAGTGAGGGATAGTCATGTTCCTCAGTCAATACTGAATGGTGATTTTCCGATTACAAACAATATAAGAAATTGAACTTAGTCGTAAGATAAGACTTTACCGGATTTTTTGATAGTACGAGCAAACCACAACTTGAATGAAGATCCCAGTGGCATGATAGAGCATCGTCTAATGAGCATAAACTGGTGTTGAACCACTGATTTTGATGGCCGGACCTTGGTCGTTTTAGGATTCACTGGTCCGGGACCAAGAAAGGAAATCCGTTTTAGCACGGACGTTCGTTAGTTTAAGAAATAGACCCGAGTCTAATGATAAAAATTTTGTCTATGAGCTTTCACGAAAAACAAAATTTTATTTTTTAAATATGTGAGATTTCACAAAGTGGAATAAACTCTCGTTTCAAAGGTGGATGCTCGTACGAGAGAAATTTTTTTTGAAAATTTTGTTTATGAGCTTTCATAAAAAAATTTATCTTCGAGCTTTCAGAAATCTTTGAAAATATACTCTCGCTTCAAAGATAGATGCTCGCGCGAGGGAGCATATATATATATATATATATATATATATATATATATATATTTCAAACTTACGTGAGTTTCACGTTAAATATATATATTTTTGTAAAACCAATGTTTTGATTTTGAACAACTGTTGAAAGTAGACAATTATACATGGTGAAATAATGTCCGTATGTAAGTTTTCACAATTGTAGAATGGACGTCTATCTAATTTTTGAAAAACCAGTGGATGTTAAAACTCACGTGAGTTGTTCACGGTTTTATGAAAATCAAGTCATGATTTTGAATAATGAATTTTGCTCGTCTTTGCAGGTTTGAAGGAACGAGCAAGTTTTCGAAATTCTGACCTTATAATCACTACAACTAGTGAAATCGTAAATAGATAAGAGTTGGATTGTTACCGTTTTTGTTGCGTGTTTGTTATTGGTATATCCATGACTCCATGTCTTTCGCCTCAGATAATGGTGACTTCCAGTTACAACCACCCTTCTGGCTCTTCCGGGGAACGCTCCAGAAATATCAAGTCAAAGATGAAGACTTCTTAGAGTCGTTCGTGCTAAGATATATGCTTTCCTTGTCTTAGCAGATGCGGAGGGAAAGCATGATGAAATATCATAGAAGAAAAGAGCTGAACATGAAAAGCTCATATCTCATTAGCAGAAGCACTGCCGACTTTCAAGTGAGACTATCGGCTGAAGATGAAGTTCGGCCTTGTGTTGACTGTGTAGCTCCTGATTCAGATGTGGATGAATGAAGAATTTCGTTATAATTCGTCATTAGAAAATTCAGAAGTTAGGTCTTCATTGAAATTGCTGTAGAATCTTCGTCCGATGTCGGATTTTTGTGATCTACCATGTTTCTTCATCATCGGAAAATTTCCAAGCTTTATCAAAGAAGATTTTCAGCTTTTGAGCACGTTTAAGGGCCTAAATTGATGAAACAGTAAACTTCCAGAAGGTTATCAGAAAATTTTCAGCTGTCATGTAGTCCAAGGTTTTGGCCACATCTTTTTGCTCGTTCATCCAATTGCTGTGAATTTTGTATATGTTGTAGAGGACATCCATACGAACAGAATGACATATGACTCAACCTTAGATTCCTCACTAATTGCTCCCAGATCGCTTCTTTGTGCATGACATAGTAAAATTGTCTCAGACGAGCTTGTTGTAAAACGCCCATGTTGTGTCTTTAGACCATTTGCTTGTGTATCGAACGCTTGATGAAGGATTTCAATGTCATTGATTAATTTGAAATCTTAAACCCTTGGTTGATACATGAGCCTGGTGCTTGCAGTACCATTTTTTGTTTCTGTCAGTCGTAGAAACATCACTTCTGAAACCCTAGTCACGGGACCATAACTGCTCTCAAGAGGTGATGATGTAATGAGTATGGTTGTACGCCTCGGTTGTAGCATTAGTTTTATGATGAATGATTAGCATAAGCGAGATTGGTTTTAGTCATGAGTCTTGGACTGTGAAACTGACTGTCATGATCAGTGGATCGTCAGTCCCCAGTATTTAGTTGAATCTCCTTTTTCGTTTTCCCTTCTTCTGGCAGGACCCAGATAGAAGACCCAGGTACAAGGACTTGATTTAAAGACCTAGGTGGTCGAAGTTGGAGGTACCTTGATGAAGGACTTATCGAAAAGACCTGGTGGACATCGATCGACTGTAGAGGTTATGAATCTCGTCTAAGAATTACTGCTTGCATGTTGTATGCTCTGGAAGCTGTAGGAACCTCATACGACGTCGGAATTCGATGCTTGACCCCAACTTTTGAAGATAAGAGACTGAGTTACCACATGAGAAAAGAATCACTCAATTTGGAGTTGTAGAGGTCAGCCAAAGAAGCGTGCACATTTGTAATTTGTAATCCCGTACAAATTTTTCAGATTCCATAGACCTGACGGTAAAGGCCATATCTTTGAGCTCGTATGTCCGATTTCTGCGCCCTTTTGTTATGTTGTAGAAGAGACATATACGAACATCTTTCATTGAGGACGTATTGTCCAATTCCTCACCCATTGGTACATTTTTGTAAACCCATGGCCTGAACTGTGTTGAATCTCATTTGTAGAGGCGATGAGAACATCTTGTAGAAGACTTTGGATTGTGTCCGCCAGTCGTGCAAGCTTTGAGAATACTTTCATGTGAACATGTTATCATGTCTACACATCTTGATATGAATCATTAGTTCTTGGAGAAGTCTGTTTCACGTGTAACACTTCAGAGAATAGTTAGTTGATGAAGCCCTGTCATGAGGATGTTGCTCCTGAGACCGTTGTTGATGCTAAGGCCATGGACGGAGTTCTTCCAGATATCCTTGTTGATGCCGATACTATAGTTGGAGATGCTCCAGACTGAAAAGGCTAAAACCATGATTATCGACATAGCCTTTGCTCCTTCATCCAGTGAGCCTTTACCTTCACGAACAAGTTGGTGGTTGAGCATTCCCAAGATGAAGGTGTACTGATCAGCCCGAATTCTCTTGAACAATATGACTTTACTGTGAACTGGCTCCGTCAGTGAATCGACGTTGTTGTGGGAGATTCCAGCACCGGTTTTTATTCTAGTAAAGAGAGGAAGTTCCTCAGTTGTGCAGGGGTTTGTGATGTAGAGAGGTCACGTTGATGAAGTTTCATGGAATCACATCAGGTTGCAGTAACTTGTTATGTGGATAACATTTGTTGAAATAGATTTGAATCAATCTTTCCGATAAGATCAAGTCCAGTGTATGTTGAAGGAGTTTGTGCCATCGATGGATGATTGATGTTGCATTGCTTCAGAAGTCTTATGGGATAGTGAAGACTTATCGATTGTAGTTCTGTTACACTTTGATCGTGTTGTTGTTGAATCATCGTCGAGATATTTGTGCTGAATCCAGAGGCGCCATTATCGAAGGTGTACTCTTTGATTGGGAGTACAATTTGAAGGCTTCTTAGATGCTTGAGCGTTTAAGCGTCATATCCTTTGAGCGCCGAATGTCTTAGGTTTGATCGCCTCGGTCCCGACTATATTCTATTGATTTTCAGCACTCATTCGTTACGGTAATGGGATTCAACACTTGTGCAGACATCAGAGCTTTCTGATTTTGTGACACACATGGACACTCCAGTAATGCTATGGAGAAACGTCCAAAGTGTTTTTTTTGCCATGCTTGGACATCATATATTAATGAATGTCTCATTATGATGCTCGATTCAAGAAGTGTCAGATTCAACCACTTAATAAAATGTGGTGAAGCTATGCTTTCATAACGTCTTGCAATAGCAGAGTTGATAGCAGAATTGAGTCCCCGTGCTAGGATAGCATGTGAGGAAATAAATGACACAGACATGGGAGGAATGAGACTTGCGTGAGTGAAACCTCTTGATGAATGTCTATGCATCTTTTGCAGGTTCTTGCTTCAACCTTGTCAAAGTTCGAAATTCCTCCAGGTGCTCTGATGATGGAATGTCCACCGAATCTTCTGGATCAGAACTTTCCTCATTGGAGAGATGTGCAACCAAAGGCGCTTTGTAAGTGGTATCTTTTTAGCATGAATCCAAGCTCGTCTGAAGGCCATGTCATATCCTGGATCTTCCTGATTATGTGAAACTTGGTTTCTGTCCAGGTTGAACTTATGTTCACTTTGAGAGTGATGTAGCCACAAGTATCTCTGAGCGTTCCTTCATGGTTTCTGATTGAGATGAGAACATGAGTAGCTTCTTGTCGAATGATGCCTGCGTCTCTGTGGGTGGTTTTCAGTGGAATGATGTTGATGGAGGTGTCAGCATTGATCAACGTTCTTCCGAATTCATTTCCTTTGAGATAGACATTGGTAAGAAGTCCCTAGTCGTACATTTCTTTGTCTATTACTGAAGGCTCGGGGAGTGTCTCCTGAATCAATAAACGCTTCCCTGACACGATGTGATTCAATGCAGCAAACATGTCCTTCCTTTGAGCCTTTGATAAGTACAGCAATTCACAGACATGTTCGATTAAGGATTGAACTGCTTCCTTGACGGGTGGTTCAGAGAGAGTGAAGGTTCTGACCGGGATATGGTCTCTGTGCACTCCTTCAGTCCCCAAGTTAAGTTCTCCTAATTCGAATTTTTCTTGGAATATGCGCTTCAAGATTTTGCATTCCTTTGTGGGATGATTGACGAATCTATGAAAGCGACAGTAACGAGTATTTTCCATGTCTTATTCAGTTGGTTCTTTCTTGACATATGGTAACTTGATTGCACTGTCTTGAACCCAAGCATATAATAATTCAATCACCTCTTCGATGGGAAAAGGGAAATCAGGTGCTTCTTGACCAGCTCATGCGTGTTGGGCAGGAGCTTGTGTATCTCGAGTTTGATTATCCTTCCTTTGTGCTTTCGAAAGGGTCGGAGAAGTATGCTTGCGCTGCGGATCGACTTTTCGTTTGCTCCCTTCTGCAACAACATTTGTGGAAGGTTGGAGGTTGTACTATTTGTTGATTAAACGTCTGCTACCTCGAGTTTCTCGTGGTTCTTCAGCTTTTGTAGTCTAAGCTCTCTCCAATAAAGCGAGTGCGGTGAGTTCTTTGATCTCTTGGCCGCTTCATGAAGTTCTGAGAAAGTCTGGAACCTGAGATTTTCCAATAAAGCTCTGTAGACTGGAATCATTCCATTAATGCACAAGTCCATGAGTTGTTGCTCTGTGACATTTGGATCATGGCAGTCCAAAGCTTGAACTCTGAACCTTTTCACATAATCGTTAGGATGTTCGTTCCTGCTTTGAAACATCCTTAGAGATCGAGAGGGTGATTTGCTCGAAACGAAGAAATACTTTACGTAGAAAGCATTAACCATTTCTCCCCAACTTTTGATACTTCCTGGTGCGATGTTGTTGTACCAGGTATATGCCCTGCCTTTCAGAGACTTTGAAAATTCCTTCAGACGGACAGTATGGTTGTGCTCATGTTCACCCAATGCTTTCAAAAATCGAAAAACATGTTCCCGAGCATTGCCCGTTCCATCATAAAGGGTGAATGTTGGAGAGGTGTAACCTTTTGGCAGAGGAATCCTTTGCGTTGCAGCAGGGTATGGAGGTTGGTGACGGTGGACATAAGGCGTCCTATCTTTTCCACGATCCTCCAAAAGGCGTTCCAGGTCTTCACGAGTCATGAAACTGGATGGTTCTTTCACTTGTGAATTGTCTGAAGCCTTAGGAACTTCCTCGTCATCTACTACATGGATCGGAGTGACTTTGGGATCAGCGTCTGAAGATGTTTCTTTAGCTTTTCCTTTCTCTTGAATTTTCTCTGAAATCTTGTCTGTAAGAGTCTTGAGATAATTGCATAGTTCCTTCTGAGTGACAGTCATGTCAGTCTGATTTTTGGCAAGAGTCTCTTGCACCTTCATGAGATCAGCTATGGTAGGTGGATTTTCTCTGATTTCCTCAGGAGACCGACCGAAGAGTGAATTGTTGATGGCACCAGTGCCGTTGCTTGCAGGGGTGATCACTGGAGCACCAGTGCTTGGAGGAGTAGTAGTGGTAGGTTGCGCCGGAGGAGTGGTAGTGGCAGGTTGCGCCGGAGGAGTGGTAGTGGCAGGTTGTACTAGAGGAGTGGTGTTGGCAGTACCAATAGAGCTTGGGTCGGGTGTTGAACCCGGATTGGTAACTGAACTAGACCTAAGACCGACCATCTTTGTGAGAATTGAGATTGCAACTGAGAGAATGATCTCCCACTGTGGTCGGTAATCTGTAGATGGGGCAAAACGAATTGCTGGTTTTTACGGAATTGAGGAGACGACCGTGCGGAGGAAACTCCTTGAACCGAGCGAACTGTCAAAACTCACACAGATGCACTGCAAGAAGGGAGTGCTTTGAATTCGAGAGATCAATCTGTAGGACTCCGGCCTAAACTAAGACAATGGCCGTTCCAGAGTCAATTCGGTCACAAGAGAGGATGGGTCGATCTGTAGGAGGGAAGCTGAGAAATGTGTGAGATCAATGGTGATCGAAGATTGTAAGTGTGTTGTGTATTATGAAATAAGATAAGTTCTGAATGATTGAATTTGCTCTGTTGAGAGTAATTGCTCAGACGTGTAGTTGTTAATCTCGTATTGTCTGTTGGACGTGAGATTGTCCTGTTTTCAATCATGATTCACATGCTTATTTATATTTCCAGAATTGTAAACACCATGATCCCATGAAGTGTGACAGTTGATGGAATCAAAGAGTGGAGAAGTGGAAATCGTGTTAAAATCAGTTACTCAACGTGCAGAGACTTTGTCGATTTTCCATCAACTACTTTGCTAACTTCTTCAACTGATTGCACGACTTGCTCACATTCTCATTGGGTGTATAAACACACGTGTTGTAGACCGCCAGACCAAAACCCTAGTTAATATCCCCCATGTGACACGATTGATGTCTCGTGATTATGGAGTCTGCAAGGCAGACGTGTATTTGGTCAGTTGTTGACTTCATGACTTCATGGGACGATGAGTCCTTGTATTGTTGAGTAGAACACAATTTGCAAAAGTTTCGAGACTCATGAATTGAACATGTCTGCTGAGACAGAGGTATGATTCTCACGTAAATGTTGATAGTTAAGGTGAACAAATATTGCTCATTCGATGGATTGTTGAATATTGACAATTGAACCAATATTCATTAGTCTGAGCAAATGTTGCTCATCTGAGCAAATAGCGCTCGTCTGATGAATTATTGATAGCATGACCAAATGAAATATTATTTAAAATACTATCTACTGAGCCGAGTATAATTAATAAAATGTTGAGCATGGGATCGTCGTAAAATTATTAATGTTCAAATCCAGAATTATGAACCTTGGACTCGAAATCCTAATTCGATCAATTGATAAAATATAAAATTGGGCGTGGGACTGGTCACGGCACGGCCGACCGGCCGGTGGGCCCAGTCCCCTAGCACCTTGGTCAGTATTTTATTATTTATTATCTTCTTTCCTATTTTGCATATGTTCATCGTCCCGTCGTATTTTGAAATACTCATTCGTGCATTCAGGTGCTCGTTAGTGCATTATTGTTGAGTACACTTGCACCATTTTGGTCAGGGCTTACTCGATAGTAGCTTAGATGCCCGTGTGTTGAATATTTATTACTAACCCATGGAATTCTGCTGGGAAGAACCATGAATTGAAGTAATGAAATATTATGGAAAACATATAATATTTTCCAGGGATTCAGTTGATGAATCTGATGATTTAGGAATAATTAATTGATGTCTCTATACTAGTACGATAGTCTAGGAGCATTAATTATTCAGGAGTAATATGTGCTAGTTGAAGCGTCATTTTTCTTTTATATAGTCAGGGAAAACATTGTTACATCCTGAAGACGTTATTGCTCTATACTAGCAGGCAAGCTGTCTAGGAGCCGTCTAATCTTTCGATTCTATACAGAAGTAATTACTGAAATTGCTCAGTATTCATGAGATATGTTGTTGCCTCATCTGAGAGACTACACATCTACATACACTCTGAGAGAAAGTATTCTTAGTCAGAGATTCTTGTGGCATGAGCTTTCATGCTTTCGATAAGAGACATGAGCCTCAATACTCGTCTGATTATTGGATCAGGAGCATATATAATTATCGGTTTACGATTTTGGCCCTTGTCGAAAATCCACCATCTACAGTGTTGAGACATGATCCTCAATACCCGTTATAGGAAAGTGTCATGAAGTAGGACAATCAATGGCGGCAAGAAGTAACGGGTGTAAACGTATCCACTTCCTTCATCATGGAAGCATGGGTTTCTGGCGGTTATACGTTACTCCATTGTTCCACCACTAAATCGTTTCCACTTCCTAGGAGACTAGGGTACGTTTCAATATGACTTGTATAAATAGGCTTCACCTATTTCCACAAAAGGACAATTTTTTGGTCGGCAACATCACAGTATCCAGAAATCACCAAAGAATTGATACCTTTCATTCCAGTTCCACTTTCTCATACAATTCATAAAACAACCACACCTTTAGAATCAACTATTCTGGTCTCAACAATTTCTTCGCTTCCCTCCCTAAGACCAACCCTTCTTCTTCACTTTGTGGTCGAAGCAAGCCTGGAACGGCCATTTCTTGGTTTAGGCCAGGATTGTACAGATTGATCTCTCGAATCAAAAGTACTCCCGTGCATTGCATTGTTTAGGGTTTAGATTCGTTTCTCATTCACACACCCAAAATTACCAAAATCGGCAGAAACAGTTTTCACCCACAAACAATCGGTAGAAACAGTTTTCACCCACAAACAATCGGTAAAATCCTCAATGTAATTGAGTCATCCAACGTAGAAATTAAGATGGGAAAATCCTAAAATGAAGTGGAAAAAGTAAACAAATGATTTTGGATATTATGTCCAGTTGTTTAGCGGGTCTTACACAAAAAAAAATAAAAAAAATAAAAAAATGTTGACCAGCTGTTTAGCGGGTCTTTCTGTTTAGCTGTTTGGCAGACATCTCTCGGTCGTGCTGTTTAGCGGATCCGTCTCGCTGTTTAGCAGACATCTCTCGGTCTTGATGTTTAGCGGATCCGTCTCATTGTTTAGCAGACAACACTCTTCATATCCAGCTGTGTAGCGGATATATTCTTTGTTTTGCTCGAGGGATAGCAAAATATAAGTGTGGGGGTGTTGATAAGCACGTAAGTGCTACATTTTATACCCATATTTATATTAGCTAGGACTCGATATTTTGGCTAATGACACTATTTTAGTGCTTTTGTAGAAAGTACGAGCAAATTTGAGAATCCGAAAATGAACGTCTAAAATAGAAGTTGGATAGCGCTTGCGGCGAAAACAACCTAATGTTAGTCAAATCCCAAGGCACCAAAGAAACAGGGCTCAACTGATAAGTGCTTATGTGGGTCAAACCATCTAAGTTATCTAAGGGACAGAGCATCAAGATGGTGGACGACGTGGTCAATTCTCCTCCACGTTAATTTTGTATTCTTATCACAAACAAGGGTTTTAGATGGAGCTATGGAGAAATAAGACGGAAATGGAAATGGTGTGCTGCTAGATTTTGCAAGAAGACGGAAGAAAGCTATGCATCTGACAACGAAGTAGAAATGTATGTTATTGGCTGAGATTAATCTATTCTGGATATTAGGTTCTCAGGTTGGCTGTACTCGGCCTGAATTGTGTGCCGTGGAAATATATCAGCTCCATGGAACTGGTGTTGGCAGTGGTGATTGAACTGCAGTTGCTGGTTATGACTTGGAGTTGGCTGTGGTGGCTATTGATGTGATTTTAAAAGTTGTTGTAAAGTGGTAGTAAAAGTTCGTTCAACTCGGTCTTGTAGAGATTGGTTTTAAGATTTAAAATAGAAAAAATTAAAAATAAAGTAAATATATACAAAATATTATAGCAGTATCGGGAGAAACTGGGACTCAGGATTTCACTGTTTTTCATATTCAAGTGGTTCAGAAATTAATTCTAGGCAATTATAGCTCAAAACAAAACAAATATCAACTATATTCTTTGCCAAAGTAGATTCCATAAAATATTACTTGCAGATTATAAGCATGGCGCATTGATAGGTGTAGAATACACCGTATTTACTATCTAGTAGTTACGCTTTCTTTGCTATTTTTCTTGTGAATTATGTACTTTACGTGTGTTTTGAGTCTTATAGGTACCCTGGAGTCGCACGGACGAAAAGAAGAAGAAACTATCCAAATTAAGCCAAAAGGACAAAATTGTCATTTCATGGGCGGACACTATCTGGAGCTGAGCCTAGGTTAAGGGGCAACTCTATGTAGTGAAATATAAAAACAAGCCAGCTGATGTTAAGGGGTGGCCACATGTTATTGGATATTCCTTGGGGTGTCCCCTAGCATGTGTAGAAGGGTACCCTTATCCATCCCTTACTTTTAACCCAACCCTAGTTCAGACAAGAAGATATTTCTTCCCTTCTCATTTACTCCTCTCTTTTTCACCTGAAATCGAGACTTAAGACAGCAGCCGCTGCTATTTCAAGAACAGATCGAGAAACACACAGAGGTGATGGGTTTGCTGGAATCGATGGAATTAAGAGGTACAACGAGACAGAGGTGACGGGTTTCTGGTAATTGCTAAAATCGAAGCTCAGAAATGTCACGCCTGTGACAGAGAAGAAGTAGATAGGATGAATTGATGAAACAAAGATGATGTTGCTTCGATTATGGTGGTATTGATCGGCTCGACAGAGGAAGAAATTGGGTTGCTGTGATTCGAGAACTGAGATCGGTGATGGTCTGAGAACAAGAAGACCCTGACGCTGTTGATGGGCTATTATGTGAAATTGATGTTCTGGTGGAATGGGTTTTTGGTAATTGTTGAAATTGATTTCAAATTGATCAGCAGATGAAGAATTTGTGAGTGTTGATGCTGAAATGGATTATGCTTGTTGGTTCTGCAATTGAAGATGGAGTGAGCTGTTGGCTGAGGAGTTAGAAGCTGCTGTGAGTTTGAATGGCTGAGCTGCAACTCATGCAGTGGTGATTACTAGTGGTGGCAGAATGAATGGGTTGGAGGTTAGGCTCGTGGTGGTAATGGTTCATGGTTGTTGGCAATATATTGCAGTTGAGTCTATTTTGGTCATTACAGCTGAAGATGAACCTGAGATGAAGGCACTGCAATGCTGGTGGTGGTGCTGTGCCAGGGAATTGGTAATGAACTCTGGTGGTATTGGTACTGACATGGCAGGATGCAGCTTGGATGTGTTAAGCTGCAAGTGATGTAGCTCTAGTTGAGGCTACTCACCCGAGGCAGAGTGAAGCCAAGGATGTTTTCTGAAGAGAGGCAATGGTGGTGGCAGGCTAAGTTTAATTTGCAGGGAGGTGCTGAATGAATGAGCCAAGAACTAATATGCAAGCACCTGAGATTACAGGACTGGTTGAATGTTGCAATTGAGCTGTGGTAATGCTGTTGTGCTCGAGGTTGAATGAGCAGGATATGGGAGTCGAAATGGGAGAGCAGAGATGTTGCGGGAGAATAAAATTGGTGGTTGTGGATGTGCCCGGTGATAAGGAATTTTGCTATGGAGGAGTTTGCGATTGCGAGTTGGTCAAGGCAAGGACTCATATGAATGAGTTGCAGGTATAAAGTGCAGCTGGAGTGTTGGCTTGGCTGTGCTGAGTGAATGATGTCTGGTGAAAATGGTGGTAGTGGTGTTGGATCCAGGCTTGCGCTGCAGTTTTCAAATGGAAGGAGGGCTTTGTGTAGTATGCTAGATATGAAGCTGGGGCAATAAATGGTGTTGGCCTGGGAATGTAATGCAGACTATGGAATGTCTGGTGCTGCTGTAAATTGGCCTGGGTTTGTACTGGTTTTGGCCCGTGGCAGTGGATGGCTGCAGCTGAACATAAAACTTGATGGTGGCTGTTGATGATGCAATTACAGTGAATTCGAGGTCTCAGGTGCAAGACCTTGCCGCTGTTGGAGCTGTAATGGAGTTGAGGGCAGGTGCTGGTGGATGGAATTGCAGTGAAGCAATGAGCAATTGGAGAAAGTGATTTTTTTTTACTGCTGCAGGTGATGGGAGTTGGTGAAATGGCAGGCATGAGGAGCAAAATTGAAGCCATAGTGCGTTATCATGGTGCATCAGAGTTCAGCATGTGCAATGAGTTGGCCTGGCCAAGTTAATTCAGCTCAGCTGGGTCTGACCGCTGTCTAACTCGCCTGTCTAACTCGCCTGTCTAACTCATGATCTTGACAGAGCTGACCCGATCCGACTCGTTGACCCGACCGTTTTGACCAGTTGACCGGTGACCGGGCGGACTTTGCCGGTCACCTGAACCGATTTCCGGCGACTTTTCCGGCCATTTTTACGCCACAATACCAGTTTTCTGGCGACGATTTTTGGGTCATATTTTCTACAAGGGTTTCTCCTTCTTATGGGCTTGGTGGA
>JAJJWW010000222.1:0-72491 GCA_023531295.1 Papaver armeniacum
TACCTTTGAGATTATCGGGGTTGGTTTCATTTTTTTTTTTGTGTCTTTGGAGTTGTGAATTATTGCAGGTTATTAGTCTTGTCGGTGTGCAAAATGCATCCCTTCATCGTGATGATGTATTGTTACTAGATATCGAGGCTTAATTGATTTATATCACGCATAGGCGAAATTCGATTAAGGTCTTGATGGAAATATTACACTTTCTTCAAAGTGGATTATGACTTAGGACATACTTGTTGTAGCTTATGCTTAAGCCAGCATTTGTTATAAGCGTTTTGGTTTTTAGCCATCTGTTGTAAATTGTAGAGTGTTTGAACAACTTGGGTTTCTAGTTCAAGCTTATCTCATGCTTTAATCGGCCCCTTAGTTTATCTTGACCTTATTACTCGTACTAGCGATGTCACTTTATAAGTTGGACCATCATGGGGTTTGAGGGAAGTATGAAAAGGTGGCTCACATCATAAAATTTCCTTAAAAATAGACATTTTAAGATTCTCTTGTGGAGAAATGTGATTGTGGATGTTAATTTCTACCGTGGATTGAACTCCGAATTCTTTTACTTTTTCTGATAACATTTATGATTTATTTATCGAATAAGAAACTAAATATCTTATTTTTCTCATCTTTGGCCTATTTCTTGGTGATGCCTTGTTTATCTTTTAGGTTTGAAGTGGGTGGTTATTATTGGGTGAGTTTGCTCCTTGCTTGAAGTAGAAGGCATCGAAGGAAATTAAAAAGTACGTGTTCATTTTTGGAATGGCATACTACTTGAAGCACTTTTAAGGAAGGTTGTAACAAGAACATGAGTCTGTTAGTTTTGTATTGATGTTCTATATGAAATAAATGTGACATTTTGACTAGAATGCTAGCAATTCTTGGAAGTAAAGATGAGTACCGGTAGGGTCCACTAGCTCAATTTGTCGGTCGAAACTTATTCTTTCGATATTCTAATGGTGTGCCATGTGCGTAGTCCTAATAGCTTTTGTCATTGTGAAGTATTGTATGCAACCTTAGTGATTAATATACAAGTGGTGGTACAAGCAAATTGATTTTTAGATTGAATGGGGATTTCATTTCTCTTTTGCATATCTCTGTTTCTATACTTTTTTTTTTTTTTATATTCCGAATCTAATCTCACCTATCTGTTTGGTATGATATGACATATCATATTTGGATGGCTAAAGATGGTCATGTTGTTTCAACTTTTATAATGTTGAATTTACACAGTTGATTCTGAGGATGAGATGAAATTTACGCCTTGCATATTTCGACATGGAAGTTCTTAACTCGAATTTGACAATCCCTAGCAATATCGGAGCTTAGGTTTTGGGCTTCTTACAGAGATAAATAAACATTAGCAAGGTAATTCATTACGAATTTCGTTATGTTTTTGTAGGATTTTATTTTTCATAATTTAACTAGGTCTCCTATCGTCTCCTATCTCTTGATCTTATTATGTTAGTTGAGAAGCTCCATAATTTTGATAATTTTAAGTACTTGTGTCGGTTGCAATGATTTCTGAAATAATAATGCTAGTATTCCAAGTACTTTCTATATATCGATCATGGGTTGTTGGGACATCTGGATGCTCATAATGGTTCTTATTACTATTGGCATGGGCAGGTGAATTATGTAGCTGAGATTTATCAGCTCAATATTTTGCAGTGTAATAGAAGCGGTGCACTTGAAGAAGATAAGGATAACTTGAAAAACAAGCCGAGGCTCTTAGATGGCATTTGCGGTTGATACCTCTTGGCATGTTCAAGGTATACTATTCCGATCGGTTGGGAAGCGCGATTCATCTCTTTCTTTGGTTTTAGTTTATTTCATTGCTTGTAGGTTGGTTTCCACCGACTGTAAGAAAATACATCGTAAGATTAAATTGGTGTGAATTCAATAGTTGCATGTGCGAGTTTTGGGGTTTTGACCTAAGTATCGGCTCAATTCACATTGATTAAAATGGTACAACAAATTTCAAATTTGAATTGAATGGTGAATGTTTTGATTGGTGTGTGAAATGAGCTTTCTAATGAAAATTTAATGAGTCTTTAATCTTACATAGGAAGTGGGGCGATTCAATAGGTTCAGTCAGATATAGCAGTTAGACTGCGATTCAGATGAATCAGTTTTTCCTGAAGTTATTATTTGGTTAAAGACCTCTCAAAGCTATAGATTAGCTTTTATAGAAACGTCTGTATATGTTAGTCTATATTTTCAGTCTATTAAAGATAGTCATAATTCAAAAAATTAAAAGAATCTCAGAAACAGTCATTTTGAGAAATAAGACTACGATTCTAGGGCTCCCAGAAGCAGTCGTTTTTAGTGATGTTAAGTCCTTTTTTGCCAGACTTATTATTTTGATTTTCCACTAGTGCAAGTGAGAAGTTGTTGCGTGCATTGCTTTTGTTTCATTTCCATGTAACTTGATGTTTTACCTTGAGATAATAAATGTTGAATACTTAGGCTTATGAACCCTTTGTTTAGAAGTTTTTATTATACATTTGAAGGATTTTGTTGAATGGTGATTGTCTTTGGAAGCTTTATTTAAAACTTAATGTTGAAAACCCATGTTTTCTGACACATGTTTTCTGCGCGCTGTTATTTATTAATAGTTGGCACCATTAGGTAAGGATTTAGGCGACACTTTCTTAACGAAAAACTTTGCTCTATGTCTTGTATTTTATGGGTTCTAAGGGCTTAGTGTTTCGAATTATCGTTTAGGATTTCTGGCCTTCAACGTCCAGTACGCCAGATCTGGAAAACTGCAGGTTTGCAGTTCTGTGACCATCTTTGCGCATACTTTTCCCAGACCAAACGAACTCCGAGTCTGGATTTTTCAGGTGCATTTGAAAGCTGGGTCTATCTAGTTTTAGAATTGGGGTCAAGCTCAGGATTTGGAACTATAATGAAGTCTTTGGAGCCTCGACAATGAAGGTTTGTATGAGACCTTTTTGCGGCATTTCCGCTTGTGATTTTCTGATGTATATTTTGGCATTCTTTTTGTTTGGTTAAGCCTTGTTCTTCCATCTGTTAGGTTGGTAATATTTCCTTAAAAATATGTGAATTAGTCGTGGTTATAAAATTGTAGGAACAAAAAGTAAGCCGGTCTAGCTTCGGTACTCGCCCGTAACCTCTAGAATTTGGGTTAATCCATGACCCGAATTTTGGGGTGTTACAATATGTGTCATTGATGTTATTCGGAAACGTTTCGAATCGATTATTAGAGAGATATAAAACTACATTGTCTGGATACAGGGTGGTATGCATACCCGATTCATCAGGAGAACTTTTATAAGTCCGGAGCCGCTGTACATGTACCAAGTACACGTACCGGCGTAGCTATAGTTCGACAATGACTTTTTGGTACGCATACCCGGTATCCATACCATAAAAAGTATGTGAACTCATGAACCAGGAAAAGTACGCATACCTAGTATGCAAATCGGAAAAGAAATGTTGGTTTCAAAACCAAATAAGGTACGCATACTCAATATGCATACCATAAAAGATATGTGAGTTCCTGAACTTGTTTTTTTCTTAAGGGTACACATACCCGGTATATATACTATGACAAGAATATTCACGAACAAATATAGTACACGTACCCGGTACACATACTTACCCTGTCGAATATTTTCATATGCATCAGAATTATTTATATGAGATAATCAGCATTTTGTTAAGTGCATATTTTGCATATATTTAGTGTTGAATACATGCTAGTAATTGCTTAGTTTCTAGCAAATTATTATATATTACGTTTGTTTTGTGTTATTTATGTTTTGCTAGGTGAATCATCCAAAAGAAGCGAATTGGCACGAAATTGTGCAATAAAAGAAGTTAGCTGCAAGCGGAGAAGGGCCAAAGACCAAGTGGAACTCATTCGAATCTAGGAGTCATTAATATCATCTTGAAGAGGACGAAAAGACGAAGCCAACGGCGAAAGAATGGAGTCATTCCGACGTCGTATGAAGATTTTACAAGCATTTGAAGCAAGCCAAAGTTGCGAAAGATATGGAAGCACATAATTGTTAAAGGTTGCGAAAGATATGGAAGCACATAATTGTTAAAGGCACACGCGTTCGTACTCAGGGTAGCCGCTCAGGGGTGTTAACAGAGTTGAACTGTCAGTCCCGTAAGACTGACAGTTGAAAGCGTGAAAAAGGTACTAGGAGTATTGTTCCGGGAAACATCTTCTTCCTTGCCATCCAGGCGACTTACTCAGGCAGTTGACGGAGACGATGAACGACTGAGCTTGACATGGGAGAACAATGGCTGAAGAACTTGATGGAAGTGATTGGCAGAGAATATTGATGGCTTTTGCCATTAATGGCCATCGATAGCTGCAACCAGTGGAGCTGTTATGAACCTGTCATACAACAGGGGAAGTGATGACGAAGCTGGAGCTCGAGAGAAGACAATGATAACAAATGATCCTGAAGAAGTGACGGAGGCAGAGAAGAACGGTTGCTGCCATTACTTTTTGGGAAGATGGATTTGGACTCGAGTTTGGTGAACGAGTCTGTTTCCGTTGATGATTGTATCGCTGTTCGAGCCTGTGGTAATGATCGAAACGAAGATGGAGAAGGAAAAGAATGACGATGGCGCTGTCGTGAGCTTGGCACTGATAATAATGGTGACAACTTCTCGAGTTGGCAGTGATTGACGATGAAATAATGGAGATGGGTTGTGCTGCGGTAATAGCTCGAGAAGAGCAGTTTCTGTTACACGGTAGTGAAGGTTGTGGAAAGAGTTGGGACTGAGCTCGAGAAGAATAAGAGAAAGAAGATGGAGCTAAACTGTAAGATGATGCTGATCACGATGATGGAGACTAATGATGATATCGGAGCTTGACAGTGGCAGTTGGGTCGATGGAGTTGGGGTCGAGTAGTTGCTGCTCGAGAAACCAGTGAACGATGCGGAGTTTGAGAAGGAAGTGTATCCTGTGGAGGTTAACGATGACAAGCTGGTAATGGCAGGAGTTGAACAGAGAGATGTAATCTCTGTCATGGACCAATCGGAGTTGATAGAGCAGATAGGAGAAGCTCGGTTTAGAGAGTCTCAGTTTATAAACGATGGTAACTCAGGACATCAGTGGGTGTTGGAAGTGGTGATCATTATGGATGCAGATGGCTAGATCGAGTTAGGAAAGGAGAAAGAGCTTAGGAAAAACTCAAAAGAAATAAATCTTCACGGATAGCCTGGTATACGCAGGAGTTATTGGCTTAGAACTCATAAGATTATGAAACTCTCGATTACAAGAGTATCCGTGGATGGCTGGGGTGAGTTTGAAAAGTCAGGGAGAAAATAAATTCACGGAGGCGAGAGTTACCGTGAAAAGACGAAGGGAAAAGTGAAAGTTCAGGGAAATTCATTTCTCACGAAGGCACGAGTATCCGTGATTCTGACGGGCGAAAACTGAAAACTCAGGGAAATTATCTCACGGTGGGATATCTGTCCGCGGAAATTGGATTTGAAAATTACATTGTCAGTCTCAGGGAACTGACAGTTCAAGAAGATTATGTGGGAATTATACTTGTCAGTCCTCTATACCTGACAGTTGAACAAGATCAGTTGGGCTGGGCCCCTGCCACCTACGCAAGCCCTTGAGACAATCTCAATACTCTATGCACGACCAAGACTTTGGAGCGTGGGTTATTTGGTGCGTTTTTGGCAAGTTGGCATATTATTTCGACCGGGATTCGAGCACGGGCGTGTCTACTATTTTGCTACCTATAAAAGAGAATTCTTATCACATATCTTTGAATTTTTTAATCACGCCTTTGGAGAGAAGAACACAAGGAAGAAAGCTAGAGTTTTGGAGCGATTTCACCATCGTAACAATTTCTCTTTCATTTTCTTATATATTTAACATGGGTGTTTCTACATCCATGAGTAGCTAAACCCATAATTGATTGATGAATATATTAACCCATTGACGGTTTAGTAACGAAGAAGGATTCCTCGATCATCTCTCTCCATATTGCTTACAACTTAATCTTTTAATTACTTTTAAATCTAAAACAAAACCCCCCATTGTGACATTTTTGACAACTAAATCTCCCTGCTCTTAGTGGGAACGAACTTGACTTCCATTATATTACCAGTTAATTGTGTGGAAATAAGTGATTTAATTTGATTGCACTCACGACACACATCACATTTGAATAACTCTTTATAAAACACTATCTATATAAAACACTTTATAAAACACTATCATTTTGATCATATGTGTGATTCAAGAAAAGTCTTAAAGTGTTATATGAATGTGATAAAAAGCGCTTTTGTTATTAGTAGTCCCGCAATAGCTATAATTAGGTCAAGTGGTCAAAATACTACGTTCACCCTGAAAGTGAATTCGATAATATATACTTAACAAGGAGGTGAGAAGGACCGGGACGTTCTCAAAGTGATTAGAGAATATAAATCAAAGAGGAGGGTAAGCAAACCGTGATTAAGCTTAATGGTCAATGGACGTCCGAATATGTTCCTATACATATGTTTATTGGTTTGGAAAGTATGGGGTGTTATTTTCTTGGACGTGTGCGGACTAAGGTTGAAAAGGAAAGGGTACCAAGTACACCACCAATTTTTTTCGTTCGACAACTTGTATGGACAAAACCTAATACAATTGCAAGTTGTTGATAGGGTAAAAGTGAGAAGGATGAACTAGTCCTAATCGCAGCAAGTACCCCCAAGGTAAAGAGAGGTTAAGATGAATTAAGTGTGTCCTTTAAGTATCATTTATTCCCCTTTTATAATAATCTTTCCTCCACCTCTTATGAATAAATACACATAAGATTAATATATTACAAACTACCACTCCCTTTTTTCCAAGCTATTAAGAGACTAAGAAAATGGCCTTTTGGCCTCGAAGGAAGCCCAACTCTTCCAGAATTTCCCTTCTTGGGCTAGGATCATCCATTGTATGGATTGGGCCTGGTCTCCTAGTCTCCCTTTCATAAGAGGAACCCTTAGCTCCCTCTTTTTAGGGTTAATTATTTTCATGTATCAACACAAGTAGACCAACTTAATGATTTTTGACAATATGTATATAAAGTTTATATCTCTATCTCTTCTCAATCAGAAAGTCTAGACAATGTAGTCCATGAACCTGATTGTTAAAAAAAGTACTTGGACGATCTCAAAAATCAATATCCAGGATCAATCTAGTTGTATCCAATATATTCAAATTCGAATTCTGCGAAGTAAAAAATTTGTTATCTATCTTTCAAGATACAAACTCTACAAGAGACGAGTCTCGTAATTGATATTAATTATACGGACGTATCTACTAGAATTGAATAAGTACTACTTGTGTAAATCATATTATAAAGATAAATACTATAATGCAGAAAAGGAAAAACACAAGGTGCCAGAAGTTTTGTTAACAAGGAAACCAAAACTGCAGAAACCTCAAGACCTCATCCAGATTTGAACACCAAACTGTATTAAGCCTCTACAGATACTAGCCTACTATCATACTTCGAACTGGAATGTAGTTGAAATCGAATCCATCCTCCAAGAAATTCAGTTACACTTGCGTTCCTTACGTCTCTTGAACCTTGCAAGGCTCTACGCAATTGATTCCTTTAGCTGACGTCCTTTACAACCTAAGAGTTGCTTCAACCTAAATGAAGATTTTTGATACCAATCTGCCTCTAACAGACAAGCCTATTTGATTTCCCTTTAGATCAAATATCAAGGCTTGCAATAGACAAAGATAACAAAAGTCACAATTCCGGAACACTTACACTCAGTTAACCGAGAAGCCTGAATTCTTAACCACCTCTCAAGAACAATCGTGAACTAATCAATTAAGAATAGTTTTCAGATATATCTTTAGGAATCACAAAGTTTGCGACTAAGAGAACTTTGTTATCTCTATCTACCTGGCCTGAAAGAGATTGCGAGAACTTCAATAACAAAAAAGTAACATCAGGATACACAAACTAATAAACTATCAAGGTAAAGATAGTCAGACCTCAGGCCTGGCTTCACGTATCCCCAAGTGAAGTCTTTAAGTTGTAAACTTAATTATGTTTCATAGAGGAAACCTAGGTCAATATAGGACGAATCTAACAATCAACTAGGACGCAAAGTGTCTGGGATTGAATTTCCCAGTTTAATGAGTCTCTTTATTTATAGATGTTCAAGACTGGGAGTTTCTCAGGATTCGGGCTAAGATAACTTGAGATTTAAGCAAACACTCGTTTTATTTATATAAAACTCTAATTATGGTTTCAAGTAAGCATGTCAGAAGTTTGTCTTGAAATCACATAAAAGAATATACACAGTGGTCTGGGTACGTGAACCGTGTATAATGACCGTTCTTGGCAAATGTGCCTGTCGAACTTAAAAGCAATATCGTGTTCATTCAAACACTTAAGACTTTAATCATGATGCACATACACAAGATGTTTTAGTGATCAATGATGTTTAGAGGTGTTTACGAGAGTCATAACAATGCTAAGCATATTTAAAAAATAAATCTTTGAGCATCTGCTAAAAAATCCACTAGGACCGTTGGTGAACGGCTCGTGAACCGTCAGGTAGTTCATGAGTCAGGGTGCTACGGTTCGTGAACTTGGTTCGCTAACCATTCAACGACTCGTGAACTCAAATGTCAATGGTTAGTGAACTGGGTTCGCCAACCGTTGGCCTTTCACCAAATTCAGATCACCATGGTATGTGAATCTGGTTGGTGAACTGTCCCATTCTGAACTTATGATTTTCGAACTGATTTGCGAACCTTCATTTATTCCAGAAACTCATATATCTATGGTTTGCGAAATGGTTCGTAACCTACTACGAGTCCAAATTACAGTAGTTCTGAATTTTTCTTTTTGATGTTTGAAATCTTCCCGAAAGACGTAGATTGAATATCATTGCTTGGGAAATTTTCAAATGATCCAAAACATTAGTTCTTGAACAATGAATTCTTTTGAACTAAGTTTCCAAAGGGCCAATGAACATCCATTGCTTGAATCATTTTTCAATATGTTTAACAAGACAAGTTTGACTCGAAATTTCTTATTTGCAATAAATCTACTAGAAGTCATACGACATAGTCTCATATGGATAGAATGGTAAAGCTTATGAGTAAATAGAATGGTTCAGTCTTCACATACCTTTGTTGATGAATTTCTCCAAATGTCTTCTTCGATCTTGATTTTCGAGGATTATTCAAAGTGATGTCTGATGCTCAACTACCAACTTCTATACCTTGTCTGAGACTTGACTTAATAGACTAGAAATCAAGTTATAGTTTTGTTCATCTAACACCGACAACAAGCTTGAGATAACAAAACTTGTGAGTTCCACCGAGCAGTGCTCTTCAAAGGTAAAACGTGAACATCTATGATGATCCAACCGTGCATTTGTTATATCACCGCCACGCATAATTTTTTTACCATAGTAGAAATTCAATTTTGCCCATCCATATGGCTGATCAAATTTTCTAATTAGCAAATTCCTATAGGAATTGCCCCACGACCCCTACCCAAAAATGTTAAAGCAAGTAAGCAACAAAACTCCCTGTTTTGCTAATCTCACACATTCATCAAAAAAATCCTTTGATGCGTCACCTCCTCTCAGGGCCGTTCCTAAGAATTTTTTGCCCCGAAGTGAATAATATATTTTTTTTGCCCCCATATAAGCACATACTTAGTTATATTCACATGATTTGCAGTGTGGGTTATCTTTTTCACATGTTTTGAATTTTGAAATGAGTTTTCTTTAAGCGGGAGAAGCCAGAAATTCGATATGCAGAAAATAATTTTGTATACAAGGTTGATACCTAAATATGATTATGAGGCCGAAGGCCGCCCAATTTTTTTGGTTTTTTTTCTTTATTTTTTAGACAAGATATATGATTGTGTATGTCTTTCTGTAAGTAGATTTAATTTCCCAGTTTAAAACTTTAATTCCTTAATATCAATCAAACAAAAAGTAATATAATTAGAAAGTAGAAAGCTTTTTAAATCCTAATTAACACCATTAAACTTTTATCTTTGAATTTTATATAAATTATATATAAGTCCTTGATAATTATTTATTGGACATAAACCTCCACATGAAAAAGATGTTTATTGCTGCCCCATCCCCTTGTTGCCCCAAAGTGGTGTCCTGCTTACCCCTCAGGACCGGCCCTGCCTCCTCTAAATGCCATCTGACACCAGCTTTATATGCGGAACTTTGATTGGCAAACATCGATAAAAAACAGCAACTTAACACGTTACAACACTAAACACGTACGCTTAGTGCGTGGTTCCTGAAGTTTTTGAGTCGTTCTTTCCAACGTGTGGAAACTCTATAGTCTCTACCGGTTCTGGGTCATAAATTTAGTCATCCAAAACTTCTCTATTACTCTCCTTCTCTCTCTCTCTCTCTCTGTAGCCACTCTTCCGTTAAATTGGGTGAAGTTAGGGTTTTAGAGACGTTCTTCTCTTGCGATAATCAACTCAGAGCGACAAGATCCAGTCTAGATTATTTAGGCCATTTATTTTGATCGATCGGTTGCTTGGTTTATTCATTAACATCAGAAATTCGGATTTTAGGTCATGTAAGTTCAATTCGAATTTTGTTTTTAAATTTTGTTTTTTCAGAATATCGTTTTTAACTGTATGTTCGTTTCGATTTTGTCGTTGAATTGATGTTGTTCTAGGGTTTTGAATTTTTGTAATACAATGAGTGAGTGAGTAAGTTCTATAGTTCACCGTTTGGTTTGATATGCAGTAGTGCGGCATGTATTAGGTATATGCTTTGATTTTCTGAGCAGAGAGCTTACATGCAGTTGAAATCGGGATATCAGTGGTTAGAATGAAGCTCAAGTAGCATTTTGACTAGGAATTTAGTTTATAAGATCAATTGTTATGGGCAATTAATCAGTTGTAGTAGATACACTTGGCTATTGATGGTAGAATTTCAAACGATTTTCACTTGCCTTAAACTAAGTTGTTCAGACAGTATCAGTATAGCTGTAATGTAGTATGTTTGTTGGCCTCGTATTTAAAGGTTTGGGTTATATAGTGTGAGATAGGAATATTATTTGTTATCAGCAACTTGGCGCAGAGTCTTTTTTTGAGAATTCAGCAGGTGTTAGCGTGTTCCTCCATTGTAGGGTACCTTAGAGTTGTTTATCTATTTGGCATGATGGATGTGAGTGCACAGACAATGGAAAAATTGAAATATATGATTAACACACATCAACCGTAAGGTCTGTAACTGTAGGGCGTTATCCTGTTATGACTGTTAAAACTCATGATCCCCATTTCGCTACTTGTGCGTAAGTTTGGTATGCGCCAAGTAATCCAATCCATATCATTCTTCAGTAAATTATGACATCGCATCACTGCTAGTTTAGTAGTTTAGAACTGGATTGATGGAAAATTTCCTATAATTGAAAAGCGCTTGGAATTTCAGGACTCCTAGAGGTCTATGGAAATACAGTGAGGTTGTTACCTACCACCTAAATTACCATTGGGAACAGTAATTTCTAGGTAATTTGTTATCACCACTCCGGTGAATCAAGTCATTGTTACTTAGTACTTCAGTGCTATTTTGCATGGCTCCAACTACAGCTTTGTTTTGCTTGCAGTTAAAGGGTCTAAATTTTTTATACCAAACAAAGTGTTTTCGTAGTGCATTGATTTGTTTTGCTTATTGATTTTGCATTTTTAATTGATGTTTCTTATAGATTGGACTGACGTAAAGAGTCCTATTGCTTCTTGCTCAGTTTGGTCTTTGTTTTAATAAACTCTCCTTCCCGCTTATGAGCTGGTTCCCAACAAAGTGGATATGCAGTTCATATAGATGCCATACAGTGGGAGTGATCTTCATGATATATTTGGTTCCACAGGAAGATTTTTCTTTCATTTTGGAGGATGGATACTGAGACACTGCAAAGACCTGGTGAGTACAACGCTACCACTTCTTAGTATCAGGTGACTACAGAAAATGTGTCCTATCTTGGTGCTTTGTCATAGGCAATCTATTACCTTTACTAAATGTCCTCTCTCTTGTTGCAGGTTGCCAGACCCACAGGGAATCATCTTCTTAGATCTGCTGCTGAAGGAGAAGTTCATTCAACAGATATGGCTCAGGCAAAGCCTATTGATATTACTTCTTCAGATAGTGAAAGTGATATAGAAATTGGAACAGAAGATACAGCTTCGGTACGTAACAGATCTATTTCTGCCACTAGGCATCTTCCTACATGGGCGAAGAACTCAAAAGGTAAAAGTCAGTGTTTACAAAATTGATATCTACCTTAACTATGTAATTTTAACCTTTGTGCAGCTTAATGATGTCGTAATATTGCAGGTCATGGTGGATTGTCCCAAAAATTTCCAGTGCATAATGGATCATCGGCTCGGGTGTTAGGCATACAAACTATAATCACCTTTCACAGGTCACCCCACAGATGCGTCAAAACAGTAATTTTGCCCAGCATGTTGCCCTGCCAGATGATTCAAAAGTTCAACAGCTAATCGGTCAATTGCTCACCCAGGCGATGGTTTAGGCCCCCACCAGAACCCTTATCAAATTATGGATTCCAAGTATCTCAGCATGTCTGGTGCAGAACAATCAGCGAGGGTTCTTCCACCTTCTTTTGGGAATGGCAATCAGATTTCTGATACCCATGGAAAAACTTTTTATCCGCCAGCTCATTTAGGGAGGCAACATGATGACGATGTTGTAATGTACGAACCTAGTGGAGCTAGAGTGTTGCCTGCATCTGTGATGCATGGGAGGTCTTTCATTAATTCCCAGGGTACTAGTTCTAGTGAACCAGCACATCGTTCTGGGGTAGAAGACAGGCCTGCGGAAAATGATGAGAGACTTATTTTCCAAGCTGCTCTACAGGTATTTCAGTCAGGACTCTGTTGTCCCTTTAATCATCTGGTTCATTGCTGTCAACAGCAGAAGCTTACTAACTTAAGAATTTGTTTGTGCACTGTATCTCAGCATCTTTCCCAGCCAAAAGCAGAAGCCACTTTGCCCGATGGTATTTTGACGGTCCCTCTGTTAAAACATCAGGTCTGGTGTGTTCATATCTTATAGAATAGTATGTAAAAATCTGTCGCCTTTTCTGAGCTACTTTGTGCTTAAGCTGTATTATTTTGCAGAAAATTGGATTAGCATGGATGTTCCAAAAGGAGACAAATAGTCTGCAGTGTTTAGGTGGAATTCTAGCAGACGATCAGGTTACTTGTTTGAAGTTGATTAAGATTTTATTTCACGTATACTACATTACTTGGGTCTTTGCTTAACGTTGCAGCCGGTCTCATCTTGATATTATCTAACAGGGCCTTGGTAAGACTGTCTCAATGATTGCCCTAATACAAATGCAAAAGCATCTACAGTCAAAATCAGGTGCAGAAGAGGTGCAGACTGTTCCCACTGAGGCCTTGAATTTGGATGATGATGATGATGAAGGGGTTGTTTCAGAGTTAGAAAAAGTAAAGGATATACCTGATTCGATGAAGTTAAAAAGGTCCCAGATGTTAGTACTTCTGTGTCTTCATTCCAAAGTGGGAGACCAGCGGCAGGTACATTGGTTGTCTGCCCAGCAAGTATTCTTCGCCAGTGGGCACGGGAATTGGAGGACAAGGTTACAGAGAGCGCTAGGCTCTCTGTCCTAATTTATCATGGAGGCAATAGGACGAGGGATCCTGTGGAGCTGGCAAAATATGATGTGGTTCTCACAACATACGCCATTGTAACTAACGAAGTTCCGAAACAGCCTCTAGCCGATGATGATGATGAAGATGGAAAAAGTGGGGAAAAATATGGAATCTCTTCAGAATTTGCTGGTAGTAAGAAAAGAAAAAATATGGCAAATGCTGGTAAGAAAGGTAAAAAGGGTAAGAAAGGAATCAATGGTTTGGGATTTGATTGTAACAGTGGTGCACTTGCAAGGGTTCGTTGGTTTAGAGTGATACTGGATGAAGCTCAGACTATTAAAAACCACCGGACTCAAGTGGCTAGAGCCTGTAGTGGTCTTCGAGCTAAGAGGAGGTGGTGCCTATCTGGAACCCTATACAGAATTCAATTGATGATCTTTTCAGCTACTTCAGATTTTTGAAGTATGACCCTTATTCTGTCTACAAGTCCTTCGTTACATCGATAAAGTTTCCAATATCCCGAAATTCAAGCAATGGCTACAAAAAGCTTCAAGCAGTGCTGAAGACTATCATGTTACGGCGTACAAAAGGTGATTCTTAGCATCTCTTTGTGTTAGCTTCCATATCTATAAAAATAGGAACTAGTCCTAGTATCGTCTTCTTTCACTCTTGCTTCTTTTTTTTAAGTTGGAGATTCCTAGTAATAGAAGACTAGCATTTTTGTTTTTAAATGTCTCATGAATGCTTGTGTCTAAGTTTCTTTTCTCTCTCCCTATGCATTTTTGCTGTCAAATGCTGTCATGAATGCTTATTTTCCAAGTTTCTTCCCTTTGCAAAACTTGCTGAGCAATGGAAGCCGTCTTTCTTTTGCTGTTAATCTTGTGAAGATAGTATAAGCATGCAGCTTCTCCACATTAACCAGCTCATTATATAGTCAATATAATGTTTTCATGCTTTGTTCTGCCTTTGTCAGGTTATTTTACATTCATATCAAAAGTTGATTGAATGGATGTTTATAATTGATTTGCTCCTAGAATACAGTTGCGTAGGAAAGCATCCTCCATTTTTTAAAAAAGCATATCAACTTCCCTTGTTCTAGGCAATAACTAGCTGGAACTCGAACACAGAGACACTTACACTCAACTTATATTTTTTAAAGAATGGTTCAAGAATTTTAAATTGAGTTTGTTGTTCCTTCCACATGAGACCAAAACAGTCTCAACCTACCCTATCTGTGGATTGAAAATTGAGAGCATTGCTGATTCCTGAATTACCCATCTACCTCTTTTTCTTAACAAAATATTTATTTGTTATCTTTGAATATTGTTATGTTTGTATAGCGTATCCTAGATGCACATTCAGGACTTCGAGCAAGAGAAATTTCACTTGCTAAGTAATTTACTAATACTGTTTATCTTGCTGTCAGTCTTTTAAAAGATTCAGTGTTGGTTTTCACTCCAGAACGTCAATATTTCAATATTTTCATGCTGTTTAGTGTTTTCTAGAATTACCGATATTGTTGGATCATGTTCTATGCATTGTGTTTGAGTGCTTTAAAATGGGCCATTTATTAGCATTCAGAATGGGCAGATGTAAATTTTGGGGCTTCAGCTTCAGTTTCTTATGGTACCACACCGTGAAAATGGTAAATGGGCAGGGCCCTTGATCATCATGCCGTTATAACTGATACATAAGTCGTATATATGGAGATGCTATTATTTGATGTACATAGTTGTTTGTTTGTTCATGGTTTCTGGTTGCTGACTTTCTTGAACTATTTTGATGTAGGAACGCTGCTTGATGGTGAACCAATTATTAATTTACCGTCGAAGACGATTAACTTGACGAAGGTGGAGTTCTCCGCTGAGGAGCGTGCCTTTTATTCTAAGCTAGAATCAGATTCACGCTCGCAGTTCAAGGTACTTAATTATGCTTATGGTTGTCTTCTAATTTTGGATGCTTGGACTAATAGTTGCATATTTTCAGAAGTGGATGACTTCTTTTACTTACAGAGTTTTGAAAGCATTTCAGCACTTGTACTGGTCATAGTAATGATGCGTACTTGCAATATTGCAGGCATATGCTGCAGCTGGCACACTGAATCAGAACTATGCAAGTATTCTTTTGATGCTTTTGCGTCTTCGTCAGGCTTGTGATCATCCCTTTCTTGTGAAAGGCTTCCACTCTAATTCAGCTGGAGAAGCTTCCGTAAAAACAGCAAAAAAGCTTCCGAAGGATCAGCTTATGAATTTGCTGAATAACCTAGAAGCTTCTTTGGCGATATGTGGTATATGCAATGTAAGATTTCCTCATACCCGATACATTTAGTGTATCTAATTTCTGTGTTTGATTTTACTGCTTATGATTCCTTGTGGAGCGATGTCTTTCCCAACTGCTGCATACTGCAAGATGCTAAAATAGGTTCTCATTGGTGTTTGGCGGGTAAATTTTCGTTATATGCCAAGGATGATTTGTTTAACTGGAATGTTGACAGTTGAAAGAAGAGTAGTTTACTTAACTAAGGAAATTAAGCAATCACTTTAAGGGAAACAGAGATTGTGTTTGGCGGGTAAATTTTCGTTATATGCCAAGGATGGTTTGTTTAACTGGAATGTTGACAGTTGAAAGAAGAGTAGTAAGCAATCACTTTAAGGGAAACAGAGATTGTGTTTCGCGGGTAAATTTTCGTTATATGCCAAGTATGGTTTGTTTAACTGGAATGTTGACAGTTGAAAGAAGAGTAGTTTACTTAACTAAGGAAATTAAGCAATCACTTTAAGGGAAACAGAGATTGAGTATCTACAAACTATAGTAGCATAGCTAATACTATCTAGCTATTTACATGTTATGTTATGTTTCTTTGATGTATATTATATAGGCATTGAGATTGTGGATAATGGAAGCTCTTGTAATACCTCAGGGTTCACATCTTTTTTCAGTTATTTTGAACCTTTCTTTTTACGGATTCTGATTGGTAATATTTATACTGCTTAAGATGTTTGTTTACAGGCCCATATAGAATATATGGGATTGCATAAAAAAGATGTACTTGAAATTGAATTGTCAATTTACAAAGATACAAGTAATCTCCTGCAGACTAGCTTTTGATCATTCTGCTGTTAAGCTTATCTAAACCTTCTACCATTTTTTTGCAGGATCCGCCCGAGGATGGAGTTGTTACCATATGCCTGCATGTCTTCTGCTATCAGTGTGTATCTGAGTATTTAACTGGTGATGACAATTTGTGCCCTGAGCCTGGATGTAGAGGACAGCTCAGTAATGCTGTTGTCTTTTCTAAAGCTACTTTATTAAGCTGTCTTTCTGACGAGCCTAATGGTGCTTCCACAAGTTTGTCTGAAGTTGCTGAGAGTTCTTTAGGATTGCCGAATATGTATGGTTCCTCAAAAATTAGAGCTGTTGTTGAATTTCTGGAAAAGCATTGCAAGGTGAAGACTTCAATTTCTGAGGGATCCAATGGATTTTATCATTCTTCTGAAGCAGATAATGATGTTACGGGCAAGTCTGCAAATCCATTGGAAGATACTAACTCTCACAGTAATGGAACAGAAAAAGCAATTGTTTTTTCCCAGTGGACTGGTATGCTGGACTTAGTTGAATCTGCATTGAACCAATCTTTAATACAATATAGGAGACTTGATGGAACAATGAGTTTGCCTTCAAGAGACAGGGCCGTTAGAGATTTCAACACTGATCCAGAGGTTTGACTGTTGATCTGCAGATAAGTGAAAAGTTTTCATTTGTTAGTTGACGTTGTTTGAATCTTGAGTCTCACGATGTTAATTTTCATCCAGGTGACTGTAATGCTGATGTCACTCAAAGCCGGAAACCTTGGTCTAAACATGGTAGCTGCTTGTCATGTTATAATGCTAGATTTATGGTGGAATCCAACAACTGAAGATCAGGCAGTTGATCGGGCTCATCGAATTGGGCAGACTCGTCCTGTTACAGTAACACGATTAACTGTTAAGGATACAGTAGAAGATCGGATATTGGCTCTCCAGGTGTGATTTCTTAGTTAACTAGATATTTGATATGTTGTGGGGTGGTTTTCTTTTTTTTCTTTTGTTGTTGTTGTTGTTGTTGTTGACATGCCAATATTCGACCTTTACATTGAAAAGGGCTCTCAGTCCATCCCCCATCTAGAAACTGCCTTTTGAACCAAAGGCTGTGTTTCATATGATGATCTCAGGGTGGGCTCTGAGATGAAGATGGCCCAAGACAAACATATAACACATGATCTACATACATGTTAATACTCACAAAAGAGTTGTGAGAGCATTTAATTGGAAGCATTACTTACATTTCTGTTGACATAATTATTCTCACATGCTTAAAACGTTGTCTGTGGGATGAAGACCCAACAACTGATTTTGGGAGACAATTATCTACGCCATCATCCCCATGATTAAGTTCATTCTAAAACCTGTAATCTGTCATCTCTGTATAGGAATTCTTAACGGAAATTAAGCTGCTTGATTATTGTAATCAGTGGATGGTTGTGTTAGAATCTTCTGATTGTATTCAGTTTGGGTGTGGATATTGTAATTAATATGTCCATCATCGTCACCAAAAGTAGCCGTTGGATCTTCACCACGTGGGTGCAAGACAGGATGTGATTATAAGCATGCGAGAATAAAGATGTCAAGTTTTCAATGGATTCGACCTCTAGAAAGACTATGACCACAAATATGCTTCTTATCTTTAAATTTTTCTGAATTCTTTTTAACCTTCTGGGACTAAAAAGTTCAGACACGCACGTTGGAGGCCACCGACACAGATGGGTGTTCCGTGTCTCATTGCATGTCTAAAATCGGTAAAGAATTTTAAAATTTTCATGTTTTTGCAGGATGAGAAGAGAAAATGGTTGCATCTGCTTTTGGAGAAGATCAAGTGGGTGGTACCGCAACTCGGCTTACGGTGGAGGATCTGAGATATCTTTTCATGGTTTAAGGACAAATGCACATTTTCCTCGGCACCACATAGCAGTCAAAAGTTTATGTACACAATTTTTGTCTAACTATAGGAAGAGTAGAGGTGCTGCAGCTGTGCATCTGCAGCTCGCCTGCATGGTTGTGAATCAGAGCAACAGGCTAACTAGTTGCAATTATTATCGAATGGTGATTTCTGCCACATCATTGCAATCAAATT
Organism: Papaver armeniacum; assembly: GCA_023531295.1. NCBI lineage: Eukaryota > Viridiplantae > Streptophyta > Magnoliopsida > Ranunculales > Papaveraceae > Papaver > Papaver armeniacum. Next base: position 18,798 of record JAJJWW010000222.1, read on the forward strand.
TTGTTTAAGATCGAATGCACATATACATAACCAGGCAACAGGACTGTGAATATGCATGCTCTTCAAACATGGAAACCTTGGTGGTCTGCTTTGTTAGTTTATCTGAAGAACAAAAAGCTTGCTGTATAGAATGAGAAACTGAAGGCGTAAGATGGTTGCACATGGAACAGTTTTTTTGGTATTTCAGTTCATAGGTCTGTTTTACTGTAAACTAGCACCCTTGGGAGACTATATGAAGAGGCTTACAGTATCTTTGTTGATCATCCAAATGTACGAATCTTGGATGGTTGCAAATCAACCATTGGAAGAGCAACATTGACCTGATTCTTCTGCAGTGGCAAGTGAATGACGTTCTGAACCTTCTGGATCATAGCTTGTAATGAGGTATACTGTTCTTTTGGATTTAGGTTGAAGGAGGAGGAAGATGACTTCTCTGCAGATCAGTTCAGACACAAGTTGCCAGTCTCTTCAGGATGTGCATGGTATTTTGCTGAAGTTAAATAGGGCAGCTGGGCTCCATATATTTATCATGGAGCTGTGTTGATGGTAATCTCTGAGCTTTTGTATGGTTCCTTGTTGCCTGTTATGTTGGCTTTCTACTGCTATATTGATATTAACTGTTATCTTACGACTTTTGAGTATAGCATAGTGTTGGTATGGGGCTAATTTAGATTTTAAAACAGCTACTTCTTGGGATGCTATCCCAGCTTGTAAAATTAGTTAGCTATTATTTCAACCTTCATTCTTTCTGTTTTCCTTAATTGGACAGAGGTTTTGACCTGTCAACTAGGTAACTCGGTCACTAAATCGCAATCAACCCCCATTTGGCTCAGGTGAAAAGAAGAAAAACCTAGATGAAAGGAAAGAATGCAGTGGCGGGAAGGAGGATTATTTGAAAATATGGAGATGGTGGAGCAGTGGGCTGGAGGGCCCTGTCAGTCTTATGACCACGAATCTTTAACTTCGGCTTACTTCCAAAAGCTGTAAAACTTAATGAAACAATGGCAAAGCTGTCTTACAGTCTTGGATAGACCCCTGGCTTCATTGAACCTCTTAAATGACCAAAGTACCCATCTATTCTTGGAAAAGAACTGAACTACATTAGTAGCAGTTAGAAAAAATAAAAAGTTACATTAATTAAACTTCAAGATTCAACTGTTCCGAAGATTTTGTTCAAATCTGTTCTTGTTTACATCTCTATCGCATCCTTTTCTCAGTTTCTTGATGCACTAATTCATTCACATGCTCATTAGTCATATTCTGGTGTCAGTAGCGTGGCCATCATTACCTGTGAAGTGCTCTGAAATTTTTGCTAGGGTTTTGGATGTGACAAGTAACCCTAATAAAGATCTAAAGAAAAAGGAGGAAAAGCATGGAAATAAAGCAATTGAAAGAAAGATTAGTATGTATATCCCAAGATGATACTAATTCCCAAGCATTAATGGTACGCTTACTTTGGTTGATTCTCTTGTCTTTTATCCAAATTTACCCACACTTTACCTTTTGTGGGGGCTCTTAGAGGGTTTTCAGCATTGGCCTATAGGTCTAGGGCAGTGGAGTTGCCCTCCAGTCAATCATCAAAATCCCATCTTTAAGTTTTACCAAAAACTGCATTATTTCTGATATTCTCCCAAAACAACTTGAAAACACTATATGGTAATACCAAAAGCAATTCAAGCAAAAGCAACTACCTTTGCAAAAGTCATTGTTTGAATGAATTCCACCTTGTTTCCAATTGATGTTTTTTTGCCTTCTCCAAGTAGTGGCTTCACATTGACCACCATTATCATTGCTTCTCTTCTCATGACTGACACTGAACGGCTTTAGAGAGAAAGAGAGGGCAAAAACAAAGTTGATGGACGATTGTGAGATGTGATGCATGTCAGGTCACACCACTCACATACAGACACAACACAATTATTTTTATAAACATATGGTTAAAGCAGTCTTTTATCTCGTTCTTCATATATGGCTGCTCTACCCTTTTCTCTCCCAAGAATCCCAAGGCTAAGCCAAGGATCCTCCTCTTCTATTTGTTGTGGCTGTAAAAGTTTGTTAAGTGACAAAACAAAGGAAAGCACCAACTTCATTCAAATATATATAGCAGCAGATGTTTGAATACCATACCAATATTTACATTTTCACTACTAATAATCATTCCAGTAAAACTTAGTTACTTTAATTAAAATCGCTATTATTGCATACATCACTAGTTACTTTAATTTACTATTCTCATTGCATTGCATGAACCACTACTGCTGAAAATGACTACATACTGCGATAACCAAAAGCTAATCTTACAAAATTCACATATTCTGGAGTTGATGCATAATAAATTCTTTTAAGGTTTTAGCATGTATTAGGTCCGAAACCGAGAAAACCATTTGCCGCATCAACTGAAATCTGAATACCTTCCTGTTGGATGTTACCAATTATACCAGGCCCAGAAGTAGGAGCAAAAGCAAAAGCAAAATGTCCCCATATTATCCACTGGAATCAGAAAATTCCTGGCTGGCAGTGTTAGTACCGGACCACTCGTGAAGTAAAACGACACAGTTGGAACCCTCACCACAGCAAAATCATTAAGATTGTAACATGTATCAAAAAGGGATACTCGAGAGGCCCGAGGTAGGTTTGCAGTGGCGGCGATAAATGAGTCGCGCAACGCCATATAAGCTGCGGTTGGGAGCCTAGTAACGGCTGTACCTGTATCCATGATCACACCACCATACTCAGAATCTGAAAGTTGGAAAACATTTTGTGATACCGGAATCCGGGCACCACCTACCCCAAGGCCAGCTAGGCCTACAAAGTAGAAGCTAGGGGCGCGAGGATTACGAATAAGTGGGACCCATACTGCTCCAGAGGGTATAGCCCGGCGCCCGAAAACCATGGATCCATCAGCACCGGAGCCTCGACTTACTAGGCAATAACCAAAAGCTCCTCCAGTTTGACCTCCAAGCTGCCCGATAAATGACATAGAACCTCCACCAAGGCCTAGTAAACCTGCGGCACCGACGAACATTCCACGGTTTCGGTGACCACATCCAATTGCGACGTTACGAACAATTGTTCGTCCAAAGGTAAGTGTTTCAAGAGCCAGGGTTCCTTTTGTGTACGACCCATCACCATATGAAACTTCATAACGGCATCGTCCGGCATGACACCCTGCATTCTCCAACCGTCCACACACAGAAGAAGCGCATGAAACGCCAGCAAATGAAGCAGAACTAGAAGGGTCAAAGACTGGGTCTGATTGGCGATAACACTGGGAACAAGGTTGGCATTGTACCCACACAATATCACTACCAGAATCGATCACCATGTATTGATTCCTTGGAGGACTTCCAACACCAATTCTCACAAAATACTCTCCACTACCTTGATCCATACCCGAAACAACATCGGACCCGAAATCCTCCACATGATAACTATATGCACCACCACCATAACTGGTAGATCCACCACCACTTGAAAATCTGCGGTTCAAGCTCTCAACTCGAATAATATCTCTGTTCATGCGTTCATGAAAGCGGGTTTTATGATCAGAATGATTTTTTCCTACTGGAATCACATCTCTATGAAGTAACTTTAGCTTCCACTTATTCTTCTTTTTAGTTTTCATTTCTTTCTTATTTGTTGACAACTCTTGATAATTATCTGTTACCACTGCAGCAGCTGCAGGATGGAGTTTTGTGCTGTCTATTGTTTCTATCACATTCAAGAGCTGAAAATCTGGATGAGAATCTAGTGTGGAAGAAGAAGCAGATGTTGTGGTGGCATGAGTAATCAGGAGGTTTAACAACACCACTGATACCACCAAGAGTAGTATTACAGCTTTTGTTGTTGCCATCTTTCTCTTTTGTTTTATGATTTTGGTTTTTTCTTGCCCTTGGGATGTATTTATATGCAAGGTTGGGTGGAGAAAGAGAGATAGATAAAGAGAGAAATGATATGTCTTTGTTACAAGGGTGGGATCACTTGGGAGAGAGAAGATGATAGAGAGGGTTGTATTGTGTTTGTTTTTCTTGTGAAATAGAGATATCAAGTGATGGGTTGTATTTGTTTTTGTATTCTTGTTTCTCTTGTATATTGGTTGATCCATCAAAATGACACACAGTTTTATGAATTTGTTTTTATACATAAGTTGTTTTGTATATATGTTTGCTTTGCTTTTGTTCTCCTTTTTGAAGAGGTGTTTTAAGAGGGCTCTTACATCACCAAGAGAAAACTACTAGAGAAATTCCATGATAACTAGCATAGGATTTTTTTACAGAAATTTCCACGGTCAATTTAGAATTATGGGTGCATATAGTTGTACATGAAATTTGGAGTTCAAATATTACTTGCATCGTGATAGAAGATTTTTTCTTTCTTTTTTTCTTTATGTAGCTGTCTGTGTGTGCTCGTAGCATAGGTAGTAGACCTTTCTTACAAATGAAGTATTTTAAATGATGAAAAAAAAGAAAAGAAAACTGGTGTATGTATGCTGTGGAATCATAATATGATATAAGCTTTGTATGTTTAGGTTTGATCCTTGTTCACTTATATCTAATAATTAGGTCTTTATTGACAATTTGATGAGGGTTTTGCTAGCCTTTTGTCATCGATATGAATACTTTGTAAAGGTGCTTAAGCCTTTATGGATTTAAAATACTTTTAAGTCTATTTAAGTAAGAGAATAATGCGTACATGTATACTTTAAAACCCCATGTTTTTTAGAGTTTAAACTAGTATTTTCTTCCTCATTTCTAACCACAACAAAAGATGACCGAAACCTATCCTTGTAGTGAGCAATAATTCATTATTAATTAGTTCCAAACATAATGTAGTTGTATGTATATCTATGGTTCTTCCATACATATAATAGATATGTTCTGTATACATACATGAATCGTTCATAATTTATGATAATGGTGAGGTTCCATTTAACAGTTTAGATGACATAATTAGACCACTAAAAAAGCGTACATTTTAAAGTATGCACTACGTGCGTCTTTTATATTATCTTTGCGCCTGTCAGGGGCCTCACACTAAAAAGACAAAAAAATGGGGCGTCACTCGAATGGGGCGGCTAGATCTAACCCCAGCTTTCTGTATCCTCTTTAGATCGATCTTCACGCGTGCTCGTGTATAAACCCAAACAAATTTTTTTGTTCGTTTGTTCCTTAATTCTTGTCGATCATAAACAAAAGTATTTAATCCAAGTTATCGTTCTATTTGACGTTCATTTGACGCTCAAACAGTCCTCGTTTTCTGAAGTCATATTAGGTTTTATTTAGTATTCTGGATAGGGAAAATTAGGCTGTGCCCATCCATGGATATTGCATAATATGAGGCCTTAATTAAAAGAAGTTTAAATCTAGGCCCAAATATTAAAAGACCTTGATACTTACTTAACCATATTGTCAAGCCCATAATTAAATAAAATTTAAATCTAGCCCAAAATTATTAAATCTAGGCGAATATTAAAGTACTAAAGTGAGAATGTGTAAAAAGTTACATGCATATGACATGTGTCAGGAAGTTACACATCCTTATGACATGTGTATGCAAAGTTCAACTTGTATATATATGCGAAAAAAAATAGACATCAAAAAGAAAACATAAAAAAATACATGTATTACTTTAATATTCATTTACAACAATTTTTAGCATATGTAACTAGAATTTCACACACATCATGTCTAGCGTAATCGATAGTTACATATCGTCTATCTAGTGTAATTGAGAGATACCATGCATCGATTTGTGTATTCGGGCAATAACTCAGTTCCAAATGAGACCAATACTACTAAAATCAGCAACCATGTTGCAGTTCTGTCTCCCGTAACACAATAATAGTTTTAGTGTATATAGAACATATAATAGTTCGATTCTATAGAAGCTTACATATAATATTTCATGAAAAATGAATCAAATTTCTTTTAATAAAATTACCCCAAATAAGAATAACACTTTTAGCATGTGCATTTAGCATCTCAGAATAAAGAATCATGATGGCTAAAGAATCATGCATATAGCATGTGTAACTAGAAATTACACATACATATGACTTATGTAATCAAAAAATCGAGCCTAATTGTGTACCTCAGCAAAAAAAAAAAATCATCAAAGCATCAAAACTAACAAGGTTAGCAATACGAACTTACATACATCAAAACTTGAAACTAGTAGTTACACATCTAACTACCTAGTAATTCAATTGTAATGTCATCATAAGTTACACATGAACATATATGTCATGTGCAATCCGTATTAACCTTTAGCGCCTAAAAAAATCACACGGTAAATATCTCTTTTTGAAATGATACTAGTTATGCTACTTTCAATATTCATGCTAAGCATTTTTCTCTTGTTTTCCCGGTGAATTTTGGGCTCCATTGGGACTTATCACAGAAAAAGTGACAACACAAGACTATTAGGAGTGTAGCTGGGAGTTACACATGTGTTTGACTTGTGTAAATAAGAGTTACACATATATAGCATGTAGCTAGGAGGTTACACTTCCGCATAACTTGTGTAATCGCAGTTACACATGTATATGACTTGTGTACTTGGAAGTTACACATGCATGTGCCTTAGTACTAAGAAGGTAAATAGATGTCGCATGGAAGATCTACTAAGATGTGAATACTATCCCAAAATAAATGTAAAAATGCTTTCTGTCTTAAACATACTCACCGATTATTATGATGCAATACCTTGCATGCAAGCTTTTCCCTAACTTCTTTAAACCTTTTCATCTCTTTGGAGGTGATAGTGTGCACAACAAAACATTAATTCAAGTGCCCGTAAATGATCTAAAAAATGTTGCAAATTCTAAATTCTCCGTTCTCAGGAACCTCTTTGATCGTGTCTGAGCCTTGAGTCTATTGGTGGCAACTTTTCCTACAAGCCGGAGTAAGTTTACATCCAAAAACCACGGTACAAATAGCTAAATAAATGGAGATAACACAAACATATCGCTTGGTTTGTGGATATCAAACCTTTAATCCATGACGAGTTCATTGAATGCTTGACAAAGCCAAGTCAAGTCATAATGCACGCTGCCATCCCATTTACCAAAATCACCTCTTATTTGATAGCGGATCTTGAACCACTCCTTGTACTGAAGATATCGATCGTATGCATCATTTTAGAAATTATCATCTTGAACCACGCTTGTACTAAAAAAAGTCGGATAACTACAAAATAATTAGTAGTGACCATACGCAATTAGATCTGAAGACCTTTGAGCACCACGGAACCACCAACTCCATTTTACGTATTTTATAAGGAGTACACGAAAACCATTGGCATATCCACTATAACTCCACTAACATAACCATTCCACGTCGATCTTGCTTTGCATTTACATCTCGATCACGAACACATTTCCACTTTGTTCTTGTGAATTCCATCGACATCACACACTCTTTGTTTCGGCTCCTGATTTAGTTCAAAATTAGTTTCAATTTGGGTTCAAAACCATATAATTAGCATATGTAAACTGAGTTCGAGGCATATATCGTTTGTAAACTAAATTACGTATCATTTAGGGTTTACTCAAACTTTATAATGCATATGTAACTAGTAGTACACATTAGTCGCATGTGTAACTCGCGGTTACACACACCCCGGTGGCATGTGTAACTAATAGCCCTATATGCAATTAATTGTTCAGTTCTTTGGATTAGTGAGAAACCTACCGGAATCGGCCTCAGTTTGCAAACAACCTCTCGTGATTAGTTGTTCCATGCGTTTCTGAGAAGAATCATAAACTCCATCTTGCAAGTTTTCTTAGGTAATATCTGTTTGTTTTACCAGCATGTGTAACTACTAGTTACACATCCATATAGAAAAACCTAGTACAACATACCCAGCATCCAGCATTCTGAAGTGAATAGGGCTTCTTTATGTGACCTTGACTATTTACCAACAAATTGAATTCAACTAGTATTACCAACAAATTGAACCTAAAACAACAACATCAACAATAATAACAACAATCTAGTAAGGTACCTAGTTAAAAACTCATTGATTCGGAAAATTATATTATTTACTTGCTTTCTGATCTGAATAGAACGACCAAAACAAAATCAAAACCTAATAAAACTAAATAAGAAAATAAAACTATAAATGAATTGATCATGGTGAATCAAAAGCAACGTTGAAGTAACTTCAAAACAACAATTGGAATAAAATGATTAGTTAATTAGAGTGCACAATATCACCATTTGAAACTTTGAATCATTGAGTGGATTTATTATACAAGATGACTTAAAAGTACTACCTAGGTTTAATCATGAATAAGTTGTTTCAGAATTAACAACCTTCGAGTTGTTGTTACAAATCGAATTGGGAATTGATGATGAAGAACAAAATTAGGAAAAAATCAAGCTTATCAAAATTCTTTTCCTGACTCTAAAATCGGTAAATAGATTAGAACATTTTTATCGTGATTCTCGAATATGAAGATCATAACGACAAACTTAGTGTTTTTAAATGATTAGTTAAATCAAGTTGCTAGGTTTTTAAAGCGAAGTAAAATCTTACGACAATTCTTTGAAATGAAACGAAGAACTTCAAACAAATAACTAAGATTAGAGATAAACTTATCTTTCCTATCGTTTTTGTTGATGAATCTCAATATATATTTAGATATTGATTCTCAACATGTCTTCCCTGCATTTCATAAATTTCCTTTAAGAGCAGTCTTCTTGCTAATTAATAACGATTTAGGTTTTCAATCGAGTTACAATTGATGAATCAGTTTCTTTATGCTCTGATTTAGGTTCGTTGATTGATTCTCAACTTGAATTCTCAACAACGATGATGATTTTGCCAGTCTGCTCATCACGGTTTCATTTCATGGAGAAGTTAAAATTAGATTGATTGATTCAGCAGCTGATAAGAACTTTGATTGAATCTATATAGTATTGTCGATGAAAGAACAGATCAGTAAGCAAGAAAAAAACCAAATCGGAAACAAACCTAGAAATAAATTTCGGTTGAAAATGAGAGAGGAGAAAAGAAATGAGAAATGAAATATCTTTGGTTTCCCTCTTGTATTTATTGAAAAGGGTAAAATTGTCTAAAAATTTTCTGGATATTCAGAAAAGCAAGGTTTTCAGAGTAGTTGAGAGTTGAAACATATAATACTCAAGTGTGTATAGCAAGACAATTTTGTTTCTGCAATTTTCTTGATACTTCCTATAACTTCTTAAGTCAATGATGCGCACAAGACCACGATAGACAGCCTTCAAGAAAAGCTATACCACTTTTAAGTCATTCCCACAAAAGTTGTCATGCCAAGGAAAATTCGGTGACAAATAAACTAAATCTTATAGTAGGTCAATTCACTCGTCCAAACTGAAATTCGTCTCATTTTCACTCCATCTTTACCCTCACCGTCTTTCACGAGACTTGAACAAGTCATTAAAGTCGTTTGAATCGTTTCTGTTTATGATACAGTATACTTTCTATCGACAATCATATGTTAGTCAAAATGAAATCTTCTGATATTATCACGTAGTCATCTTGTAATACATATACACGAGAGTCGTGGTGGTTCCATAAAAAGTTTACACCAGTTGCAAGACTTTGACGGTAAGCTTCATCGAGGCACTAAAACAAAGATAAAAAGAGGTGTGATTCTCATGAGAAGTTTACAGTGAAGGCATATGAATATTCAGCCAAAGTTGCTATGCTACTATTGCGAGCATTTCTTTTCTGAATAGTCCGAACGCTTGGTTGATGATTGGATGTGAACCAACTCATGAGTGAAATCAAATCCCTCCCTTAGAACCATTCTTTAGGGCATAGGCGTAGTAGGTTTATTCTAATATGGCTTTCCCAAAGCTTTAACAAAAATGTTGGAACAATGGACAAAATAATTTCTTTTCCAAAAGCATAACACCAACTACTGTTTAACTTTTGTGAATGTCGACCTAATTTAATTGTTTAATTCATTCTGATAGACACGTAAATATATATACTACATAATGAAAGAAGAAAAATAAAGTGTCCTTGCAATAATGTTTTGAGTCATTTCCATGACATTCCTTCCTTTGAATTGGTTGATATTGTTTTATTGTTTAAATAATCACAAAGTGCTTTTTCTTATCAAACCCTAGAGTCTAGATGATACATATATGGTGGTTAATCTAACGCACCAACAACCTAAACGTGAAAGGATTTTTGCAGTGGATTGCTGCGCACATTGTATTCAAAGATGGTGCGGTCTAGGTTGTACTTGCATGATCATCTGCAAGAGTCATTCTTGATTTTCTGCACTCTGCATTAGACTTTGTTAGGCTTCAGCGTGGGTTCATAAAACCAAACGTATTGCTGGAAAACTAGCTGCAGCTGTCCAGCTGTGGTTATGTTGCCAACTAAAATAGCAACAATCCAGTATCTAAAAGCTACACTACGGATAACCATGAGAAAAAGTTGGTAACCAATAAACCAATTAATATATGTGCAAGTCTCAGTGTCTATTAAGCAATTATAACCCGATTTTCTCCGGCTTCTTGACAGTGGATGACCTGAAATGGATCGAATCACTTCAAACTGCAAGCCAAAATGCACTTCGATTAGAAGAAAGGATGGACCTAGTCTTTTTTTTTTTTTTTTTTTTTTCTTTATCGGTAAAGGATGGACATGGACCTAGTTAGATTTTATTTTTATAAAAATAGAATGTTGGCGGCAAAAGCCAAAACCAAAAACTTGTGGCCAGAATACTTTCACCAACCCAAAGTTCTCTTTGTCAAAAGAATTTGGTAGCAGGTGGGTGAATAATTCTTTTGGCTGTAGGAGTCTAATTTGACATAAATTTGAGAATTTTGTGACAATCTTTTTTCATGATAACCACTTGTTCTATAATTATAGTTGTAAAATGTCAGAATTTCCTAGTAAGTGTCACAAATTTACCATCGCACACTTCTAACTTTAAGGTCGGGAAAGTACATGCAATCATGCGTTATATTGCAAGCGTGAATCACCGTCCCGCAGGCCGCACCGCGCCCACAAATCCTTGCAGTTGCATGCAAGGTAGTTGATATTTCAACATTTCTTTTTAATATGCCTCCTTCTCTACTGAACTTGACTGGCCTCAACTCACTTGAGATTCTGAGACAAGACAATGCTATACAGGTGCATATAAAACAGTCAGTGTGGGTCTAACAAAGAGTTGACACATATCCAACAACAAAATATATTAATACATCACCATTGATTGCTTTTCACTGTATGCATATATTTTATGTGAGTGGTTAATAATATTAGAGAAGGAAAGGTATTAATCTTTTGGTAGTAGTCATATTATATCATTAGAGACGCCTAAATTTTAAAAAACCAAGCACCTTTTTCTCTTAATGATCAGTGGAAGGGTTTAGTTAAAAAGGCTAATCAACTAAAGATTTCCATAATCTATTTTGGTTATTAGCTCTTTGCTTAGTGGCGGCTAGTTCTTTTCTTCCTGATAAAACAAACGGTCCATGTTTATTTGGTCATGTTAATTTTACTTGATTCATTAGTTGTGATTTGAATCTTGAATTTCTTCTTTCCGAAGAAAAAAAAAGCTTAATTACAAGGCGTTTTATTTTTACAGTCAAATTAACAATGTGTAATCCAATAAATCTCTACATGAACAACCCAAAGAATGTTCACTACTAGAATAGCTATCGGGATCCTAATGCATATAGGTACAAATGGCCCAGCAAGAATTTTCAGGAACATTTGGAACATTTTCATTTTTGAGTTCTATGATTTGGCGTATCATTTGCTATTCGATCCCTTTGAATTCCATAAAAGGATCAATTCGATACATTTCTTATGTACCCATACGTCTATATTGGATTTTCATCATATTTCGGATCAAAACTATATGGAACTTCGAAATATTTTCGTAATGAAATCCAATTTTGGTGCACTTGTTCAGGTTTGTTTCTTGGGTGTTTTACAGAATGGTCACACTATCCTAATTAGTTTTACAAAATGATCACAGCTTTAATTAGTGTTTACAAATTGGTATTTTCCCATCCAACTTGACTGTTTTGAGAAAAAACAGTCTGACTTTTGTCTTAAACACCCCTCCGGAATTGTTGAGATGATGGTGATGAACGAGGTGGTGGTGGCGGCGGCAGAAGCTATACCCAGGAGAGGTGATGGTGAACCCTCTAAGGAACGTGATGTAGGATCCGAATGCGGTGAAGTTAGGTACCATGTAAGAATCCTGATCCATTTCACCAGCAGCAGCAACAACACGCAGCACCACCACCACCTGCAAGAAACACCACCACCACTGTTCATATGTAACCAGATCCATTAACAACTCAGCTCAAAGCCATCACCAGATTCATTCCATCAACAACCCCCAACGGACCAGTTTCAGCTCTTATGCACCGCCACCTCCAACCGCAACAACACCGTCTTCTCGGCTTGTAACCCACCATAGACAACCACCTCTAATTCCTTCTTCTCTGTAATCGAGAAATTCAACACAATTGCTCGACTAATCCCCCGCCATTCAATCAATTTCAGTACCACCACAACAATTTCACAAAAACCTATTTTTGGTTCCTAATTCTTAATTCAAACAACCTAATTTCAACTGAGTCTACAGTTCATCATCGAATTCATGACTCAAAAGTCAAAACCACAAAATAAAACTAGGGTTTGTTAGGTCTTACCTTTTTTCATCTCCCATCTTCAAAATCACAGAATCAAATTAGGTTTTGTCTTCAAACAATTATTCACACGATTACTTCTATCTTCAACCACATCAACAACACTCCAAATGTTAATGGAAACATCCAATAATCATCTCCTTATACATCATTGAATCATTTTTTTTTCTTAATTTTTTTTTTTTGTAGATAGAATTGCGGGCGTGAGTTAGAGGCGAGAGAAGGACGCACAAAGATGAAAGAGGTTTTTGCCTCTTTTAGGGTTTCAGGGATAAGTAGGTAATTTTGGGCCTGATTTAACTCTGATTCGTGGGGCCCCTTATCAGTAACTCTGAAACAAACAGCCAACTGACTGTTTTGCAAATACTTTGTAACAGTGTGACCTATTTGTGAACCGGTATTAGTAAGTGGGACTGTTTTTGTAAATACCCTTGTTTCTTTTCTTGAGGTTTAAGTTTGCTTCCAAGATGTAAAGATTGTGCATTTTTGCAAGGGGCGATAGCAAGGCCCAAGCAAGGCTCCATGCATTCTCCATATTTTTTCACATAAATTCAAACATCTTTTGATGGTTAAATTAAATGGCGCTTAACAATGTAGCACTTAACACAATAATTCACTAGAATCTCATGACATGACTGCACTAAAACAAACAAAATTAGAAACAGTGAAGTGCACAACTTTTCCCTTAAATCATAATTGAAGAGTCGAGGAGCTAGCTTAATAAAAGAGAAGATACGGAGGACGGGAGAAGATTCATCAAAAGTATGTGGAGATAATTTAAAATAGATTCATTTGGAAAACAGAAGAAAAAAAGCATACAGTGATGATACAATTAAAGAAAACTAAATAAGACAAAATGAGATCAATAATGAGAAAGCAATAGTAAAACATACCAATGAACAGAAAAATCAAAATTATATAATAGTATAAGTGGGAGATCAACCTTGAGATTAGTAGTGGAGAATGGAGATGTCACTCGCAACAACAAAAAGAATAATTTTTAAAATGACAATAGTGATGAATTAGGAAGTTATTGGAAGCAATGGAAGGATATGATTATGTGATATATATATGCAATACATGCATAGCTACTAACTCCCTCCCTTCTTGCTAGCTATCCCGGCATACTTTCTCTAATAATTGAGCCATTATTACCACTTAAAAGCTTCTCTCAATTTTAAATTTCGTTACTTTCGTAAAGAGCATTTAAATCCTAATAAATTCTTCCATTGATATGGAGTATATGAGATTTTGATCTCTGCTTACTGTGGGTGTTTTATCTAGACTGCTGATTGATATGGTAGGTCATGCAGTGTCGCCTTTGGTGTAGATATGTTATGCAGCATGCGAGGTGGAAAATAAATGTATGCCAGAGGTGGCAAACTGGAGCAAATATTGTAAAAATGTGGTTCCCATATATGGCATGATATATGTTATTTCTTTTTTTTTTGCTTGGCAAAGAAGGGAATTTTATAAAAAGAACGAAAGAATACAAAACCCACTAACCAAGGAGGCTAGGACAACAAACTGAAACCCAACCGAAAAGAAACAACCCATAAAAGAAGAAAAACAACCCATTCGTTGTATTGATGCCCTTAAAGCAATCCGGGCCTCTAGAGGATTGAAGGCATCTATTTTTATATCTCTAATGACATCTTGCAGGCAGAACGTCTTTAGGGAGAAGGCAATGGCGTTCACTGAACTTTCCATAATCCCCAAGGGATGGCGTGGAAGTCTTTTCCACGGTTATTTTCCTTGGGGAGATAGAGAGAATTCTTCCATCCCACGATAACCTCCTTGACGATGAAATACGGGACTGCCACCTCCAACAAAGTTCATGATGTAGTTCCAAACGCTAATAATAGCAAGTACATTGCGAGGAAGGAGGTGGTCTTGATTTTCTTGATCAGACCACATAGATAACACAAATTTGGTGAATCTAAAGCATTGTTTTTATGGTGCGAGGTTGCTTAAGGTTGGCAACCTATTCAAATGCAGGGTGTAAGACTCACTCTCAAAAATGCGGGGTGTTAGTGTCGACACTGGGATCGGGTCCTTTAAATAGCACGGTCTCATCCAGGTGTAAGAATGAGGAATTCCTCTGCCAACAAGTCCTAAAAGAGGGAAGAATCGCAAAGAACAAGAAGAAAAGAAGAGGTGAGATTTGCCTCCCAGAGAAAGAAACCAACACGATGTGGCCATGCTCTAGACCACACCTTAGAAAAGGAAAAGGAATGATAGGATCAATACCTTGAGAGTAGTTGTATAAGCCGTTTTTAGCGAAAATGTACCTTTCTTGTCGTAGAGCCAAATAAGGCGATCATCCATATGGAATGAGCACCACTGGAATCCAACAGAGGTATAACGATAGAAAGTTCGCAATTTACGTATCATACAAAACGTCTTACGTGATTAAGACCCAAATTTCATTTAAAACCATCAACATCATTTTGAAAACCAGCCATAATAGAGATATTTTGGAACTAGATAAGCTATAGAGACTCGGACAAAGGGAAGATAGGAGAGCCCCGAATACTCCACTTATCTTCCCAAAGTCTAACTCTATCCCCCTTACCTATCTTGAATTGACAATGTTTGAAAAATTCCTCTGCAACTGAGAAAATGTTTCTCCAAAGACTGAATCCATACTTCTCCTTAGGTTGATGCGTTCTCCAACCTAGATCAGCAATTCCATGCTTATCCTTAACAACCCGAGATCAGAGAGCTTGGTTCATTTCCAAGCCTCCACCACCACTTCTGAAGAAGAGACCAATTCAAATGCTTTAAACTTCTGATACCAAAACCTCCAACTTTTAAGGATTTACAAACGTTTCTCCACCCTACCCAATGGTGCTTCTTAGACGTAGCAGATTCATCTCATAAAAAATCTCTAATTACCTTTTCAATAGCTTTTATCACTTTAGAAGGAGCCATGAAAAGAGAAAAATAGTAAATGGGAATGCTTTGTAGAACACTTTTAATTAGAAAGCTTACCGGCTCGTGAAAGAGTTTTACGCTTCCATGAAGCCAATCTTGCCTTACATATTTCCACAATTCTATCCCATTTAGATGCGGGATTTGATTTTTCTCCCAAAGGCATGCCAAGATACTGAGTTGGAAAACAGTCACACGAACATCCCATAATTTCAGCCATACCTTCAATGTCCTGAACATTACCAACACCAAATAGGTTACATTTAGAGAAATTTGTTATCATCCCGGAAATGCATTGGAACAAAAGCAAAATGTGCTTCAAATTCCTGACTTGCTCAACATTATCATCGAAAAAAAACTAATGTATTGTCAGCGAATTGAAGATGACTGACTTTGACAACACTATTAGAAGAAGAAAATAAAAAAACCCTAGCAAACCATCAATTTTAGCTTTATGGAACATCATTGTCAACACTTCGAAACAAGGAGAAACAAAAACGGTGGTAATGGGTCACCCTAGCGAAAGCCTTTTTCAAAGTAAACTTTCCAAAGGCGACAAACCATTAATAAGAACCAAAAGGGAACTCTAGCAATATATCCATAAATCCACTTACGCCAAATATTACCAAAACCGAAAAGGGAACTCTAGCAATATATCCATAAATCCACTTACGCCAAATATTACCAAAACCCAATTTTTGTAAAATCTCCATAAGGAGCGACTATTTAACATTAACAAAGGCCTTCTCGAGATCAATTTTACACACCAACCTGGGGTACCAAGTTTTAATCTAGAGTCTAAACATTCATTTGCAACTAAAATCTTGTCCAATATTTGTCTACCCTTAACGAAAGATGTGACTAGAGACAAGTTTAGGAGCATTACCTTGAGTCTTTTGGCTAAAATCTTGAAATGGCTTTGTAGATGGTGCTGATCTCTCAACCACCTGCTTCTTTGGGATTAAAGCTAAGAAGGTTGATTTTAAACGCCAATCAATTTTCTGAATTCTCGAAGTCTTTAACCACTTTCATAATATTTGTCTTCATGAAGTACCAACATTTGAGGATTATCCCGACTTGAAATCCGTCGGGACAGGGGCCCTATTCGACCAAGAAGCTTGAGGGCCGATAACACTTCATCTTCAAGGATTGGTCTTTCCAACGTGGTGGCTTCGTCCCATTGAAAGGGATTTGAAATTCATATCTCCCACCGAAATATTAGAAGTATCAATTAACTTGAATCTTGGTGAAGTGTTCTAGAATGTTTCTTAATTTGTAGCTTATCCTCAACCATTCGAGCCAATTTTAAGGCAATTAAAAGTGTTTCTTCTCCTCTAATCTTCGTTATTCTATGATAATAACTAGTGTTTCTATCTCCATCCTCATTTCACTGTATTCTAGATTTATCCCTCCAAAATTGTTCTTTCATATCAGCGAGCTTCTCACTCTCAAGCATAAGGTTATCATGATTAATAACATCATTATCGGAATAATCATCTTCATCGATTTTCCGATCCAACCACTTTGGATGAGTAGATAATTTTGCTCACACTTTACGATCAATCTTTCCAAAAACATTTATTTCCAATCTCTTGTCTTACCTTTAAGAGCTTGTAATTTTTTGCCAAAACATAACCGGAGACCCGAAAAAAACATTTTCTAAAGAAATCCACCACTTTGCTCAAGAAGATCAATGAAGCACAGGTTCTAGCAGCCACATACTTTTACATCTCCAAGGAGGTGCTCCCCAATCATCCAAATCACAATTGAAGTATATGCTTGTGGTGGAAAATGGCCTACCTAACGCCTTCACACAAATGCAGGAAAATGATCATCCCAATCTTTGTCGTTACAATAAATCTATCAATTTTACTTCAGAGAGGAGAGAACCCTTTTAATCCAAGTATACTTGGTACTCAACAATATGGATATCAATGAGAGCATTAGAATCATAAAATTCACCAAAATCTTTCATACCTCTAGATATATTTGTGCAACCTTTTCTTTCCTCCATAAGTCGACTTCATTAAAGTCGCCTACTATACACAAGGAAGGTTCCAGTTGGCTTAACTCTGCCAAAGCCGCTTCCTTTCTAAAACTTCAGGGCCCATACACCCAGAGAATAACCAAACGAAATTATCAATAATATTTTTAAATTGTATGTTTACACTTTGAAAGTTCCTATTATATGTGACTCCATTTGCGAGTTTATTGGGATTCCAGATAACTAAGATACCACCGGAGCGTCGATTGAGTATAAGGCCATCCAATTATGAGCTCTTCACCCCCCCCCACACACACACACAAATCTGACTAACAATAGCATCAGAACAAGACTCCAACAAAGTTTCTTGAAAAACAATGAGGCAACACACCCAGAAAGCGAGTACAAGGATGACCACAACAATCGCCAATTGATCTCTTGCAGCTTCAGATTGAGTCTATCATATAATCTTCTACGTTCAACCGAAGAATCGAGATGTATAATCATCTAGGAAGAATTCCGGAATCCCCCACAAAGATAAGAACCATCATCGGAGTTTTCGGATCCGATTTGGAATACGAGGAGTAGCCAAAATCCAGTGAGTTTCTTAGAACCTATACTTGTGTTAAAAAAACCCGAGAGGAAATTTGTCTTGACTTTATCTTTAGCCCACCCATCTTGGCCCATAATTTGAGAGGTTGAGCCCGTTTCATTTATGTTTGTGAAGCAGTCCGATATGCCCTTCTAATAATATTTCATTTTTAAACTAAAGTCGACTCTAGCTATAGGATAAAACTATTGGTGCTCGAGTGAGGATGATCCCCGTGACTTGCTATGGATAGCTTTCACTTTACTTTTTGTCGGGAAAGCAGCCACATTATGCGTGCCATTAGACTACGAACCCCCATGTGAACTTTTCGGTGCGACCAAAATTGACCGAAGCATTATTGGAATGAAACTTTAATCCGGTGAAGACCATTTAAGATTGTTGAAGATTGGTCCATAGCCCTCTCAACCAAAGCCTTGAATGGAAGTGTTTTGTAATTTATCTCAAAAATTTTAAGAACATTTTCTACGGGACCACGCACTTTAAGCTTCATAAATGAAAGATTAAACCCATTTTAGTATCATCTGAGACCTCAGGAAGACCTCCACATTTAGCACCGACATATTTAAATGTTTTTTGATTCCATAAGGAGAATGGAACTCCACGAACCTCAATCCAACATGATTGAATCTTTAAAATCTCATCATTAGATATAAGATTTAACTTTGACAACCAAAGCATGAAACTAAAAGTGATGCCATTTAAAACCCAAAAGATTTAGAGAATAACTCGTTTCTCATCTCGGCATTGAGGACTTTGAACATGGCTTTAGAGTTAGAAAAAGGTGGCGAAAAATTCCTCATTCTTATCCCAGGCTCTTGCCAGATGTTTTCCCACTAAATCCCAAGGAACCAAATCAACATTCGAGATAGAACCACCATTTGATTCCAACTTTCCTTTTCAATTGGATTAAGCGCATCTTTCTTGATGGGTGAGTTAGGATTAGCCCAAATAGATGATGGTTTTTTGACAATAGTAGGAGTAGATGAAGAAGTATTTTTCCTGGTGAAACTCTCTACGATTGGATCGATTTGATTGATAATAGTCACAATTTGTTTCCACCCCTCACCATCGTTTCCAGATGGAAAATAGAGATCAACTGTGTTTCCCCATGAGTTTGGACCGGATAATTTCATGAATTCTCCATTAGTATTCCTCCCCCCTGTTACTGTTAACCAATCTTCTGAATCCGAGAACTGCCAGGCTTGTGATTTCGACCAAGACTTTGAAATTTCAGAAATTAAACCTTTTCGAAACCAAGATAAACCTTTTTGAGAAATCCATAAAGTGGAAAAACATTCCCCTTTTGCTTTAATAATTTGAATCTTCCCGAGACTTACTTCATAACCCTTTGAAAACGAGAAACCCTTTGCTTCAATCCAAAAATGGAGACCATTTTTGTTCAAAAGAAACGAGTTACACGATCTACCACTTCTCTTGTTCCTTACGAGTCTTCCATCCATCTCAATTTGTCAAATTCGCTGATCTTCATGCTTGCTGCAAAAAAATGGTATTTGAGTTGACTCCAAGACAAACGCCGATCCTGCTTGCTTGAAAAAGCGGGGGTACTACAAACACACCCAATATTCGGCAGCAATCGTATGGACTAACTCCAATATACTTTTAAGAGAATCAACTAGATTCAATCTTATTAAAAGTATATCAAAGAGTTATAATATCTCGATCTCTCGATTTAATTCTTACTCAAGCAAATAGAAATCGCTAGTCTAATTAAATACAAGAGAGATAACTTGGATGGTACCAAAGACCAATATCCAAGTGTCAATCAATGTAAATGAACAACCAACGGTTGGATATTCTAATTGATTGATCTAAGCATAACCTGTGATATTTCAATTATATAACAAAATATAATGCGGAATAGAAATAACATGTAGACACCGAGAATTTTGTTAACGAGGAAACCGCAAATACAGAAAAACCCCGGGACCTAGTCCAGATTGAACACACACTGTATTAAGCCGCTACAGACACTAGCCTACTACAAACTAACTTCGGCCTGGACTGTAGTTGCACCCCAATCAATCTCACACTGATCCAAGGTACAGTTGCGCTCATTACGTCTACGATCCGATCCCAGGATACTACGCACTTGATTCCCTTAGATGATCTCACCCACAACTAAGAGTTGCTACGACCCAAAGTCGAAGACTTTAATAAACAAATCTGTATCACTCAGAAAAGTCTACGGTAATATATAAATATGTCTCCCACAGAAATACCTACGAGTTTTGTTCCGTCTTTTGATAAATCAAGGTGAATAGGAACCAATTGATAACCCGGACTTATATTCCCGAAGAAACAACCTAGTATTATCAATCACCTCACAATAATCTTAATCGACGCGGCGAAAGAAGATATTGTGGAATCACAAGCGATGAGACAAAGATTTTTTTGTGATTACTTTTATATCTTGCCTATCGGAGAAATCAATCTCAAGCCAATCGTTGATTGTACTTAGTACAATAGAAACAGTAAGATCGGATCACACAACTACGAGAAAGTAGTATCGGTCTGGCTTCCCAATCCAATGAAGTCTTCAAGTCGTTAACCTACGGGGTATCGATAGA
This sequence comes from Papaver armeniacum, assembly GCA_023531295.1. Classification (NCBI taxonomy): domain Eukaryota; kingdom Viridiplantae; phylum Streptophyta; class Magnoliopsida; order Ranunculales; family Papaveraceae; genus Papaver; species Papaver armeniacum. The sequence goes on from JAJJWW010000222.1 coordinate 39,585, forward strand.
AACAGAAGGTTCAAGGAGAATCGACTCAGCTTATACAACTAGTATCACACGGGAGGTGTGGGATTAGGTTTCCAAGTTGCTAGAGTTCTCCTTTATATAGTCTTTCAAATCGGGGTTTGCAATCTAAGTTTCCTTGGTAACAAAGCATTCAATATTCACCGTTAGATGAAAAACTACGATTAGATTCAAGCTAATATATTTCAACCGTTAGATCAGAAACAGCTTGTTACACACAAATGAAATGCACGTTTTAGGTTTGAAAAGTACCCAAACATGTACATTTATTTGGTTCAAAAGTATTTAACCAAATGGTTAGCCATATGAGCACTTTGATATCAACCATATTCTTCTTTACCATAACTAGTTCAAATAACTCAAATGAACTAGTTAGAGAGTTGTTCAATTGCTTAGATCTTTATAATAGACACAATTGAAACAAAAATGATTTGATTCACTCGAATCGATTCATGAACTTTATAGCCAGTTTACCAAACTTGCATTCCTTAGTTTATATAAGTTTAAGTTCACGAATAATCATTTTAGAAAAATAACCAACTTAAGTGTGCGGACCCAGTACGGACTTGAGTACCGGAATAAGTTTGTTTCAATTCACAAACTCTGCATGATTTTCTCGGGTCAGAACTTCCCGACAGTCTGCGGACTTGGTTGCCCCGATTTTCTTTGAGCAACAAATCGCATGCTTTGGTTCAAGGAATAAGGACTTACACACATATGTGTTACCCACAATAATGTTATAATCCCTTCTAGCTGAGATTTATATAAATCCTAAAACTCTTATTTCAATCATTTAGAGCAATTTCTTAGAAGAGCGTTATATAGTTCTTATTACAAACCATTTTTAATTAAGGGACATTTCAAGAGATTGAAACATAAACATGACTTTCGTCACTGAGTATGAACTTGGCTAAGCGGTTGAAGCAGATATTTCGAAATAATCAGCGAGATAAACTAGAAGCTCAAAATAGCAAATGTGTATAATCATAGTCATATAGCAAAAGCGACTTTGTCTCAAGATAGGAGATAGAGTAGATATACTTTTGAGTGATAGATAAAGATTCACGTCTCCACATACCTTTTAGTCGATGAAGTTCCACCAGTTCCTTGAGTAGTTATTTGTCTTGTATGATGATTGCCATGGAGTCTTGAGCTCAACTACACTTTCTATCCTAGTCCAAGACTTAGATAATAGTAGACTAGAAATCAAGACTTATAGTTTTGATCACTAACATTGACAAACATGCTTGATATAGCAACGCATGCGAGTTCGACCGAGCAATGCTCTAACACTTGCTGCCATATATGTTGGATATGGTATTGCGCGTAGGTGGTGCATGCAGTGGAATGCGGTAGGTGGTAGTGAAAACATATATGGGATCAATTATTATTAGGTGTGTGTGGCAGTGCGAGGACCAAAAACACTAGTCACGAAAAATAAAAATTAACCCATTAACACCTGAACTGAGGAGACAACAAATTTAGTTTTAGCCAATTCATCATCGAATCCAGATAGAATCAACTTCCATGATTCCGCGATCTTAATAACATTTTGTATGACTTGCCGGGCCTGTTCTTTAGTTTTAGTTTGAAGCTGGTCCGTGAGAAATGCCACGTATGATGTTACCGAAAATGGAATTGAATAATAAAGGCGAAAACTAAAAATGAAAACACTATATAACACAATTTGAAGAAAATATCTTCTCTAATTATGAAGAAAAATGTTACAATTCTCTCTTTGTTGCACTAGGTAAATAACCTTTAACTATTTTGATTTTGCTTATAATGATAGCTTATTATCACTGGTCTCACAAACATCCCTCTAGGTGATTTGTCCTCACAAACCTCCCTATCCCGGGTGATCACAGATCACACTAACTGATGTCCTTAGCGACTAAACATTTGTATTTATAGCTTTATTTGTTTTTCCAAACCCCAAAGAATATTTCCTTATCTAGGAATAAATCATTGTCAAAGGAATAAATCTTTATCTACATGGATATTCCTTTGTCTGGGAATATTTCCTTATCTAACTAGGAATACTTCCTTAAACTCAGAGTATTCCTTCCAAAAATATAAATCTATAGCAATATAACTTGAGGATTGTTAAGTTCCCAAAGAGAAAGTACACATGTATCATACCCCCTTGTAGACATAACTACAAAATATGCGATATATGACAAGATCTCGGATAAGCAACTGCCTTAAGAGTTGTGTACCCATGAAAATGGGCGTGTACGGAGTTGTTTTTATCGAATCCACGAGACATCGTGTATAAGCATTTCGGTACTAGAAAGAACGTTGCAGCGTGCAAATATAATAAGTAAATGCCTTTACCTACCTTTACCCAACCATATTCCCCGCGTGATGAGCCTCAACGTTGCCGGGCATCAGAAAGAGCCGTAAAGCTAAGACTATTGATATTCGATGCGAGGTTTTTTGAAGATATTGAAGCGAATAGCTTTCCCAGGATAGAGGATTGTATAGATAGATGGCTTGAGATTTGGAAAGGGATTATACATTTTTCGAGGAAGGAGAATTAGGAGTAAAGTGAGGAACATTATACTATTATGTTTTCTTTACACTGCACCTACATAAAAAACACCACTTTGTAACCTTAACAATTAATAAGTAAGACCTCAAACTCATTACTATGGATGTAACCACTTTGGATCACGTTAATCTCTAGTGTCATTTCATCATTTGCACTTTACATTATTAGCACTTGTGGTTCCTAATTCATGTACAGTGATCTCTTTATTATACAAATGAATTACTTGGGCATACCACAGAACCTTTGCTAGATCCCCCCGGTCGAATTTTAAGGAGTTACAATTTGGTACTTCCAAAGCGATTTGACACCATGAACAATAACGCTTACCGTCATGGTCATGATTAAGTGAATTACATTAGCCTAGAGTCAATATCGCCACTATGATTTATTTCGCGAGGCTATATTATTGCCAGGGGCGATGTCACACCATCATGGTGCATCTCGCCGGTTGGGTGGCGCGTAGAACAAATAGCGCCACTATAGCGCATGTACAATTATATTGAGTCGGGACAATATCGCATTATAATAGTCAGGCCGAGAAGCGGAGTTGGGCCGAGATAATATGGACTTCATAGGCGCAAACATTGAAGATGGTCTAAAGGCAAGCAGCAACAAGGCCATCATAGCTAATTATTCGAGTTATATACATGGCACCGACCATGAAAGTGGCTGTAAGCACGTCAAAGTGCTTCTTATTTGATTGTAGAAATGTCAATACAACATATATAGAGGGTATTTGGTTTTAAGGTGCATATAGCGGAGATGTGCCTAAAACTTCATACCTTAGCCTATATGATGCAGAAATATCATTTTGGCCGATGGCTTGGTCAAAGAGCTTTATGATGTAGGTATCAAACTTTCGGGCGTTACAAACTAATGAGTACCACCATGGTGTAATACGAAAGGAAACAGAATGTGAACATTAAATGCGCATCATTGCAAATGACCCCCGATATAGACTAGGCTTCTTGTTTGGCTTTGGCCTTGCAAAGTTGGCTTAAGTTACTTATCCCTTCGATGGATGAACTACAGCCTGACAATTGATCCTTTCAAAGGTACTAGGGAGGGTACATAGGGAAGTCGCAATGAGTTGGAGCATTGATGGTCAGCACTTTAATCGCTTTCTTATAAATCTAATTGCGAGATGATGGTGGAATATTGGTAACTCATATCATCATGGCCGGCAAGGCAATGCAATAGATGATTATTGTCATTCTGAATGAGGATAGTTACATTATATTCCTTTGATGTTCTTTGTTCATGGGTAAAGAAGATTTAACTGGTTTTAAGGGAAAATAGAGGGATGTGCAACATGAGGATCCTTAATTGAAGCGAAAGTGCCCTAAACTCTTTAATAGATACACTGAGCGTGGGAGTACTTTGAGTTAGAAATCAATGTATTATGACTCGGACTAAAAAAGCAAGACAATGGTCGTTCGGTCAATTCGGTTACAAAAGAGGATGAAAGGTCGATCATAGGAAGGAAGATGATAATTTTGTGAGATCAATGATCTTTTGAATTGTGGATGTGTTAGGAAACTGCTTGCCAAGTTTGATGAAGCTGTCAGGTGGAGTGGTACGATCGAGATTGATTGAGTTTTGTTCGTTAGTGTTGGTAGACATTTGTTGAGTCAAGTTCGATAAGTTAAGTTATCAAATCATAGATTGATGAAACAATTTATATTGCGAAGCCGATTTACATTGATCTCTAGTAAGTATGGCGGAGTTAGAAGTGGAAGAATGAGGAAGTGGAAATCATGTTTAACCCGGTTCCACATGCGTAGGAGACTTAGATTTTCCATCCACTACTTTGATAACTCATTATTTAGCACATGACTTACTCACATTTTATCATTCGTGGATGTATGCACGTGTTGTGTAGGCCACCATGCCAAACCTAGTGAATATTCCCCATGTGACATGATTGATATCTCATGAATGTAGATGCAAAAGAAGGACTTTCATTTAATTGGTCAATTTTTGACTTGACTAGACCCATGAGTCTGCTTATCCTTGATGAGTTGAGCATAATTGTGAATGTGATATGCTTTGTGACTCATGGATTGCGCATAGGTGTGTGATAGGACTGATAACGCACATATGTAGTCGATGAATTATGATGTATTATGATTTGGATTGGCGAATGTCGGCTAATGAGATTTCTCGATCATGGCTTATTCCAATATGTGAGTATTTGACAAGATATCTGTGAGTTATGTAGAGTGCTCATTCTGCTCTAATATGTCATGAGTTGTCGGAATGACAAAGTAGAAATTAGGATATTAATAGTATTTGGATTCGATGGTTGTTGATGAAATAAAAATATTGGATGATGAATTGAAGTGGATGGTAGTCAAGTCATGTTGCTCTCGGACAGGTTGAGCGGCAAAAATGTTAGTAGCGAGGACCGAACATTTAAATATTAATTAAAATATTGATAGTTGGATCAACATGGAAATTATTGATGTTTTCACAGATTATCACGCATAAATGAAACCTAATTTTTGAGAACTCTAGATCCAGGAGATGGAGAAATGTCCAATATGGGTGGAGAAATATCGACCAACCAATGATATGAGGACCGACTATTGGTGATGGAGAGATCGAGTGAGCGGTGTATGGAGAATTGTCCAACTAGTGGAAAAGGATTCACCAAAATATGGAGAAATGTCCAATATATGGAGGATTATCCAAAGTGGAGGATTATTCGAAATAATCAAGGTGTGTAGGACCGAGCTGGCCAAGTGTACTCGGTCAAGTATGGCCATGGTGGTGCATAGGCCACCATGTTGAACGTGCGTCCATTCCCGAGAATTCGGGTATTTTTGTTGGACACTTGTGCAATATTTTGGATTTTCGGAAGAGTTTTATCTTGACTTGAAACTTTCACTTTTTGCATGAATGAGCAAGTGGGGTTTTGCTCACATGTCCAATATTTTAGAAATATAATGATATTTTAACATTTAATGGTGAAAAAGACCTAATAGTCGTGGGACTAGACTTTTTGGGGAATTGAGCAATATTTGAATAAATATGGAAAACTAAGAGTTTGCACGAACATGGGAGTTCAAGAGTTGTGGAATAATAATATAAAATAATAAAAAAGAGAAGAGGCTTGGAACCGGCCACGGCATAGCCGGCCAGTGGGCCCGGTCCCGTGCGCCTCTTTCTTTTGTTATTTTATTTTCCTTTCCTATTTTGCATAGGTCTTCATATATCCTCATTCGTCCATATTTTGGATGCTCGTTCGTGCATTATTGCTAAGTATACTCGCACCATTTTCTCGGGGCTTACTCGGTGGTGGCTCATATGCCCAAAAAGTGAATATTTATTACTAACCATGGAATTCAGCTGAGAAAAGCCGTGTATTAAAGTTATGAAATATACTGATGAAAATTGAACATTTTCTAGGAATTCAATTGATGAATATTGCACTAGAATTAATTAATTGATTGCTTTATACTAGCAGGCAATTTGTCTAGGAGTATTTATTTGAGTTGGCCACCCAAACAATCTATCAATCAATCATGAGTGTCTTTAAGATCACTCCTATTAGTAAAAACAAGCGATAATTATGTGAAAAACTTCAAGATAGAATTTGAAAACAAAAACTCAAATCATGTTAAGAACTAGGAATTCATCCTCAATCAAAAAGAAATTTAGCTACTCATGTTTTTGAAATTCACACAAATAATAATAATTTGAGAAGAAGTTTCAAATTCACACAAGTAATTAAAAAGAAAAATCTTAGAAAAGCAAGCAAAAACACAAGTGTTGTATGTGTAGAGAGTGTGTAGAAGTTGTAGAAAACTTCTCTATTTATAGGCTTCAATATTCTCCAATTCTTCCAAGGATTAGAATCCTTTTCCTTTGCAATTCAATTTCCAAATCAAGCTTTTCTCAACTCTTCCACCTTCTCTTTCCAAATTTGAGTCCAATTCTCCATCCAATTTCTAGCCCAAGTCTTCATACCCATGAGAGAAGTCCATAGAAAGTTCTGGAATTTTGCTCTGGAAAACTGGGATTGTGGCGAATTTGCGGGAAACGTCGCCGTAGGCCAATGAAAATTTCTCCGTCAAGAGAATATTCGACGGAATATTCCGTCCGGTCCTCCGTTAGGACTAACGGTCAAACGGGTCAACCGTCAGGTCAACGATTAGTCAACAGTCAACATAGAAGAGAGTCGCCCAATGAGTCACCTGTCATCGACCGGTCTTAGTCGTACGAGTCGAGTTATCCTAGCGAAGTCACCGATTCGACTGAAGCCCGAATCGGCTTTAGGCCATTTGACAAAGCGGACTCTAAAGACCATCATTGTGCTTCACCAAACCCTTGTGATGCACAATGATCACACTTCTCATTTCATCCACGACCATGAAGGCAACTTCACCCGCTTAAACTCCAATTTGCCATCAAACCTTCCATGCCACCTCAATTCCATACTCATATTGCAATTTGCAACAATGTAATCAACCAACAATGTAATCAACCAACTTGCACTTGACTCAACCAACTTGCACCAGCCTAAACCCCAAGCATCAACATCAGCTGCACCAGCCAATACCACCAGCCTTCTAACTTGTAGCCACAACTCACACTTTACCACCAGAACACTGGCAATCACCAACACCAGCTCTTTCCTTGCTGCATAACCTTCCCTGAACTGCATCCTTGCCATCTCTTGCATTACAAGCCCAAAAAAAATCATTTCCATCTGAGTTGCACCCATCTCTGCAATTGGAAGCATACATTACCAGCTTCTCTTGAAATCTCAGCTCAGGCTTCAAAAATGCAATTCACAACCCATTCCCAATCAGCTGCAACCTCAAGAACTTGAGCCACTGCAATTTCACTTCGATTCCAACTCTATATGCAGCTCACAGGCAAACTCCATAACCTGCTCAGTTCACAGGGCATAAACATCATCTTGCATTAATTCTTTCCCCGTAAGCTCAATCCATCTCACCTCCAGCCACCATGAGCTCCACCACCCGATCCAAATCTCCATGACAATCACCACAAAACATCATTCTCGGATTCCCACGGTAATGCCACCATACCCATTTTTACTTCAAATCTCGCCCCTTCTGGTCCCGCTCCCGCTCAGTAACTCAAGCAACCCATTCTCCAACACCATCCGAGATCGCCATCAAAACCCATTTGCTCATACATCAACTCAATCGACAAGAACATGACTTCAATTCCATCTTCGGCTTCTTTTCAAAGAGAACCCAAGCTCTTTTTCATCACCAACAGACTCCCAATTCTAAGCCAGACCCATTTTCTCAAAGAGCTCATCTCAACATCGATTTCTGTCTATCCATAAATATCATCTTCAACTCATGGCCATCTTCGATTCAATTTCTCACTCCATTTGGAATTCTGCTCAACACCCCTCTCACCAAACTCAACAGCGGCAGAGTTATCTTCGATTCACCATCCCCATCTCAGGATTCAAACACAAACCCCCAGATCCATCACCCGATTCGATTACAGCCCATACTTTCGGTTCACTCAGCAGCAGCGTCTCAATCTCGATTCAATCTCTGGCTCTTCGTCAACAAGAAAGGGCCATGGGCCTTTCTTTTACTGAGACAAAGGTAATGAAAATGATTGAGAAAGAAAGACACCCTTTCTCGATTTTAGGTTTAGGTTTAAATGGGGCGGATTCGGGTACGGTTATGGATCCGGTATGGTTAGGGTATGGAGCGGGGTATGTGAGCTTGGGTCGAGTTTAGGGTGTGGGCTTGGGTCAGAGTTTAGGGTGTGGGTGGATTAAAACACCCACCATAAGTACACCCCATTAGTGCAATTTTCACTCCCTTCTTTTGGATAAGGGACACCTCTTTGACCTCCCCTTAACCTTGGCTGGGCTCCATATAGTATTCCCTCCTTGGTGAAATGACCTTTTTGTCCTTTTGGCTCAAATTGGGTGATTTCTTCTTCTTTTCTCCTGTGACTCCAAAGTAGCTACAAAACTCAAAACAAGCGTAAAATACATAATTTACAAGAAAAATAGCAAAGAAAGCATAAACTACTAGATAGTAAATTAGGTGTATTCTACACCTATCAAATTCCCCCACACTTAGACTTTGCTAGTCCTCGAGCAAATCAAACTAAAAACTCACAACTTCAAAGCGTTCAAGCGTCACAAGCATCCAAAGAGTTATGAGGACATAGAATTTCTGCATGCTAGTAATAAGAAGTTAGAAATACCAAAGAACATATTCTCGTTCTTAAATGTTGAGTGAGAAATAACCACACCATAATGAGAGAATGCGTGTTTGAGAAACGATCAATAAGCATTTCGCCTCGACTTCTGCCTCACCAAATAAGATTTTATGATAATTGCACTCAAAAGACTGACTTTTTTATGGTTCTCACATGTGTGCAGGTAGGAATGAAGAGAGAATTCCTGCAACACGTTGAATGGTGGGAAGGATAACTTCCGAAATTTTGAAAAACCCACATCTTTTAATATTTTGAAAAACCATTTTTCTGACGATCTCTAAGAAAGGAAATCAACCATATTATCGAGGATGAGATTACTTACTTACCTTCACATCCGATCGCTAATTATGATAACACCACTCTCACGGCATCCAATAGAAACGTCTTCCGCTCCTTATCTTGATCTTCATGGTCTTTGTCTTCGGTTTCAACTATTAATGATAAACCCTTGAATTTCATAAATCCTTAACAATTTGTAACTCTTTTTACCTTAAAATCCTTGTCGCTTGAAACTACCTTATAATTTTTCCTTCCCCACGGCTCATTAAATAAGAACAAATATTTCTCTTGTTTTTTCTCTCTTTTTTTTTTTTTTTTTTTTTTTTTTTTTTTTTTTTTTTTTTTTTTTTTTTTTTTTTTAATTTTTTTTTTTTTTTTTTTTTTTTTTTTGAAAACAAGAGAAATTAAATACAAAATAAACCATGGCCGTGGGAGAAGTATTTTACCGCTTGATTCTTCACAACTTGTATCGTCTCGAAATCATAAACTTCAAAAATTCTCACCTTTTAATTTTCTTCGCTTTCATGAATAAGTCTTCATACTTGAATATAAAATTACCTCATTGTATTGTAAGTCCTCAACATATATGTGAATTCCGCTCATTTGTATGTTGCTTTACTTAAGTTTGAAATTTGCTCTTTTTCGTTAGTTGCTTGTAAACCTTAAACTTTTCCAACTTTCCTTGTAGATTTTGATGTCGCCTCCTTGTTGATGATGAATGTGTTTCTATGGATCCGTTGTTGTCGCGAGAGAGAATGGTGCTAACGCAAATCGAACTACAAGAAGGAAGCTTTCATCCATGGACGTCACCCTCATGATTGACAAAATTAGCACTCAAGAGATCAAAGAGTAGTGCTTTTAGTGGTGGGAGGTTGGGTAGCTCACCATTCTACCAGGAATTAACTTACGGTGACACACACTCAAAAGAAGCTCTTTAGTATATGGAAAATTCTGGTCGGTGCCTCACATGATATGAATACTGGGTAGTCTCCACTAATGATTGATCAGCAACTCTAATAACGCAATTCTCCTCGCACCAAATTCGCATCATAGGCATGATTAAATCCATTATTTAACACTCTAACAAACAAGAAATCCGAATGTAGTTCTCTAACACTTCCAAGTTCAATTATGTCGGTCAAAATCTCTATGTAAACATACCTAGAAGTATGCTAGTGACTCTAAAATCTCTAAAAGTTGGAATTTTTAAGTAAAACTTTTTTTTTTTTTTTTTAAATTTTTTCATTTTTTGTAATTTTTGTTTTAAAAACATGCTTAACCACTCCCCCACACTTAAACCTTACATTGTCCTCAATGTAATTGAATCCTCCTAGTAAAGTCAAGGTGGAAATTTTAACATGATAAGAAACAAGAAAAAGAAATAACAAAAAGCAAAAAGGATAAGAAATACAAAACCGATGGGTTGCCTCCCATTAAGCGCTTGTTTTAAAGTCGACGGTCCGACGTAGCTCTTGCGCACATTACTCCTCCAGAGGGAGTGCATCTCCCAAATGAAAGTTCATCCAAATTCACATAAGCGATGTTCTCATAGTATGGCTTCAACCTATGGCCGTTGACTTTGGAAACCGAATTGTCTCGAAGACTAGTAATTTCAACTTGCACCATGAGGAAAAACATTAGTAACAACATATGGTCCAATCCAACGGACCTTAACTTTCCGAAATAGTTTAAGACGAGAATGATATAAAAGGACTTTTTGTCCCACGATGAAACTTTACGAGAAATCATCTTGTCATGAAAAAGCTTGGTCTTTTCCTTGTAAATACGGGCACTCGTAAGCATCATTGCGTATCTCCTCTAACTCATGTAGTTGTAACTTCCTTTGTTTCCCGCTTCATCATACTCCATGTTGAATTTCTTTATCGCCCAATAAGCCTTATGTTCAAGTTCAACCGGAAGATGACAAGCCTTGCCATAAACCAACCTATATGGAGACATACCAATCGGTGTCTTATACGCCGTTCTATACGCCCAAAGTGCATCGTTGAGCTTAAAGCTCCAATCTTTCCTTGTGGTATTTACCGTTTCTCAAGAATGGACTTAATCTCACGATTCGAAATTTCCGCTTGTCCACTAGTTTGTGGATGATAAGGCGTACCAATTTTGTGTGTTATGTTGTACTTCTTGAGGAGAGTGTGGAAAGCCTTCTTGAAATGTGAGCCTCCATCACTTATCACCACTCTTGGTGTTCCATGCCTATTGAAAATGTTTTCCTTACAAAATCACAAACAACTTGAGAGTCATTAGTCTTGGTGGCTCTAGCTTCCACCCATTTCGAAACATAATCAACGGCAAGAAGTATATAAAAATTCCCATTCGAATTGACAAAAGGGCCCATAAAATCAATACCCCACACATCAAAAATCTCAACGGTGAGAATTGGTGTGAGTGGCATTTGATTTCGAGCACCTAGATTGCCCGTTCGTTGACATCTATCACACGATTTACAAAAAACATATGAATCTTCAAACAAGGTGGGCCAATAAAATCCACTCTCGAGAACTTTGAGAGCGGTACGCTTAGATCAAAGTGGCCTCCACATGCAAAAGTGTGGCAAAAGGAGAGAATGGATTGAAATTCGGAATTAGGCACGCACCTTCGCATTATTTGATCAACGCCATATTTCCATAAGTATGGTTCATCCCACACATATTGCTTAGCTACCTTCTTAAGTTTCATCTTTTGGAAATTAGACATTGTACTAGGTACTTTCCTTGTCACCAAGTAATTCACTATATCCGCATACCAAGGAGTTGATTCTTCCATGGAGAAAAGTTGTTCGTCTCAAGCGGTCATGTAATGGAAGTTCCTCTTGAGACATCACAAGTCTACTAATATGATCCGCAACAGTATTCTCCACACCCCTCTTATCACGAATTTCTATGTCGAACTCTTGTAACAATAGGATCCACCGAATTAATCTTGGCTTAGCTTCTTTCTTCTTTATTAAGTGTCTTAGTGCGGCATGATCGGAATACACAATAACCTTTGTACCCACCAAGTATGATCGAAATTTCTCCAAAGCAAAAACTATAGCCAATAACTCCTTTTCCGTGGTAGAATAATTGATTTGTGCATCATTAAGGGTCCTAGATGCATAATAGATAACATGGGACAACTTGTCCACCCTTTGACCCAAAACGGCTCCAACCGCATAATCACTAGCATCACACATTAATTCAAATGGAAGATTCCAATCCGGTGATTTGATAATCGGCGCACTTGTCAACATATCCTTTAATTTATCAAAAGCATCTTTGCATTCCTTGTTGAAGTCGAAAGGTACCTCCTTTTGTAATAACTTGCACATCGGCATGGAGATTTTGGAGAAATCCTTGATAAACCGCCTATAGAAACCTGCATGACCAAGAAAAGAACGGATTTCCCTCACCGAAGTGGGATATTGTAAGTTTCTTATTAAATCTATCTTTGACTTGTCCACTTCGAGCCCTCGAGAGGACACAATGTGACCAAGTACTATGCCGTGGTTTACCATAAAGTGACATTTCTCCCAATTAAGGACAAGGTTTGTGTCTATGCATCGTTTAAGAATTAGTTCAAGGTTATTTAAACAACCATCAAAAGAATTGCCATAAACACTAAAGTCATCCATAAATACCTCGATGATGCGCTCCACATGTCAGAGAATATACTCACCATGCAACTTTGAAAAGTAGCCGGCGCATTGCAAAGGCCAAACGGCATCCGTCTATATGCAAACGTTCCAAACGGACAAGTGAAAGTGGTTTTCTCTTGGTCCTCCGGTGCAATAACAATTTGATTGTATCCCGAATAACCATCCAAGAAGCAATAATAAGAATGCCCTTCTAACCGCTCCAACATTTGATCAATGAAAGGTAAAGGAAAGTGATCCTTGCGGGTTGCGGAATTAAGCTTTCTATAGTCAATACACACTCTCCAACCGATTTGAACTCTTGTAGGAACAAGTTCATCGTCTTGATTTCGAACAACCGTGACTCGGATTTCTTTGGTACCACTTGAACCAGGACTTACCCACTTGCTATCGGAAAGTGGGTAGATTACCCCACACTTAGCAATTTGAGTATCTCTTTTTTCACAACCTCCATCATGGGAGGATTAAGCCTACGTTGAGCATCACGTACCGGCTTCACGTTCTCCTCCATTAGAATCCTATGCATGCACATGGATGGACTATTACCTTTGATGTCCGCAATTGTCCACCCAATAGCCGTTTTGTGCTCTTTCAAGACTCTAAGCAAACGGTCTTCTTGCACCGGTTTGAGGTTCTTAGAAATAATCACCGGAAGCTCATCTCCATCTCCCAAGAAAGCATACTTCAAATGATCGGAAGAGGCTTCAATTCTAGTTTAGGCGCCTTCACAATAGATGGTACAAGTATTTCATCATTCACGGGTAAAGAAATATAAGAAACATCACCCTTGTTAGCTTCTTGCAATGTCGCCAAAGCACCACACATCTCCACCAATTCCTTGGAGATTTCAACATCCAAGTTAGACAAGCCATGGACGTCCAATTCAATGCTATTTTGCAACACCACATCAAGTTCATCCTCTTGGTTCAATTCCACCATTTGTTGCGCTAATGAATCAACCACATCAATGGAGTAAACGGAATGCACATCACTTGGGTAACGCATGGCTTCAAATATGTTAAAGTGTATTATCTCCTTATCGAATTCCATAGTTAGTGTACCCTTATCAACATCAATCTTCGTCTTTGCGGTCTTCATGAATGGCCTCCCAAGAAGTAAAGAAGTAGATGATCGATTCTCATTGTTGTCCATATCCACCACAAAGAAGTCCACCGGAAAAATAAGCTCATTTACTTGCACTAGCACGTCTTCTACAAGCCCCTTTGGATATATGTTAGACTTGTTTGCCAATTGGATAATAACTCTCGTCTCTTTCAAAGGTCCAAGATTCAAGGAGTCATATATTTCGGCCGACATCACACTAATGGAAGCTCCCAAATCAAGTAAAGCATGTTCAAACCTTTGTTTACCAATAGTAATTGGCACCGTGAAACCACCGGGATCCGTGCACTTTGTAGGCATCTTCTTCAATAGCATAGCCGACGCACTCTCGCCAACTTTAGTAATTTCATTATCAAGCAACCTATCCTTCTTGATGCATAATTCCTTCATGAACTTGGCATACCTTGGAATTGTCTTGATAGCCTCAATGAATGGGATGTTGATTTCAATCTTCTTGAAGATATCCATAAGTGCCTTGTCTTGAGCTTCTTTCTTGGATTTAGCAAAGCGACTAGGAAAAGGAGGTGGAGTAGTGAAAGTAGAAACCGGTTCCTTGGATTGGTCGTTTGGTGTGGAATTCTCCTTTGGTGCGGTTTCCTCCTTGTCATTGACTACCTCTTCACTAACTTCCTCATGATAGCTTGGACCCTCCACTTGCCTTCCACTTCTTAAAGTAACCGCATTAACATTCTCTTGGATTCTTTAGCGGTTGTGAAGGAAGTGTTGTGGATGCTTGAGATTTCAATAAATTCATCGGTCAGCCAATTGTCCCATTTGAGTTTGTAAATCTTTGATAGCGAATCGGTCTTTTGTTGATTTTGTTGAAACAATGACGTAATACCTTGCATCATGACATTAAGCTTATCATCAATTGAAGATCCTTGTTCTTTTACTTGAGGTTGAAATTGTTGATAACCACCTTGTTGTTGAGGTTGGAATCGTGATTGTTGAAAACCACCTTGTTGTGCATATGGATTAGGAGCCGCGCTTGCTTGTTTGCATAACTAAAGTTGGGATGATCCTTCCACCCGGGATTATAGGTATTGGAGTAAGGATCGTACCTTGGCCTTTGATTCGGATATAAAGCATTCACTTGTTCGGTCTCATCATCCGGAATAATTACCGCGGCCATCCTTTGAATCATTGTCTCCATGTTACTCATCCTTTGATCAAAATATGATGACGAATCACTAACTTCATGCACTCGCCTAACCGTTGGTTCATCCCTTGTGTAGAATTGTTTGCGAGTTTCACGCCATACTTTCAATCAACTCTCTAGCTTCGGTCAAAGTCTTGTTCATTAGTGCACCACCACCCCGCAGCGTCAAGAAGAGACCTATCACTTGGGTGAAGAGCTTCATAGAAGTATTGGAGTATCATTACGTCACTAAATTGATGGTGTGGATGACTTGCCACCAACCTCTTGTATCGCTCCCAACATTCATACAATGATTCTCCCACTTGTTGTTTCAATCCACAAATCTCCTTGCGAATTTGAGTAGCTTTGGATGCGGGAAAATATCTCTCGAGGAAAATTTTCTTCATACCATTCCATGTTGTGATACTTAGGAAGGCAAATAATATAACCATTCCTTAGCATTACCCGCCAAAGAAAACGGAAAGCTTTCAACATTGCTCCATCCGCATTAGTCTCCGGTGGAAGCATAGCCATAACTATGGCGTAGAAGTCCATAAGATGTTTGTTTGGGTCCTCATTCACCATGCCATGGTACTTTGGTAACTCTCTAATCAACCCGGCTTGATCTCGAAGGTTGAATTAGTTTGGATACACCATTGTTGTGTGTCAAGCTTGTGAGAAGCTAGGTCCTTCATTGTACGATCAGCCATTGTTTCTTCCTCTTTATCCGAATCACTTGATGAAGAAGGAGAAAGTGGAGTGTTAATCGCTCGAATGAAATCCTTTAGTTGAGTGCCGGATCGAAGACGTATTGGACTCGGTCTACCCCCTTTAAGCATTCACCAAAGGAATAACACTGAAACAAGATTCTCACAAACTAAGTTAGATACGGTAAAGAATCTAACAAAGAAAGAATAAAAATAAATACAACTAAAAAATGCCCGTTGCTCCGGGCAGGCGCCAAAATTTGATGCGTGTCGTAGGTGCAATCAAATTAATTCAATATTTCCACTCAATTAAAAATAATATAATGGAAGTCAAGTTCGTTCCCCAGGGAGCAAGAGATCTTAGTTGTAAAAGTTGTCACGAAAGGGGGTGTAAAAGCAAAATAAAAATAAACAAAGCAATTAAAATCGAAAGTTGAAAGATGAAAACAATAAGAGAGAGAAGATCAAGGAATCCTTCCACGTTACGAAACAATGAATCAAGTTATGTTCTTTTCTACTTGTTATTAGTCACAAATTATCACCAACCGTAGGTAAAGCGGCTAGCTCAGTGCTAAACCCCTAAATCCCTTGTATCACCTGGGACACGGAAGTTCTCGACTACCTGGATTCTAATCACCTAGCCACCTAGAATTAGCTCAACCTAGATGTAACTGGGCTCATGCATTAGGTTTTGTGAATTTCTTAGGTTGATATTAGTAGTTAGACTCTTAGCTCAAGGTCTACTTGCTAACGTTGTTTCTACACACGATTGCTCCACGGAATCCCTCCCAAGGTCTCGTGTTTGCTACTTATGTAAAAAGTCAAAGAACGATTACTTATCCCCTAACTTTCACTAGCTTTAGATCGAATTAACAAATCAATTTAGTTGGCCACCCAAACAATCTATCAATCAATCATGAGTGTCTTTAAGATCACTCCTATTAGTAAAAACAAGCGATAATTATGTGAAAAACTTCAAGATAGAATTTGAAAACAAAAACTCAAATCATGTTAAGAACTAGGAATTCATCCTCAATCAAAAAGAAATTTAGCTACTCATGTTTTTGAAATTCACACAAATAATAATAATTAAGAGAAGAAGTTTCAAATTCACACAAGTAATTAAAAAGAAAAATCTTAGAAAAGCAAGCAAAAACACAAGTGTTGTATGTGTAGAGAGGTGTGTAGAAGTTGTAGAAAACTTCTCTATTTATAGGCTTCAATATTCTCCAATTCTTCCAAGGATTAGAATCCTTTTCCTTTTGCAATTCAATTTCCAAATCAAGCTTTTCTCAACTCTTCCACCTTCTCTTTCCAAATTTGAGTCCAAGTCTTCATACCCATGAGAGAAGTCCATAGAAAGTTCGGAATTTTGCTCCTTAGGAAAAGCCGGGATTGTGGCCGGAATTTGGGAAACGTCGCCGCGCCTTTGAAAATTTCTCCGTCAAGAGAATATTCGACGGAATATTCCGTCCGGTCCTCGTTAGGACTAACGGTCAAACGGGTCAACCGTCGGTCAACGGTTAGTCAGCGGTCAACATAGAAGAGAGTCGACCCAATGAGTATTTGTCCGACTCGGTCTTAGTCGTCCGAGTCTTGAGTTATCCTAGCGGAGTCAGATTCGACTCGGCCCGAATCGGCCCTAGGCCATTCAGACAGGCCAGACTTCTGCTGACACCATCATTGTGCTTGACCAAACCCTTGTGATGCACAATGATCACACTTCTCATTTCATCCTGACCATGAACTGCAACTTCACTGCTTAAACTCCAGCTGCCATCAAACCTTCAGCTGCCACCTCAATTCCATACTCATATTGCAGCTGCAACAATGTAATCAACCAACAATGTAATCAACCAACTTGCACCAGCTCAACCAACTTGCACCAGCCAAACCCCAGCATCAACATCAGCTGCACCAGCCAATACCACCAGCCTTCTAACTTGTAGCCACAACTCACACTTTACCACCAGAACACTGGCAATCACCAACACCAGCTCTTTCCTTGCTGCATAACCTTCCCTGAACTGCATCCTTGCCATCTCTTGCATTACAAGCCCAAAAAAAATCATTTCCATCGAGTTGCACCCATCTCTCGCAATTGGAAACATACATTACCAAACTTCTCTTGAAATCTCCTTTCGGAGCTTCAAAGCGCAATTCACAACCCATTCCCAATGTTCTTAACCTCAAGAACTTGAGCTGGATTGCAATTTCACTTCTGATTCCAACTCTATATGCAGCTCACGAGGCAAACTCCATAACTCGCCAGTTCGCGGGGCATAAACATCATCTTGCATTAATTCTTTTCTGTAAAAGCTCAATCCATCTCAGCCTCCAGCACCATGAGCTCCACCAATTCGATCCAAATCTCCATGACAATCACCACAAAAACATCATTCTCAGATTCTACTGGTAATGCCACCATACCCATTTTTACTTCAAATCTCAGCTTCAATTCTGCTCCTGCTCTGTAACTCAAGCAACCCATTCTCCAACACCATCTGAGATCGCCATCAAAACCCATTTGCTCATACATCAACTCACAATCGACAGCAACAGCTTCAATTCCATCTTCAGCTTCTTTCACAGCAGAACCCAAGCTCTTTTTCATCACCAACAGACTCCCAATTGATAGGTGTCTAAAACACCTAATTTACTATCTAGTAGTTACGCTTTCTTTGCTATTTTTCTTGTGAATTATGTATCTTATGTGTGCTTTTGAGTTTATTAGGTGCAATGGAGTCATTTGGGCCAAAGACCCAGTGGAACTCGCTCAAATCCAAGATTTCTTCTCATCATCTCGAAGAGCACGAAAAGACGAAGACAATGGCGAAAGAATGGAGTCATTCGGAGCTCGTATGAAGAAGTTATGAGCAAAACAAGAACTCATAAGCAAGGGGCAAAATGGTCATTTTCCAGGGGAAGCGCTATTGGTATCCCAACCGGATGATAAGGGGCATCCAGTTTATTAAGGGATTGCCATTTTTAAAGGAACTGTTAAAGGCAGTCGAGCCATTTACCGGGGAGGTCGGCATTCAAATGGTGATAACAACACTTGGATTTGCTTCACTAAGGGCACCATTGTGTTTTCCAAAGATCGTGTCGAGTTCGAGCGAGGACGGAGATGAGTGATGGGAATCAGTCGAGCTAGTAATGATCGAGGCTTGAAGTTGTCTCCGCAGCTTTGTGGCTTGGTGGGTCTCTTTGTGCTTTCGATGAGGTGATGATCTTTGCCATTACAGAGATGAAGAGAACCCGAGCTTGGTTGATGAGCAGTGATCGATGGAGTTTATGTTGGAGTTTGATGGTTTGCTGCCAGTGGAGCTCTAGGAAACAAGAAGAGAGAACGGCTCGAGGAATAGGCTGCTGCATTGATGGAGAAGAGCCCGAGCTTGGTGATGGGATTCTTGAGTTTGGCCGAACATGCACTCGAGAACGAAGGAGAGTATTGGCTTGCTGCTAGGGATATATCATTTGTTGAGTTAAGAACGGGAGAAGAAACAGCTGAGTTTGGTTTTGGAAGTGGTGGTGACGTTGATGGCTTAATGGGTTGAGAAGTAAGAGAGGGGTCGCCGTTGATTGTGATCTTGAGGTGAACGTAATAGGGAATACTCAAGGCTGGTGGTTGAACAGGGGATACTCGAGACTGTCAAGACTTAGGTTGGCAGTGGTGAAGGTCGATGATTCTGCTGTGTTCGAGTCCGAGCTGGGTCTGCTACTGACGTTTTGTGCAGTGAAGATACTGCTCGAGTGTGTCGATGAAGTTGGCAGAGAACGATGCCGGCAGAGACGAGGATGATTGAGCTCGTGATGCTGGAAGTTGTCGGGTCAGGGAAGATGAAACTCATTTGGAAGTCATGGAGTTCGAACGACGAAGGGACGATTAGGAGCTAGAGGTTTTGTTGGTTGCTATCTGATGAAGTTCAGGTTCAGGGATGACAGGTTACGAAGAAAAGATGGTTGTTATTCGCGTTGATTAGCTTCCATGGATGATCGAACTCAACAGTGGCTGCTACCATTATGGATGATGCCAGAGATGTTACGAAGTGATGAGGAAGAACTGGGTTTGAATGTTGCTGCTATTATGGATGGTGAGCTCGAGAAAGGAAATACATGGAACGAGATGGTGATTGCTGGAGCTGCTCGTGATCGGTATGCATGGCAGTGATGGGTTTGACCTGTGGTGTTCTCGAGAGAAACTGATGAGACACGGGAGTTGTGCTGCTGACGATTGAGAAGAACTAGGATCATACAGGGATTAAGGTATTGATGGAGCTCGAGGAAATAACGATGGAGAAGAGGACGTGAGTTACGGGTAAGAGTTGACAATCTCAGGGAAGCTTACTGACTGCAATCACAGGGAGTAAATTACGATAGGTCACATCGGTCTCCTGAAATCGACAAGCCAATAATGAGAAAATGGATTTGGGTGACGTGAGCCCAATTGTTTTGTTTGCCGAACTGAGAACGTGTGTTAAGGAATTTTGGCCAGAGTTTGGCAACCTACTTTGCACGGGGTTCGATGCACGGGACACAATTCCTAAGGAGATGCTCTTTCCTATTTTTGCTAGGTTTCCTAGTTTCTTCAACAAAACTCTATATATAGAGAAGCCTAGGCACAATTTGGATATATCTTATATCTTATCACGTTTTTAATTATTATCGCTACTTTATTCTAGGGTTTAGAACCATGAAGTCTTTTCTCTTTCTTCTTGTGATGAACTCCTTGAATATGAGTACCTAAGTCTATTATTGGTTATGGAATAGTTGGATTTCACAAAGCATGATTCTTTGATTCAATATATTAGTTTTGTCTCATATTTATCGTTTGCAATTCTCTGAAAATATTGTTTTATGATTGATTGATTGTTTTGTCAAGTTGCAAATTGGTAGAACTTCTAATCACATCTATTGCTAGTTTAGGGTTTATTATACGCAAAAGTGATATTCCTTGGATACAAGTAGCATAATATGATTATGGTTTGTAGTGATATATTCTTATGATCATATGTGAATCGTAACCTTTGTTAAATTGAATTAGTGCGCTTTCCACGTTCAATTGCTTTGATTGGCCTGATTTCATAGAACTTAACGCATCTAGGGAATTAAACTTGATTAGTGCTTTTACACGTTAGGTTGTTCCTTTAGGTAGAATTCATATTCGCATCTTTTAATGTGTTTGTTGATGACAAGAGGAGATTAGCGGGATATTCTTGCGATCAAGATATTCTAGGGTCTTTGATAAAAGTTGAGATTAAAAATCAATTCTAGTTATTGTGAAAAGCATGTTAGTGAATGAAAACGAAATCCTTAACCAATATCTCTTCTATCTTATTTGTTTGCTTATTTCTTTATTTGCTTTTATTTTATTTTATTTTCATAAAAATCACAAAACTACCGGTGTTATTTATAGGGAACCATAACAATTTGACAACCTAGACCTCTCTGTGGGATCGATCCTTTCTTGCCCTTGCTATATTTATATTTTGAGTAGTAAGAAAGTGTAATTATATTTGTGTCGCTTACGACAGCGATCAAATTTTGGCGCCGTTGCCGGGGAGGGCAGCGGTTGTCAATTGTTTTTGGTTTCTTATTTTTGTATTTAGTTTTAGTTTTATTTTTATTTTTATTTTCCTGGGGTTCTAACTTGGTTTGAGAATCTTATTTCAGGTGCTTATTTCGATGGAAGGAGCATATTGGAGCAATGGATATGATTTTCAACCTCCTCAACACTATGAAAATTACCCACCATCTATGGGATGCAATCAAAACCAATTTATTGGCTATGATGCATATCCTAGAGAACCTTATGGTGATTTTCATACATACCAACAACAACCTTGTAGTGGGTATGTAAGTCAAGCACCTAGGTGGGATAATTCTACATCTAATTGGCTTTATTCGAGTTGTATGCGAGATTATGAATGGGTTACAAAACATGCAACAAAGGCTAGACCAACTTGACCGTGATAGAGAGAACGTCGCACAAACCAATTTTTGGAATATTCCTTCTTACCCGACTCGGATCGTAGTTATGATCATTCACCCATTCAAAGGGAAGAGTCATGGGAAAGAGAACATATTGTAGTCAATGGTGGTAAGCGTGTGAACGTCGGGAAACTTACGCGATAAATTATACAAGTTGGAAGATGATGGAGCCTCGGAAGAGCTAGTCGATGAAATTAGTAGGACCATTCATATGGAACTTAAACGACGTCGTGATAAGGGTTGGGAAACCGACGACGATTCTTATTATGGTGAGTGCGAAGATGAAGACGAAGATGAATGTGTTAAAAAGGACCAACCTTTGGAGATATTTGATGACATTAGTGTAGTTGACTCAATTATTGATCTTTATAATGATCAACCACCTATTCAAAAGGTAATTGAGTATGATGAAACTAGTGTGTTACACAACTTCCTTACAACAAGGTGTGAGTCTAATAAAGAGGAGTGTGTTGATAATGAGACCGTTTTAACCAATATTGTGGAAGACCCAATTGAGCTTGCAAATGATTGTAATGATGATGTTTATGTCGATACTTTGGTTACGGCAGAAACGGACGAAGAATGGTTGCAAGGTTTGATAGAGGACCATGATACACAAGAGGTGAATAATTCACTTGAGTTTTTCAAGGATGAAGAGGATTCCGTAATACAAGAGATTGTGCAAGGTTTATCTAACCCTTTGCCTATTGTTTCTTCTCCTTTACCTCTTATTGGTTTGAATGTATGTGCTTCGAGAATATTGTTGAATGACTTTGTTTCTCGTTTTCCGCCATTAGAGATACTTGATTCTCATACTATGCAGGTTATAGAACAAGAAACCGTGGAAGTACCCGATGTCTATATTCTTTATACACTTCCAAGTGTGGACAAGAATAAGTGTGGGGGAAGCTTTTATCGGTTCATAGCTTCACTTTTGCTTTATATTACTAATATTTGTGTGAAGCTAGTGTTTGCAAAACAGGTTCTATGGAAGGATCCTCAACTTTTCCGATTATTGGTGTATGGGGAATGAATCTTACAAGAAGCTAAGTCGGGCCGACGACTATAAAACAAGCGCTAAGTGGGAGGCAACCCACCGGTTTTGTATCTCTTATCCTTTTGCATTTTATTTTTGTTTCGTTTATTTATTTTTTTTACTGTTTTCAGATCATATTTGCATCCCTATGTTTAATTTCATTGAGTCCGGAATCTATCTTAGAAGAGAATTATGCCGAATACTTTTTCGTCAGAAAATTTCAGACTGCGCGTAGTTCAGTCCAGAGACCATAACTGTCAGACCGTTTATCAAAACACTGTGAAATTTTGACACTGTGTATAAAACACGTAGGCGAACAACTTTTGTGAAATGGAGTTTTTCCAAATTCCTTACCAATTTGCACAGTTTTTGCGTTTTATCTGCTGTTACGTCAGAATTCAGAACTTTCGGTTTTACACATTGAGGACAATGTGAAGTTTAAGTGTGGGGGAGCATTTATATGTTTGTTTTTTTTGACACCATTAGTGGATGGAACCATTTTGAATGCAGGAGTTGAGGAACCAATTAACTAAAAGGGAAGAATATAGCTCAGAAATCACGAATTAACATGATAGTTGTTACCATATCTCGGAATATCACCATATCACATTCTATTTTTATTTTTTCATATTTATCTATTGTTCTCTAAGTGTTTTGGTGGGTCACTAAACATCGACGTGTTATTACTACTAGGATGAAATAGAGTGGTTGAGTTACTAGAAAAAGAGAAAAAAAAAAATTGAACAAGAAAAAAAAAAAAAAGAAACAAAAGAGAAAAAAAAAAAAAAGGACCGACCAATTAGACCAAAACGGAATAAAAAGACACTTGGGAATAGCAGTATGTGTGAAACGTAGTCCCTGTCTCCGTCGCCTAAACAAGCGTGGAATGCAGGATCCAAGGCAACTATCATGTACTTGCTGACAAGAAGCATGCGCTTGGATCCAAAAGATCTAATCATGCCGTCTAAAAAAATTGGATCCAGTTTGATCCAATCATAAAAAAAAAAAAAAAAAAAATGATTATTGTGTTGAATAAAGTCACTTTTGGTTCCCTTGTATATGCCAATTGATTTGATGTAGCATTCAGCACCAGTAGCTCAATCCAATAGGATTAGGTTCATCTTAGCAGTGACCTTCAGACAGATATGGGAAACATCGAACACTTGTGAATATTCGCCAACATCTACATCTATATCCATCTTCTTAATCTTTTCATTGTGATTGTGGTTTGTTAGTTTCCTAGTATTGTGGCTTGTTCGACTATCTAATTAGAGTTTATTTACTAATAATATGAATTGAATTTGCAAGGTACCTCCTCCGTAGTCAATTTGGATTCGTTCATTGATTTGTCACAAATAGACGGAGTTTGAAATATAGGTTTTGTAGGTATATCTCTAGTAAACCTTCACGAGACTATAACTCGTCCACTAGGGACACCTAGGGGTTTAAAGGCTTGTTATTTATGCTAAAATTAACCGTAGCCTCGACGTCACGGAGTTGTATGTATTGGTTTTAGTTTTGTTTTGTTTGATTTGCTCGAGGACTAGCAAAGTCTAAGTGTGGGGGAATCTGATAGGTGTCTAAAACACCTAATTTACTATCTAGTAGTTACGCTTTCTTTGCTATTTTTCTTGTGAATTATGTATCTTATGTGTGCTTTTGAGTTTATTAGGTGCAATGGAGTCATTTGGGCCAAAGACCCAGTGGAACTCGCTCAAATCCAAGATTTCTTCTCATCATCTTGAAGAGCACGAAAAGACGAAGACAATGGCGAAAGAATGGAGTCATTCGGAGCTCGTATGAAGAAGTTATGAGCAAAACAAGAACTCATAAGCAAGGGGCAAAATGGTCATTTTCCTGGGGGAAGCGCTATTGGTATCCCAACCGGATGATAAGGGGCATCCAGTTTATTAAGGGATTGCCATTTTTAAAGGAACTGTTAAAGGCAGTCGAGCCATTTACTGGGGGGAGGTCGGCATTCAAATGGTGATAACAACACCGGTTGCTTCACTAAGGGCACCATTGTGTTTTCCAAAGATCGTGTCGAGTTCGAGCAGGGACGGAGATGAGTGATGGGAATCAGTCGAGCTAGTAATGATCGAGGCTTGAAGTTGTCTGCTGCTGCTGTGGCTTGGTGGGCTGCTGTGCTTTCGATGAGGTGATGATGCTGCCATTACAGAGATGAAGAGAACCCGAGCTTGGTTGATGAGCAGTGATCGATGGAGTTTATGTTGGAGTTTGATGGTTTGCTGCCAGTGGAGCTCTAGGAAACAAGAAGAGAGAACGGCTCGAGGAATAGGCTGCTGCATTGATGGAGAAGCCCGAGCTTGGTGATGGGATTCGGAGTTTGGTGAACATGGCGAGAACGAAGGAGAGTATTGGCTTCAATGCTAGGGATATATGCAGCTGTTGAGTTAAGAACGGGAGAAGAACAGCTCGAGTTTGGTTTTGGAAGTGGTGGTGACGCTGATGGCTTAATGGGTTGAGAAGTAAGAGAGCTGGGTCATTGTTGGCCAGTCTTGAGGTGAACGTAATAGGGAATACTCAAGGCTGGTGGTTGAACAGGGGATACTCGAGACTGTCAAGACTTAGGTTGGCAGTGGTGAAGGTCGATGATTCTGCTGTGTTCGAGTCCGAGCTGGGTCTGAACTCATCGACGTTTTGTGCAAAGTGAAGATCTTTGCTCGAGTGTGTCGATGAAGTTGGCGAGAGAACGATGTGAGAGACGAGGATGATTGAGCTCGTGATCTTGGAAGTTGTCGGAGTCGGGGAAGATGAAACTCATTTGGAAGTCATGGAGTTCGAACGACGAAGGGACGATTAGGAGCTGAGGTTTTGTTGGTTGCTATCTGATGAAGTTCAGGTTCAGGGATGACAGGTTACGAAGAAAAGATGGTTGTTATTCGCGTTGATTAGCTTCCATGGATGATCGAACTCAGTGATGGTTTACCATTATGGATGATGCGAGGAGATGTTACGAAGTGATGAGGAAGAAGGGTTTGAATGTTGCTTTGCTATTATGGATGGTGAGCTCGAGAAAGGAAATACATGGAACGAGATGGTGATTCTTTGGATGCTCGTGATCGGTATGCATGGCAGTGATGGGTTTGACCTGTGGTGTTCTCGAGAGAAACTGATGAGACACGGGAGTTGTGCTGCTGACGATTGAGAAGAACTAGGATCATACAGGGATTAAGGTATTGATGGAGCTCGAGGAAATAACGATGGAGAAGAGGACGTGAGTTACGGGTAAGAGTTGACAATCACAGGGAAGCTTACGGACTGCAATCACAGGGAGTAAATTACGATAGGTCATCGATCTCAGTGAACTGACAAGCCAATAATGAGAAAATGGATTTGGGTGACGTGAGCCCAATTGTTTTGTTTGCCGAACTGAGAACGTGTGTTAAGGAATTTTGGCGAGTTTGGCAACCTACTTTGCACGGGGTTCGATGCACGGGACACAATTCCTAAGGAGATGCTCTTTCCTATTTTTGCTAGGTTTCCTAGTTTCTTCAACAAAACTCTATATATAGAGAAGCCTAGGCACAATTTGGATATATCTTATATCTTATCACGTTTTTAATTATTATCACTACTTTATTCTAGGGTTTAGAACCATGAAGTCTTTTCTCTTTCTTCTTGTGATGAACTCCTTGAATATGAGTACCTAAGTCTATTATTGGTTATGGAATAGTTGGATTTCACAAAGCATGATTCTTTGATTCAATATATTAGTTTTGTCTCATATTTATCGTTTGCAATTCTCTCGAAAATATTGTTTTATGATTGATTGATTGTTTTGTCAAGTTGCAAATTGGTAGAACTTCTAATCACATCTATTGCTAGTTTAGGGTTTATTATACGCAAAAGTGATATTCCTTGGATACAAGTAGCATAATATGATTATGGTTTGTAGTGATATATTCTTATGATCATATGTGAATCGTAACCTTTGTTAAATTGAATTAGTGCGCTTTCCACGTTCAATTGCTTTGATTGGCCTGATTTCATAGAACTTAACGCATCTAGGGAATTAAACTTGATTAGTGCTTTTACACGTTAGGTTGTTCCTTTAGGTAGAATTCATATTCGCATCTTTTAATGTGTTTGTTGATGACAAGAGGAGATTAGCGGGATATTCTTGCGATCAAGATATTCTAGGGTCTTTGATAAAAGTTGAGATTAAAAATCAATTCTAGTTATTGTGAAAAGCATGTTAGTGAATGAAAACGAAATCCTTTAACCAATATCTCTTCTATCTTATTTGTTTGCTTATTTCTTTATTTGCTTTTATTTTATTTTATTTTCATAAAAATCACAAAACTACCGGTGTTATTTATAGGGAACCATAACAATTTGACAACCTAGACCTCTCGTAGGATCGATCCTTTCTTGCCCTTGCTATATTTATATTTTGAGTAGTAAGAAAGTGTAATTATATTTGTGTCGCTTACGACAACGATCAAATTTTTGGCGCCGTTGCCGGGGAGGCAGCGGTTGTCAATTGTTTTTGGTTTCTTATTTTTGTATTTAGTTTTAGTTTTATTTTTATTTTTATTTTCTGGGTTCTAACTTGGTTTGAGAATCTTATTTCAGGTGCTTATTTCGATGGAAGGAGCATATTGGAGCAATGGATATGATTTTCAACCTCCTCAACACTATGAAAATTACCCACCATCTATGGGATGCAATCAAAACCAATTTATTGGCTATGATGCATATCCTAGAGAACCTTATGGTGATTTTCATACATACCAACAACAACCTTGTAGTGGGTATGTAAGTCAAGCACCTAGGTGGGATAATTCTACATCTAATTGGCTTTATTCGAGTTGTATGCAGATTATGAATGGGTTACAAAACATGCAACAAAGGCTAGACCAACTTGACCGTGATAGAGAGAACGTCGCACAAACCAATTTTTGAATATTCCTTCTTACCCGACTCCGAGATCGTAGTTATGATCATTCACCCATTCAAAGGGAAGAGTCATGGGAAAGAGAACATATTGTAGTCAATGGTGGTAAGCGTGTGAACGTCGGGAAACTTACGCGAAATTATACAAGTTGGAAGATGATGGAGCCTCGGAAGAGCTAGTCGATGAAATTAGTAGGACCATTCATATGGAACTTAAACGACGTCGTGATAAGGGTTGGGAAACCATTTGACGATTCTTATTATGGTGAGTCTGAAGATGAAGATGAAGACGAAGATGAATGTGTTAAAAAGGACCAACCTTTGGAGATATTTGATGACATCAGTGTAGTTGACTCAATTATTGATCTTTATAATGATCAACCACCTATTCAAAAGGTAATTGAGTATGATGAAACTAGTGTGTTACACAACTTCCTTACAACAAGGTGTGAGTCTAATAAAGAGGAGTGTGTTGATAATGAGACCGTTTTAACCAATATTGTGGAAGACCCAATTGAGCTTGCAAAGGATTGTAATGATGATGTTTATGTCGATACTTTGGTTACGGCAGAAACGGACGAAGAATGGTTGCAAGGTTTGATAGAGGACCATGATACACAAGAGGTGAATAATTCACTTGAGTTTTTCAAGGATGAAGAGGATTCCAGTAATACAAGAGATTGTGCAAGGTTTATCTAACCCTTTGCCTATTGTTTCTTCTCCTTTACCTCTTATTGGTTTGAATGTATGTGCTTCGAGAATATTGTTGACTGACTTTGTTTCTCGTTTTCCGCCATTAGAGATACTTGATTCTCATACTATGCAGGTTATAGAACACGAAACCGTGGAAGTACCCGATGTCTATATTCTTTATACACTTCCAAGTGTGGACAAGAATAAGTGTGGGGGAAGCTTTTATCGGTTCATAGCTTCACTTTTGCTTTATATTACTAATATTTGTGTGAAGCTAGTGTTTGCAAAACAGGTTCTATGGAAGGATCCTCAACTTTTCCGATTATTGGTGTATGGGGAATGAATCTTACAAGAAGCTAAGTCGGGCTGACGACTATAAAACAAGCGCTAAGTGGGAGGCAACCCACCGGTTTTGTATCTCTTATCCTTTTGCATTTTATTTTTGTTTCGTTTATTTATTTTTTTTACTGTTTTCAGATCATATTTGCATCCCTATGTTTAATTTCATTGAGTCCGGAATCTATCTTAGAAGAGAATTATGCCGAATACTTTTTCGTCAGAAAATTTCAGACTGCGCGTAGTTCAGTCCAGAGACCATAACTGTCAGACCGTTTATCAAAACACTGTGAAATTTTGACACTGTGTATAAAACACGTAGGCGAACAACTTTTGTGAAATGGAGTTTTTCCAAATTCCTTACCAATTTGCACAGTTTTTGCGTTTTATCTGCTGTTACGTCAGAATTCAGAACTTTCGGTTTACATTGAGGACAATGTGAAGTTTAAGTGTGGGGGAGCATTTATATGTTTGTTTTTGACACCATTAGTGGATGGAACCATTTTGAATGCAGGAGTTAAGGAACCAATTAACTAAAAGGGAAGAATATAGCTGTAAATCACGAATTAACATGATAGTTGTTACCATATCTCGGAATATCACCATATCACATTCTATTTTTATTTTTTCATATTTATCTATTGTTCTCTAAGTGTTTTGGTGGGTCACTAAACATCGACGTGTTATTACTACTAGGATGAAATAGAGTGGTTGAGTTACTAGAAAAAGAGAAAAAAATTGAAAAAAAAAAAAAATGAAAAAATATATGAAAGAGAAAAAAAAAAGGACCCACCAATTAGACCAAAAACGGAATAAAAGACACTTGGGAATAGCAGTATGTGTGAAACGTAGTCCCTGTCTCAAATCGCCTAAACAAGCGTGGAATGCGGGATCCAAGGCAACTATCATGTACTTGCCGACAAGAAGCATGCGCTTGGATCCAAAAGATCTAATCATGTCGTCTAAAAAAAAAAAATTGGATCCGGTTTGATCCAATCATAAAAAAAAAAAAAAAAAAATGATTATTGTGTTGAATAAAGTCACTTTTGGTTCCCTTGTATATGCCAATTGATTTGATGTAGCATTGACACCGTAGCTCAATCCAATAGGATTAGGTTCATCTTAGCGGTGACCTTCGTGAGATATGGGAAACATCGAACACTTGTGAATATTCGCCAACATCTACATCTATATCCATCTTCTTAATCTTTTCATTGTGATTGTGGTTTGTTAGTTTCCGAGTATTGTGGCTTGTTCGACTATCTAATTAGAGTTTATTTACTAATAATATGAATTGAATTTGCAAGGTACCTCCTCCTGTAGTCAATTTGGATTCGTTCATTGATTTGTCACAAATAGACGGAGTTTGAAATATAGGTTTTGTAGGTATATCTCTAGTAAACCTTCACGAGACTATAACTCGTCCACTAGGGACACCTAGGGGTTTAAAAGGCTTGTTATTTATGCTAAAATTAACCGTAGCCTCGACGTCACGGAGTTGTATGTATTGGTTTTAGTTTTGTTTTGTTTGATTTGCTCGAGGACTAGCAAAGTCTAAGTGTGGGGGAATCTGATAGGTGTCTAAAACACCTAATTTACTATCTAGTAGTTACGCTTTCTTTGCTATTTTTCTTGTGAATTATGTATCTTATGTGTGCTTTTGAGTTTATTAGGTGCAATGGAGTCATTTGGGCCAAAGACCCAGTGGAACTCGCTCAAATCCAAGATTTCTTCTCATCATCTCGAAGAGCACGAAAAGACGAAGACAATGGCGAAAGAATGGAGTCATTCGGAGCTCGTATGAAGAAGTTATGAGCAAAACAAGAACTCATAAGCAAGGGGCAAAATGGTCATTTTCGGGGAAGCGCTATTGGTATCCCAACGGATGATAAGGGCATCCAGTTTATTAAGGGATTGCCATTTTAAAGGAAGTGTTAAAGGCGGTCGAGCCACGGGGGAGGTCGGCATTCAAATGGTGATAACAACACCGGTTGCTTCACTAAGGGCACCATTGTGTTTTCCGGCCATCGAGTCGAGTTCGGCGAGTGACGGAGATGAGTGATGGGAATCGATGAGCTAGTAATGATCGAGGCTTGAAGTTGTCCGTCTTCTGCTTGTGGCTTGGTGGGCTCTTGTGCTTCGATGAGGTGATGATCTTGCCATTCGAGATGAAGAGAACCCGAGCTTGGTTGATGGCGGTGATCGATGGAGTTTATGTTGGAGTTTGATGGTTTGCTGCCGGTGGAGCTCTAGGAAACAAGAAGAGAGAACGGCTCGAGGAATAGAATTTCTTTGCATTGATGGAGAAGAGCCCGAGCTTGGTGATGGGATTCGGAGTTTGGTGAACATGCGAGAGCAGAAGGAGAGTATTGGCTTCTTTGCTAGGGATATATCATTTGTTGAGTTAAGAACGGGAGAAGAACATTTCGAGTTTGGTTTTGGAAGTGGTGGTGACGCTGATGGCTTAATGGGTTGAGAAGTAAGAGCTAGTCGCTGTTGCTGATCTTGAGGTGAACGTAATAGGGAATACTCAAGGCTGGTGGTTGAACGGGGGGGATACTCGAGACTGTCAAGACTTAGGTTGGCGGTGGTGAAGGTCGATGATTCTCTTGTGTTGGTCCGATTTGGGTCTGCTGCGGCGTTTTGTGCGGTGAAATCTTGCTCGAGTGTGTCGATGAAGTTGGCGAACGATGCAGCCGAGAGCGAGGATGATTGAGCTCGTGATGCTGGAAGTTGTCGGGTCAGGGAAGATGAAACTCATTTGGAAGTCATGGAGTTCGAACGACGAAGGGACGATTAGGAGCTAGAGGTTTTGTTGGTTGCTATCTGATGAAGTTCAGGTTCAGGGATGACAGGTTACGAAGAAAAGATGGTTGTTATTCGCGTTGATTAGCTTCCATGGATGATCGAACTCAACTTGATGGCTGCTACCATTATGGATGATGCGAGAGATGGGCACGAAGTGATGAGGAAGAAGCTGGGTTTGAATGTTCTTGCTATTATGGATGGTGAGCTCGAGAAAGGAAATACATGGAACGAGATGGTGATTCTTTGAGCTGCTCGTGATCGGTATGCATGGCGGTGATGGGTTTGACTGTGGTGTTCTCGAGAAGCGATGAGACACGGGAGTTGTCTTGCGACGATTGAGAAGAACTAGGATCATACAGGGATTAAGGTATTGATGGAGCTCGAGGAAATAACGATGGAGAAGAGGACGTGAGTTACGGGTAAGAGTTGACAATCTCAGGGAAGCTTACGGACTGCAATCACAGGGAGTAAATTACGATAGGCTGTCAGTCTCACAGAACTGACAAGCCAATAATGAGAAAATGGATTTGGGTGACGTGAGCCCAATTGTTTTGTTTGCCGGCCGAGAACGTGTGTTAAGGAATTTTGGCGAGAGTTTGGCAACCTACTTTGCACGGGGTTCGATGCACGGGACACAATTCTAAGGAGATGCTCTTTCCTATTTTGCTAGGTTTCCTAGTTTCTTCAACAAAACTCTATATAGAGAAGCCTAGGCACAATTTGGATATATCTTATATCTTATCACGTTTTTAATTATTATCACTACTTTATTCTAGGGTTTAGAACCATGAAGTCTTTTCTCTTTCTTCTTGTGATGAACTCCTTGAATATGAGTACCTAAGTCTATTATTGGTTATGGAATAGTTGGATTTCACAAAGCATGATTCTTTGATTCAATATATTAGTTTTGTCTCATATTTATCGTTTGCAATTCTCTGAAAATATTGTTTTATGATTGATTGATTGTTTTGTCAAGTTGCAAATTGGTAGAACTTCTAATCACATCTATTGCTAGTTTAGGGTTTATTATCATAAAAGTGATATTCCTTGTATACAAGTAGCATAATATGATTATGGTTTGTAGTGATATATTCTTATGATCATATGTGAATCGTAACCTTTGTTAAATTGAATTAGTGCGCTTTCCACGTTCAATTGCTTTGATTGGCCTGATTTCATAGAACTTAACGCATCTAGGGAATTAAACTTGATTAGTGCTTTTACACGTTAGGTTGTTCCTTTAGGTAGAATTCATATTCGCATCTTTTAATGTGTTTGTTGATGACAAGAGGAGATTAGCGGGATATTCTTGCGATCAAGATATTCTAGGGTCTTTGATAAAAGTTGAGATTAAAAATCAATTCTAGTTATTGTGAAAAGCATGTTAGTGAATGAAAACGAAATCCTTAACCAATATCTCTT